>CM068830.1:94736532-94741532 GCA_028554795.2 Sinohyriopsis cumingii
GACTGAAATGTGAACTTACAAGCCCTCTTTGTGTGTGTTGTACCATTTCCTCTTACCACATCAAAATACTGAGCGTCACAGTATTGGTTCGCGTTTTCAAGCTGACCATTTTTTTATATCTCACTTAAACATTTCGACATAAACACTCACATCGGTAGAGTCAGAACAGACGTGTTACAGTATTGAGGGGCATGTTATCTTTTCTTTTTCAAACTAATAAATTTGGGGTTTGTATGAAGTAAAGAACCGAAAGTACAGTGAAACTCAAGGATGATGACCCAATCTGTCTGTCTATTGATGCGTGTATTTACTTAAGAAGAAATATGACCTCTAAAACACAAAGAGATACGGCAAGCATGATTAGATTAAACACAACGATGTTTTCCTTCACGCCCGTGTAATTTAGAGTTTCAATCGTCTTTGAAGACAAACTTGGTCTCCTTTTGTAGGGCTTGAAATAATAAAAAAAAATGAAAAATCTTAAGCACTTTGCTATAGATAATTTCATCAACAGACCAAACAACATAAATACCGTTACAACAATAGAAAGCCTTAAATCTTCTGTCAAAAAGAAATGCATGAAAAAAATTAAAGATTAACGATAACTAACCAATGAAACCGAATTTAACAAAGGCAATGACATGTAAAGAAATGCCTCTCACTTTGGAAAGGTAGGCGAATGTACTCTGTCATGCACCGTCAACTTGAAAAAAATTATAAACAGAGAGAAACCTGAATTCAAAATTCAGTTGTTTCTTTTTCTTCAAAATTATTTCGTTTCTTTTTTCTTTTTTTTTTTTGGAACAAATCTAAGCACTAATATAGAGTGGAAAAGGGAAAATGCACATACAAGCTTTGATATTTCTGAAAAAAGGAGGGGATATTCCTAACGTTCATAACCACCTATATATGCTTGGACTTGTCTGTGACTTATCCACAAGCAAGATATACATATTTCTGGTCAAGCTGCAAGTGTGTGCGTGTTTTTGAAAATGGTAAAAATTGGATATACAATTTTCTCGTGACACTTATAAAGTGAAGAGTCTGTGCAAGTGTCAAAAGCCAAAGTCATATAAGTTTTGTATTTTGTACGGCTTGTAAAGATTTCTACTTTAGAAAATGTGAAGTATCACAAGTTATTATCACAAACAGAAGTGGAACATAGGGGCTTGCAAGAAAGAAAATAACCCAGACAGTTGGTGTCATCAAGAGTGCTAGAGACGGTACCCGAACTTGCTTGCCTGCTTACTTGAATTAAAGTGATTTTCGCTCTAATGGGGCATGTATCACTGGTTTAATAACGCACCGCGTGATTTTTAATTACTCCTGGGGAAGGAAAGAGAGCCTCATCCCCCAAGCTTTTATGTACTCACAGACTATTTTTAAATTTAGCCACTCAGGTGTAGGACTAACTAGTCCTTAACAACCTGACTGAAAGACTTTAAACATGAGTGGGAATTGTCTCACCACACACTCATTTTCTCTGTCCGAGCGTGGTAAAGGAGGAAAAAGGTGCTCAGCAAGACAGCCATGGATGTTAAGTACTCACCAAAACGCTAGCCCGTACTTATTTCAAATCAAGTCCCGTTTTTGCTAATGGACAATAAAAGGTTGAGATTGCCTGTAGTATCGGAGTGAGAAAAGAACGTAGTGCCTCCGATAATTACATTTGAGTTTGCCATACCGTTTATGTAACATAATTGGACCTTTGTTTTGCCACCACTCTTTCCGGGACGGGTTGTTTGTTAGGTATAGTCGGCTGTTGACTAGCTGTTATTTGTGTTCTCGAGGTGGGTGGAGTGCTAACTGGCTAGGTCTGCATTTCTTGCTCCCGCTGCTGTTGCGTATATTTCTTCCCTCCACACCGAGTTCTGGACCTAATTCTTTAAATTTCGTTGTACCCGAACTTACATTATCCATATTATCACCAACAAAAGAAAACAAAACGCACAGACCTAAAAGAAACACTCATTCACTTTTTACAGAACATTACTATTTTTAAAATTTTGATAAGCGACGGAAACGAACAACTTAGAGTCACACTTTCTAACCAAGATAAAGAAATCATGTGCTGATAGACTCACTTCTGTATTTTTTCTTCTAACTGACTAACGTATCATAGGCAATGGAATGTGATTTCTTTTCGAGAGTATGGGGTAGCCCTGAAATTTTTTTTTGGGAAGTTGAAGCTACTTGTGTCAGATGGCTCCATTAGGGTGCCACTCTGTAATCTGGTTTTTATTTGTTGCTTGCCTTGATCTTTCTTTCCACTCATACTTGTAGATAATCTTGTTTGGACTAATTTTTTCTCACTACTCAGTTGTGACACTGACATTTATTACTCACCATGTGCCAAACAACTCTTACAGTTGAAAGCAAACTACACTGAAGTAAGTAAATGAGTCAAACAGATCAGGTAGGGATTGTCTCAAAACTGCATCACTAAACTTCCATCTCTATTCCATCATATTTGAATTTTGAGGGGAAAAACACATTTTGTTTCAAAATTGATTAAGATCTACCAATAATGTTGTATGTTATTAAACCAGTGATACATGCCCCATTAGAGCGAAAATCACTTTAATTCAAGTAAGCAGGCAAGCAAGTTCGGGTACCGTCTCTAGCACTCTTGATGACACCAACTGTCTGGGTTATTTTCTTTCTTGCAAGCCCCTATGTTCCACTTCTGTTTGTGATAACAACTTGTGATACTTCATATTTTCTAAAGTAGAAATCTTTACAAGCCGTACAAAATACAAAACTTATATGACTTTGGCTTTTGACACTTGCACAGACTCTTCACTTTATAAGTGTCACGAGAAAATTGTATATCCAATTTTTACCATTTTCAAAAACACGCACACACTTGCAGCTTGACCAGAAATATGTATATCTTGCTTGTGGATAAGTCACAGACAAGTCCAAGCATATATAGGTGGTTATGAACGTTAGGAATATCCCCTCCTTTTTTCAGAAATATCAAAGCTTGTATGTGCATTTTCCCTTTTCCACTCTATATTAGTGCTTAGATTTGTTCCAAAAAAAAAAAGAAAAAAGAAACGAAATAATTTTGAAGAAAAAGAAACAACTGAATTTTGAATTCAGGTTTCTCTCTGTTTATAATTTTTTTCAAGTTGACGGTGCATGACAGAGTACATTCGCCTACCTTTCCAAAGTGAGAGGCATTTCTTTACATGTCATTGCCTTTGTTAAATTCGGTTTCATTGGTTAGTTATCGTTAATCTTTAATTTTTTTCATGCATTTCTTTTTGACAGAAGATTTAAGGCTTTCTATTGTTGTAACGGTATTTATGTTGTTTGGTCTGTTGATGAAATTATCTATAGCAAAGTGCTTAAGATTTTTCATTTTTTTTTATTATTTCAAGCCCTACAAAAGGAGACCAAGTTTGTCTTCAAAGACGATTGAAACTCTAAATTACACGGGCGTGAAGGAAAACATCGTTGTGTTTAATCTAATCATGCTTGCCGTATCTCTTTGTGTTTTAGAGGTCATATTTCTTCTTAAGTAAATACACGCATCAATAGACAGACAGATTGGGTCATCATCCTTGAGTTTCACTGTACTTTCGGTTCTTTACTTCATACAAACCCCAAATTTATTAGTTTGAAAAAGAAAAGATAACATGCCCCTCAATACTGTAACACGTCTGTTCTGACTCTACCGATGTGAGTGTTTATGTCGAAATGTTTAAGTGAGATATAAAAAAATGGTCAGCTTGAAAACGCGAACCAATACTGTGACGCTCAGTATTTTGATGTGGTAAGAGGAAATGGTACAACACACACAAAGAGGGCTTGTAAGTTCACATTTCAGTCTGTCTGCACTGTAATGGTAACAACGCAAGAACATAGGGATTATTATGCCACACAGCCCTAGAACAAAACAATGCATCACCCGTTGTAAGCCATTTCATTGGCTATACTTATTTTCTTACCGCGTTCGCTTCGAATTGACTTGAGTAGCTATTCAGACAGTGACGAGAATGGCCATGCTTTACTGGGTCTATCCTATAGGCGATTTATATAAAAAAATATTTTTAAAAATTAAACTAATGCACGAACAATCGTACCATGGGCGATCCCATGGAAATTGTGTCCGTCTTATTGCAAAATACATCAACATTTAATTTAACCGTGCAGATCGCTAGAACAAACCTCTGATAATATACATTTTGAAAAGTGTTGTGTGACACGGATCGCCATTGTCGCTTGGTGTCTGCTTTCTTGTTCGAAAAGAGATCGTTTCGTCTTGACTATAAAAATCTAATTTGACTAAGTTTTACGCACTACTTGAACTCACACATTTACGTTGTAGGTGTAAGCCGTCGTTCTCAGTTTTCTGGAAGTTCGTTTTTGCGTTTCTCAGATGTGATACTATTTTTTATGGACCGAACGAAATTTCTTTTGGCGTGAATCAGGACTCGTGGTTTTGTGGCATAATTGGAGAGCATTGATTAAAGCTCAGTTATGTCGTCTTCGAAATCGCTGACACGGATTTGAACTAAAACTTCAGGTTTTGTGTGAGGCGATACGGTACATCATTGCTTTTTACTTCCTCAATGAAATCGTTTCATCTTATTGCAAAATTACATTTGACTAGGTTTCATACGCAGCAGGTCCATGTATATAAGGAGAGTGTCTTAGCGTCAGAGTATTCATCCCACTCTCAAACGATCAAGAAGATGGAAGAGTCAGCACAGATCGACCTGCTGGTCAAATATTTGCTAAAAGTCATACGAAAGCATAATTCACAGGCGAAAGTGGCAACAAAACTTACTCTTTTGGTCGTTGATTTGATGAGAGTCATACGAAAGTGTGTAAGTGCTGATGAAGTTTGCTATATCTGCAAAGGTAAATGGGTATTTGTCTCCAGAATACCTGCTTCGTCTAAGAAAGAGAGACAAAAGTCAAGATACCTAATATCGTTGTCAGGAGAAAGGACACTGGAATTCAGAGTGCCCTACGAGAAAAGAGAAGAA
>CM068830.1:96126532-96181532 GCA_028554795.2 Sinohyriopsis cumingii
ATGAAAGAGAATCTGTAGATGTTGGATGAGTTTGATTAGGAGCAAGATCAATGCTTATCATAAGCTAGTATCTGATTATCAGGGCTTGTTGCCACTCTAGCAACCAAATTCTAGTCTGAGTTTGTTCCATATTGAATCTGATTGGCTGGGATTGTTGTCACTCTAGAAACTACATTCTAGACTGAGTTTGCTTCACTGTAAGCTTACATTATCATTGTCATAGACAGGTTTTAATAAGTGTGATTTGTACATGTTAATGAGAGATACTTTACATCTGATTGGTTGAGCTTGTTACCTCTTTAACACTTGAGAATATATTTCTCATCTAATTTTGCACAATACTCAGTAAATGGGTTTATATCAATCAGGATCTGTTGCAGCTTCAGTTATGAACAAGAGGGAGTGCATATTAATTAACACACACAAGTTCTAATCTATAATGCTGCATAAGCGTGTTTGGTGAAATGATTTACTGTTAATTTATGTATGTGAGGTGAACAACATTGTCCCACTTGGGTCTCTTATTTCTCATTGTAAATCTTATTTTAATTTATCAAAAACATCATATGCATTTTATAAATGGTATTGTTTTGGGCCATACAGTAATCGTTAACAATTTTGGGTTCAAAAGAGATAATAAATTAGGTTTATATGACAAGATAATTGGTTCTGAAAATGTCTATCTGATCTCTTACTGGAACATGTAGTCATACTTTCATAAAATGTTTGTTTAACTAAGGACAGTGCAGGTTCATTAATTTAAATGAAATTTCATATTTGGAAGATTTTGAATGATTTATTTTAAACAGCAATGTAGAAATAAAAAATTATGGTATACTGTTTAGACATGCAGTTCAGACCCCCTGGTGTACTGCTGTATAAACCAGTATATAGTTTGTTTTTCTAATAATGCTTGCTGCATGGTACCAAATGTTTTCAATTGAATGTCTCTGAATGATTTATGTGAGATGTATGTGATAACCTGTATTCACAGCGGTTTCATTTACTGTTGACTGTCAGATATCTTTACTTATTGAAGGAGTTTTTTCAAATTCTCCTTGAAGTAACTTGACCATTTGAGTGATGCTATGTAAAGTAGAGTATAATTTATAGTTATTATACCTTGCTGTTTATACCAGGGTTATTGCAAAAGCTGAACATTTTATGATGACATGGGTAATTAACAAATCTCCATTTTAGGCCTACCTAACAATTGCTCTTCAGTCAGTCTTTGTGAGTTTAGAACTTCAATAGATCACTGACCAGTTTCAAGCATGAATAGTTACATAATTGTGCTTGGTTTGCAAAGTTTGTCTGACTGCCCTTACAGGAATTTCTCATGGATTCCATATGGAATACTTCAGGAATCCATATGGAAGAGATATGGACTGAAAAACTTATGAATCAGACAATTTATTTCATATCAATTCCATAAGTACTTCACAGCAAGTGAAAATTCCATATAGAATAAAGTTGCAACTTTAATCCATAAGCACTTTTTTCCATATGGAAAGCAGTCTTATGTATTATAGCATCATGGAAAATACTCTCTGAAGAATTAATAAACTAAACTATCTGATTCAAATAGAAATAGTGGTGGGAGTTAGAGTACATGTATGTGTCAGTGTAGCTGATGTGGAAGGATGAATATATACTGTATACTCATATAAATCTGAAGAAACACATGCATGTCAGTTTTCTTTAACTTATTTCCACAGATGTTTAAAAACAAAGACTTGACCAAAAAAGTAGAGAAAATGTAAACATGATCAGAAAATTAATATCTGGTAGTACAAGCATAGATGAATCTTTGAACTTAGAAAATTTGGTGCAAGGTGGATTTTTGGCTTGATCTGATGTTTACTCTGAAAAGTAATTTTATTGGCTTCCTTTTAAAATATGCTCTAGAAAAATCATACCCTAGTGAAAATGTAACTGAAATTTCAGCAAAATCACAGTAAACATTCTTTGACCTTCACTCAAATGTCCTTTTTCACTAAAATTATGGTATTTTAGGAGATTTTACCAAAATTACTGAAAATATCAGTGAAATTTTGTTATTGAAATTTCACTGACTCTGAAGCAGATTTTTTATGGTTTAGGCAGAAAGCACTTAAAAAAAACCCATCTGAAATCCGCTTTAAGTACGCCTGGAAAATTTCGTACAGGATGGACTATTACCAAATTCCATTTGAACTATTTACAAATTCCACATGGACCATTTACAAATTCCATATGGTATATTTCCCAATTCCTTATGGACTATTCACAAATTCCATATGGACTATTGCCAAATTCCATATGGAATTTTAATTTTATTCCATATGGACAACCTTCAGATCTCATGGACTAATTTGCATATTCCATGAGATTTTCCATATGGAGTATGTAAGGAATCCATAACATTTCCATATGGATACACTGAAATCCATAAGAGTGATTCAGCTATAGAATAAAAATGCCCATATGGATATTTCTGTAAAAGTACGTATGGACTCCATATCCAATCCATGTGGAAAATTTTATATGGGTGCTGTTGACTTATAGTCTGACATATAGATAACTTGTACCATATGACATTGACAAAAAGTTGAATTTGTATGACTTTGAGTCTTATGCATGGGTAACTTTTACCATATGACATTGACAAAATTTTCATTTGTATGACTTATGGTGTGACAAAAAGGTAGCTTTGGCTATTTGACACTGACACAATTTTTATTTGTATGTCTTATAGTCTGACACATAGGTAACACTTACCATATGACACTGACAAAAATTTTATTTGTATGACTTATAGTCTGACACATAGGTAACTTTAACCATATGACACTGACAAAAATTTTATTTGTATGACTTTTAGTCTGACACATAGGTAACACTTACCATATGACACTGACAAAAATTTTATTTGTATGACTTATAGTCTGACACATAGGTAACACTTACCATATGACACTGACAAAAATTTTATTTGTATGACTTATAGTCTAACACATAGGTAACTTTAACCATATGACACTGACAAAAATTTTATTTGTATGATTTATAGTTTGACACAGGTAACATTTACCACAAGACATTGACAAAATTTTAATTTGTGTGACTTTGCTATCTTCAACCAAGTTCTAGTTAAATTTTTTTACTAAACTAAACTGAAAATAAGTTGTACTAATGTGTATAACATTTGTCAAAGAAAATAGATTCATTCTAAAAGAAAATGTTAGGTTGATGAGTAGATTTAGATATTTCTGCTTTGGTGATCGGTTAATTGACATGATTTCAAACTCACCTATATTGGCCCGTGACTAAGGCTGCACATTCAACAAAATTCCTAAATGTGCATGCAGTGTATAATGCCTGGTACCTTTCATTTTCCAAAACTCCAAAAGAAGGTTCAGGATCTCAATAAGCATAAGGTTTATCAAAATGGTTGTAAATTCACCCCACCCCACCCCACCCCACCCCACCCCACCCCACCCCCACTGTCTACCCATTAGGCTTACTGAGCAGCTGACAGCTAATATAAGTTGCATCCTACATGTCACTCAGGTTGTGATTGGTTCATTGCTGATGGTATTTTACTTTTTGTTATGATAGGATTGTTTTTTTAGACATGTCTTCCTTGAATGTATCTGATAATTTCTGTAAAACATCCATAGGATTGCCAATGCATTGTTTCCAACTGCTACTTGTCTGTATGTGGTGAAGGAAGATTTTGTGATAGTACCAAATGGTGTACTGCCTGGACATGAACATTGGATGCTTTTTGTACAGTCTAGAATGCCTAATGGTGTACTGCCTGGACATTAAATGCTTTTTGTACAATCTAGAATGCCTAATGGTGTACTGCCTGGACATTAAATGCTTTATGTACAATCCAGAATGCCTAATGGTACTAATTCAGTTCCCATAGTAAACCTATGCAAATACCATGATATTAAAAATTCAATAACTTAAAACTTTTGAGTGCTCATGATCAAACATATTTATCAGTATAGATGAAACTTGGATGTCAGCTTCTGTGTGGAGGAAAGGATATGAGCCGCTGCATTTTCTGGACCTGCATGTGTTTGAAACATGTGCTTTCAATTCCGCACCAAAGAGTCAGGTGCTAATTTTAGTAATGAGTGTTCCAAACTCAAGACTGTTAAAAGACTGAAATTCCATCAATAAAACAATGTCTCTATTTTTTTTCACTTACAGCTAGGATAAGCTCTCAAAAGATTCTTTTTCCTAAAACATAACTAACATTATTAACCAATCCTGGTCAGCCTAACCCATATATACTCTATTTTATGTTCACCCATTTCCAGGCTGGTTCCCATTTTTCCATACCATCTAGAATACTGCCTGGACATTGGATGCTTTTTGTAGAAGCTTCTCATTGAGTTAAAAACTTTAAATGGTGTTTCTTCAAAATAAAATGATAACTTGTCAAGGGCTCTGTTAACAAACCCTTGTTTGAAATGTAAAACAATGTAGTTTAAAGAAAATTTGTATCATCTTTATAACCTGGATAGTAATGTTGTGTAAGGTGTGCTAAAATGATTCTTGTCATCTTCTAAAGTTTCTTGGTTCAGTATTCAGTGTGAGAATGTAATGTAATGGTGCAAAATTTTGTAGACAATTTTGCAGTACATTCTGTCATGGTCAGCATGACACATAACCATTAAGTTTGACATATGGGCTAGGCTCACAATAAGTATCTCACTGTGAAGTGATAGGACCTGCTCTGTTTGGTGAATGAGTTAAATTTTAATTATTGTCCATTTGATAATGCACCAACAAATGTCATTGTAGGGTTAAATGTAGAAAATGACAGGGTTGGGACAAGGCAGAGCTAAAATTTTGGGAAACCGTGGGTCATTTAAAACAAGTGTCATAAAATATTTTCCAAATTAGTTTTTATTTAAGAGAGAATAGAGAGAATTATTCTGACTTTGATGGGAGTTTTAACATTTTGGCAGTTAGAGACAGTAATCCTGATTGGCTAAGCTAATTGAGGATGTGTGTTTCTCAAATTAAATTAAAAATTTTTAAAGTAATTTCCCTCATGATATTAGTCTGTCCAAGTTTTTCTGCTGAAGAGGAGGCTGGCTCCTAGATCAGTAAAAAGTACTATTCTCATTAAATAAATCATTCAAGTCTCAGGGGGTCTGGAAATTTGAGAGACCTGAAACCAGAGGAGAGACAGCGGGAATTCTCTGATGATAATTGGGTGAAGGCATGGGAAGGCACAAATGTATATTCTAAATTGCATTCAACATGTTCATTGATGTAAGTCTGTAATTATTTGTTGAATTTATTCATTTTAAATTCATACTTCATTTTTTCCTTGAGTTCAGAAAATATTTGTGTATGTTATATGATTCATGTTTTGTAAAATGTCATACAATATTTTGTAGGTATGAATGAGTTTGGATTTAGTGTTTTTGTATGCAATAAAAATCCTGTATCATAGGAATTTCATGCATTTCTTCTGATACAAATTGTGAGAAGTAAATTTCCTGTCTTAAATGAATTGTATCATATATGCTGATAATTGATTTTTCTTTTGTCTGCAAATATATGTAAGAGAATAGCTAATTAGCATAATAATGTAGCTAGTTCTAGGAGTTGAGACCATTAATTGATTTGTGTAATTAAGCTATGTATTCTTTCCAACTGAAAATTGATGGTGTTAGCATTAGGAACATTTGTTGACTGACAGTTCAGCTAGTAATTGACAGCATACCTGTCAACTCATGTCGGGAGATAAAAACTCCTGATTTTTATTGTTGTTGTTGTTGTTGTGGGATTTAACGCCATTTTTCAGCACACAATAGGCTATGCATGGCGGCCAGTATTAATGGTGGAGGAAGAACCCGAGAAAACCCTGGGAAGAACCACCGACCCACAAGAAGCTACTGGCAAGCTTTCTCACATACCCACATTGGCCAAATCCTAGACTTGAACCCATGCAGACAGAGGTGAGATGGCAGTGATCCGTAACAGAGAGCGCTTTAGACCACTCAGCCACTCAGGGCCCCACTGATTTTTATAGTCCTTCCATGCCTACATCCTGATTTCATAATTTCTCACAATTTTGCAGAAAACTCCCAATTATTATGGTACATTATGTCTGTTGATTTTAATTTCTCCTAAAAATTTCTGCATAAATAGAAAATACTGTATGCAATCCACAGATGCCATGTTGTTGTTGTTGTTGTTGTTGTTGTAGGGTTTAACGCCATTTTTCAGCACACAATAGGCTATACATGGCAGCCAGTATTAATGGTGGAGGAAGAACCCGGGAAAATCCCCAGAAAGAACCACCGACCCACAAGAAGCTACTGGCAAGCTTTCTCACATACCCACAATGGCCGAATCTGAGACTCAAACCCATGCAGACAGAGGTGAGAAGGCAGTGATCCATAACGGATAGTGCTTTAGACCACTCGGCCACTCAGGGTCCCAATGCCATGTTTTATTTTATCACCTGTGAATATTGTTGTTACAAAATAATTCTTCAGTAAATAGATTGTTAGGTTTAAACAGTATTCACATAAATTTATTACTTTTTTATCCCCACAAGAATACTAAAATAGACCACAACAAAAAATAGACAACAGCAATAAAATTGTGAGCAATCAGTTTCAATCCCAGGAAAGATCACTGTGAATGCAGTAATATCTCCATTTTCATGAAAGAAACTTACATGAGTAAAATACCTGGTATTAATACACTGTATATATATTAATAAATTTCCATAACTAAATTAAAAGAAGGAATGAAGTTTAAAAAATACCACATAGAATATGTGCTCTTAATAATACCTGTAAATATGTTATTTGATAATCAATGTTAAATGTCTTATGAGTTGACAATAAGGAAATAAGTGTGGGAAACATAGTTGCCACAAGCACAATCTTGAGACTGCATATTTATGAACTATTGGTTACAATAAAATAGGGAATCATTTATTTGCTAATCAATTGCTTGGTGCTTACACAGTATGTCTGAGGGCCAGTCCTTGTCACAATACAATTGCAATGATAAGAATCAGCTGTTAACTAGTCAGACTAGCTTTCTTGACTGCTTACTTAAGACTAACCTTAAACTATTGTGCAGTTTGGCCACAGCTACCAGAATATGAAAAGAGGGCACCACCTGTAGGAAAATAAAACATGTCACAGGGCAAAGGGCACATCCTTTAAGATTTTCAAGCATATTAGACCTGAAAGATTGGTTGATATTTTGGGAAACAGGCTTCAAAATGCTGCAAACAAACTCCCAATTTTAGGTCCCAATCTCATTATTTTTTTATACAATCTCCCTACTTGGCTTTTGAAAAGTTGACAGGTATGTTGTAGCCACAGCAGGGTATAATGCTTATCCAGGAGGTCTAATTATGTCATGCTCCAGAGGAATGCAAGTAACAGCTAAAACATCATTAATTTATGAATTTAAGGTGTGTGTATCAGTATCTAGTTTCGAAATGACCATATTAGCTTAGTTCTATGGAATTATGATAAGACAATATATGACATAAAAGAGTGGGAATATTGTTGATTCCTGGAGAAGTAAAAGATTTGACAATGTATTTTAATTCATTTAAAGGATAAAATAGCTCTATACCTGTACTGACAGTGGAAAAGAGCACAGTCTACAACCAAGACAGTTGATGACCCAAAGAGGCTAGAGAGAGAGAGAGAGATAGAGATAAAGAAGAAGAAATACAGCAAAACTGACATATCATCAACTTTGATTTTGGAGAAGACTAGAAGGAACCAGGCGATGCTGACATGCCAGCAATCTGAGTTCAATCACTCGATTATATGAAGAAATTTGTTTTACTGGTGTTACAGAATGGATAATTGAATTTCTTATAAATTTTACAACTCAATTTCTAAGAGAAAGTGAATGATCCAAATGTCTTGTTCAATTTCATTTTGTTTATTTAATTGATTAAATTGTTATATTTTGCATACAGGGGCTCTTGTTTTACTGTTCTATATCTTGGCTCAGATCTCTGTTATTCCATCCTTTAATTTCATATATTATGTTATGTTGTTGTTTACTTGATCCAGGCAATAACACAGTGTTCAATAACCTTCTAGATAATGATAACCAAAAACCATAAGGATCACACATCATCTCCCACCTTGAAACACCTACTAAATGGTCCTTTGAAGCAGAGTAGTGAAAATATATCAAACTGGCCTGGCTGTAAACTTGAGACCTGGTTGTTTACATGTGTAAAATTTGCAACCTTGTCCATGATATGCAGCTAATCCAAAGTTTAATTGCATGACAATGTAAAACGTCTGTAACATTCATGTAAAATATGAATTTTGTTAGATCTTTCTTTAAAACCTGAGATGAGCAATATAGACATTACTGATGGTAGGAAATGAGAACATTAATGCTGAGGTATTTGATCATAGGACATGCAAACAACAGTATGGAGGTAACTGGTAGTAGGAAAATGATAACAACAGTGTAGAGGTAACTGTGATAGTAGGAAATGAGAACAACAGTATAGAGGTAACAAATGGTAGGAAATGAGAACAAAAGTTGTTGTTGTTCGTCCGTTGAGTCGATGATTACCACTCTAGTCATCCGAGGGTTGGAGGGCTGGTTCTGTTCTGTGCATGCACAGGTGGCTGATGAGGCTAATCCTTGCATGGAATGTTCATTTGCATAAGGGACAAGGATTGAGTGGAACATCTCCATGAGGGTTGATGGCATGCACTTTTCTGGCTTGCCTCCTCAGCTCTGCAGCTGCTCTCCTGCTAGTTTCACACAACTTGGAGCCTTTGTGCATGGAGTAATGCCAAGTAACTCGATCACTTGCTGTTTGCTGCCAGGAATCAGGATTTATGTTGAACACTTTCAATGCAGCTTTCAGATTGTCTTTGAAGCATTTCTTCTGACCTCTGTAGGATTGCTGTCCTTGCTCTTACTCACCATAGAAGAGTCTCTTAGGCAGCCAGTGGTCTGGCATGCGTACAACATGTCCCGCCCAGCATAGCTTGGACTGCATCAGGATGGTGTGGATGCTGGGGAGACCTGCTTGGGTGGGTATCTCAGTATCTGGGACCTTGTCCTGCCACTTGATATTGAGGATTTTCCTGGGACTTGTGGTATGAAAGTGGTTCAGCTTCCTGACATGGCATTGGTACACCATCCACATTTCACATGTGTAAAGTAGTGTGGGGAACACACCTGTCCTGTAGACCTTTGGTTTGGTCCGGATGCTGATGCCTCTTCTATTCCAGACATTGGCATGCAGTCTGCCAAAAGTTGCGCTGGCTCTGGCAATGCGGAGGTTCACCTCATCATCAATAGTGATGCTCTGTGACAATGTGCTGCCAAGGTAGGTGAAGTGGTTCATGACATTGATTGTTTTAGCCATTGACAGTGATGCTGGGATGAACATAGGGCTTTCCAGGGGCCAGCTGATGCAGGACTTCAGTCTTCTGGGTACTGATGGTGAGACCAAAACTTTTGCAGGAACTGGAAAACTTGTCAACGCTGCATTGCAGTTTGGTTCTGAGTAAGCATTGAGGGCACAGTCATCAGCAAATAAGAATTCCCTGATGGTGTCTGTCATAACCTTAGTTTTTGATGGAAGCCTCCTGGTGTTGAACAGTTTTCTATCTGTATGGTACCTGATGCCAACTCCAACATCTCCATCTCTGAAAGCATTAGTCAGCATGGTGGAGAACAATAGACTGAATTGTGTTGGGGCCAGAACACAACCCTGCTTGATGCCATTGGTTACTGGGAATGGCTCTGATGTCTCTCCATTGTCCTGGACTTGTGCCTGTATGCCAACATGGAAATGCTGCACCATAGATATAAATTTTCTCAGAGTATAGAGGTAACAGATGGTTGGAAATGAGAACAACAGTATAGAGGTAACAGATGGCAGGAAATGAGAACAACAGTACAGAGGTAACAGATGGCAGGAAATGAGAACAACAGTATAGAGGTAACAGATGGCAGGAAATGAGAACAGCAGTATAGAGGTAACAGATGGCAGGAAATGAGAACAACAGTATAGAGGTAACAGATGGCAGGAAATGAGAACAACAGTATAGAGGTAATAGATGGCAGGAAACAAGAACAACAGTATAAAGGTAACTGTGATGGTTGGAAATGAGAACAACAGTATAGAGGTAACTGTGATGGTAGGAAAATGAGAATAACAGTATAGAGGTATATGATGGTAGGAAATAAGCAAATTCCTAAATGAATTAATCTTACTTTACATTTTAATCTTCTTTGTCAGTTAGTCTCTATGACAGTTTGAATTAAAGAAGAAAGAAATAAAGAAAATTGTATAAACATAGAAATCTCTTTAAAATGTTAGTTAGCAAGAAAATGAGACTGAATGGAAACTAAAAGAAAGGAGTATATGTACATGAGAAATATCAATGTGGTCTGGCATGATGACAACTTTGCTGTTTTCAAACTTTATAGGAATACTTTTAATACAGTGAAAGTCTTGTAAGAGACTAGATCTTCTGCCAGCAAAGAGGTTTTTGCAAGACAGGTGGTCTTTCTTAAGAGGTCATTACTGTCATGTTTAAGGTATTAATCAGTGCTTTAAGGACCTGGTCTCTGAAGATAAACCATCTTCCAAAGTAGAAGTCTGTCAGATCAGTGTTAATGTATCCCCATCACTGTCACAGCAAATACAGCCAGTACAGCCATGGCCATACACAAATTGTGGGCTGTAAATGTATGCATTATGGAAAAGAAAAATACAAACTGTAAGGGTCAAATTTATGGCACATGGAAATACTCCTATTTGATTTGCTATTGGTACCTGTGAAATAAAAGCACTTTTTTGTCTTTAGAAAAGTAAATCCCAGTTGCCTTGGCAGTAAATGACCTACTTGGTGTTTCTGTTCTGTAAAAACCAAACTATAGTAAATAAAATTGTCATTGCCATCCCGGAGCTTTAATGTCTGCCTGTTGTAGCTAGAACTGTAAATTAAGCTCATTCTGGCTTGGAATAAAGTTTTGAATAGTAATAAAGCCTTGAATAGTAATAAAGCCTTGAATAGGAATAAAACCTTGAATAGGAATAAAGCCTTGAATAGGAATAAAGCTTTGAATAGTAATAAAGCCTTGAATAGTAATAAACCCTTGTACAGGACTAAACCTTTGAATAGGAATACAGACATTAATCATCAGAAGATAGAGTTGGTAGATAATTTTATCATGACTTTCAATTAATAAAACACATCAACTGCAGGACTTTAAAATGGCCATGGAAATCACTGATAATGAGAGGGACACTGGCTGGCTAAGTATTCTAGGGCACTCACCTTAATCTCACATTTGTCCAGCTCAGCCAATGCATGGGCAAAAAGTTTGCCAGTAGCTTCCCTTAGGTTGCTTATTCTTCCTAGGGTTTTCCTGTGTTCTTCCTTTACCAAATATACTGGCTGCCACATATTGCTTATCATTTGCTGAAAAAAGGCAACATACAAAACCAAGCCAAACTAGACCAACTGAAAATGGGTATTTGAGGAAGGATAAATGTACATTAAGAGCTTTAGAAGCAGTATCTGACTGTGTGGGTTCAAGTACAGCTCTGCCAATGTGGATATGTGAGAATGCTTGCCAGAAGCTTACCATGGGTTGGTGATTCTTCCCAGAGGTTTTCCCTGGTTCTTCCTCTGCCAAAAATACTGGCCTCCATGTATAGCTTACATGTGCTGAAAAATGGTGTTAAACCCTCAAAACTACAAACCACAAACTACTGTATATACATTGATTAAAGATCAGATTGAAGTGTTTTTCACCAATACCATTAATGGGAAACATGATAGATTAGTGAGCATAAAATTTGAGTGAACTCGGCAATCAATCTGATTTTGAGTGAACTCAGCAATCAATCTGATTTTGAGTGAACTCGGCAATCAATCTGATTTTGAGTGAACTCGGCAATCAATCTGATTTTTACTAATATTTTATTCAATAAGATCATACTATAAATGAGATAATGATTTATCTCATTGTTAGAATCATAATACATATGATAATAATGCCAATGATTGTTAGAATCATAATACATATGATAATAATGCCAATGATTGTTAGAATCATAATAAATATGATAATAATGCCAATGATTGTTAGAATCATAATACACATGATAATAATGCCAATGATTGTTAGAATCATAATACACATGATAATAATGCCAATGATTGTTAGAATCATAATACATATGATAATAATGCCAATGATTGTTAGAATCATAATACACATGATAATAATGCCAATGATAGTTAGAATCATAATACACATGATAATAATGCCAATGACTGTTAGAATCATAATACATATGATAATAATGCCAATGATAGTTAGAATCATAATACACATGATAATAATGCCAATGACTGTTAGAATCAGAATACATATGATAATAATGCCAATGATTGTTAGAATCATAATACATATGATAATAATGCCAATGATTGTTAGAATCATAATACATATGATAATAATGCCAATGATTGTTAGAATCATAATACACATGATAATAATGCCAATGACTGTTAGAATCAGAATACATATGATAATAATGCCAATGATTGTTAGAATCATAATACATATGATAATAATGCCAATGATTGTTAGAATCATAATACATATGATAATAATGCCAATGATTGTTAGAATCATAATAAATATGATAATAATGCCAATGATTGTTAGAATCATAATACACATGATAATAATGCCAATGATTGTTAGAATCATAATACACATGATAATAATGCCAATGATTGTTAGAATCATAATACATATGATAATAATGCCAATGATTGTTAGAATCATAATACACATGATAATAATGCCAATGATAGTTAGAATCATAATACACATGATAATAATGCCAATGACTGTTAGAATCATAATACATATGATAATAATGCCAATGATAGTTAGAATCATAATACACATGATAATAATGCCAATGACTGTTAGAATCAGAATACATATGATAATAATGCCAATGATTGTTAGAATCATAATACATATGATAATAATGCCAATGATTGTTAGAATCATAATACATATGATAATAATGCCAATGATTGTTAGAATCATAATACATATGATAATAATGCCAATGATTGTTAGAATCATAATACACATGATAATAATGCCAATGATTGTTAGAATCATAATACACATGATAATAATGCCAATGATTGTTAGAATCATAATACACATGATAATAATGCCAATGAATGTTAGAATCATAATACACATGATAATAATGCCAATGATTGTTAGAATCATAATACATATGATAATAATGCCAATGACTGTTAGAATCAGAATACATATGATAATAATGCCAATGATTGTTAGAATCATAATACATATGATAATGATGCCAATGATTGTTAGAATCATAATACACATGATAATAATGCCAATGATTGTTAGAATCATAATACACATGATAATAATGCCAATGATTGTTAGAATCATAATACACATGATAATAATGCCAATGATTGTTAGAATCATAATACACATGATAATAATGCCAATGATTGTTAGAATCATAATACACATGATAATAATGCCAATGATTGTTAGAATCATAATACACATGATAATAATGCCAATGATTGTTAGAATCATAATACATATGATAATAATGCCAATGATTGTTAGAATCATAATACACATGATAATAATGCCAATGACTGTTAGAATCATAATACATATGATAATAATGCCAATGATTGTTAGAATCATAATACATATGATAATAATGCCAATGATTGTTAGAATCATAATACATATGATAATAATGCCAATGATTGTTAGAATCATAATACACATGATAATAATGCCAATGATTGTTAGAATCATAATACACATGATAATAATGCCAATGATTGTTAGAATCATAATACACATGATAATAATGCCAATGATTGTTAGAATCATAATACACATGATAATAATGCCAATGATTGTTAGAATCATAATACATATGATAATAATGCCAATGATTGTTAGAATCATAATACATATGATAATAATGCCAATGATTGTTAGAATCATAATAAATATGATAATAATGCCAATGATTGTTAGAATCATAATACACATGATAATAATGCCAATGATAGTTAGAATCATAATACATATGATAATAATGCCAATGATTGTTAGAATCATAATACATATGATAATAATGCCAATGATTGTTAGAATCATAATACACATGATAATAATGCCAATGATAGTTAGAATCATAATACACATGATAATAATGCCAATGACTGTTAGAATCATAATACATATGATAATAATGCCAATGATAGTTAGAATCATAATACACATGATAATAATGCCAATGACTGTTAGAATCAGAATACATATGATAATAATGCCAATGATTGTTAGAATCATAATACACATGATAATAATGCCAATGACTGTTAGAATCATAATACACATGATAATAATGCCAATGATTGTTAGAATCATAATACACATGATAATAATGCCAATGACTGTTAGAATCAGAATACATATGATAATAATGCCAATGATTGTTAGAATCATAATACATATGATAATAATGCCAATGACTGTTAGAATCATAATACATATGATAATAATGCCAATTATTGTTAGTATCATAATACACATGATAATAATGCCAATGATAGTTAGAATCATAATACACATGATAATAATGCCAATGACTGTTAGAATCAGAATACATATGATAATAATGCCAATGATTGTTAGAATCATAATACATATGATAATAATGCCAATGATTATTAGAATGGATGGTTCCAGAAACAGGATAAGACAGTAGTTCTTACTGTATATACTCGTTATAAATTGAGTCCAACTGCAAACTGCACAGACTGGATAACTCATTATGTGCCAGTAGATCTGGATCAGTGCAGTTTGTTAGTAGCAATCAATAGAACAAACAACATAGACTCTGGTCTGCAGGCACATTATGCTATGGCAGAACAGGATCTTTCTTGCATGCAGTTTGACTCGACTTACAAGCTAGTACATATGGTACCATAAGTGCCTTACTATGCTTATGTATGACTGAGATGTACCTGTAATTGTTGTTTTCAAAAATTACTGTTACTGATTTTTAAGACTCCCTTTCTTTTAAACATTCCTCACTGTTGGCCTGGTTTAATTTTATTGTAGGTTTTAATAATATTTGTATTGGAATAAAGAAGGTTACAAATTCTTATTATGATACTTTCTGATTAGATTAGTTATTTAGTTTTCACAGAATATGATGCAAGCAAAAATTGCTTAACATAAAATCATTACCACTAAGACTTTATTTTGGCAAATCACTGATTCACTGAAATTGATTGATGTGATCATATTGTAATTTGCAGCATTTAGATAGTCTACAATTATAGGGCTTTCACTCACTAACCCAGCTATGACATACAGTGTTTGTTAAATAAGCTCTAAATAGGGCCTGCACTGGCTCAATGGTTTGTATGTTAGTCTTCTCCCAAGAAGGTTGCAGGTTTGAATCGTGACCAGGCCAAGCCAAGTTAGCCACTATGGTGTGTCTCTGGACAGAGTGCTTTACTCCAGTAGATTAACTGAAACAAATTAACTTAAAGTGACACTAGTTTAAAATTATAATGTAGAAGGCATAAATCTCTATAAAAAAAATAATAATGAAAATTTGATTAGGCAAATAGTTTCAAAGTTAAAAGTATTTGAATATTTGTAAGGGGAGGTAACTTGTGGCAAAATGATTACCTTCCCTTGATTTAGAGGGCAACACAGTTGAGGAAAATCAATGTGAAATGTTTTGGAAAACATTTTAAGAGTAAGTAAAAGAAACTCATAATGTGTTTAATATGTCCTAATAAATGTTTATAACATTTAAAAGGTATAGAAGATTAAAAACAATCAAGAACTGAGTTGAAATTAAGTGTTTAGAAATGAGTTTTTAACTTACTAGAGAATTATTTAAGAGTTAATTTCCTATTTTCAATTTATTTAACTTGAACAGAACACTTTTAAAGTGTCTATAGTACAAGTCACATGGGTCATGTAGGCATTCAACACCAACTACTTCAGTAATAGGTGTCATTTTTTTTAGAATTTGATTCTATGTAATTTTCACTTCATTTGGATTTGTATACATCCATATCCTTTGAGAAGGTCATTATTTTGATGCCCCGAGAGGTGCACACAGCGAAATCATTGTTAAAGTATGTATAAATCTTTGGACGCTTTGAACCTTAAGGTGTGATCCAGTACAATCTGGATTGAATTCCGCACACTATGATTTCAAAATGAAAGCGACGCATATTGATATAAAAAAATACTACCCTCGATTGTGATGATTCCACTAGACATGCTCTTATTTTGACCCAAGTTTATGGCCACTATTGTGAAAGTCCATAGCGATATATAATTTTTGTCTGGAAGTTTCTTGGTGACAGTTAAGGTGCAGAGCATTCAATAATCAGGATTAAACAGACGTTTTTTAAAGAGAATTAGTGTTAAATTTTAAAGGAACAATTTATATTTAATTTGAAATGAGTAAACTGTATATATGACTGATGTGACTTGTACTATAGTGGATACAAAAATGATCAGTCTGATTTAAGGTGAAAGTTGAGAGCAATTTAATTTTTATTTTGTGTGATAAATCATATAAATGTAAATGTTTATGCAAGTTTATATTACTGTTTTGCATATGTTTTAGTTGAAAATTGCTTTTTGGATTATATTGGTTTTCTTGAACATTTAAATCTTTTATAAATATTTAACTCTTGTATGATATCACCAGAACTCATGAATGTTAATGATTAAACTCCCTTGAACCTTTTAAGAAACAAATATCTTAAAAAGTTCTAAATAGATTTTTTTTAAATGTCCAAAAGCAGCCTAGTTTTAATATTTCAGTCAACAGAGGGATTAATAGCCATTGTAACTAAAATTCAAAGGAACGTCACTTAAAAAATAGTCAAACCTGTTAATAGTAGCCATACATGGTGGGAAAAGTAAAACTGACCTTTGTACACAGGTGACTTCAGCATGCAGGTTCCCCTTTTAGATTTGGTTTTTTGATAAATACCTTGCACCAATTATTATTGTTATTATTATTATTATTATTATTATTATTATTATTATCATTATATCAGAAAATTTAGTTTAATGCACTATTGAACAAAATGCCACCCCAAAATGTATACATTGTTTTCTCCTAAAGTTATCTTCCACCGTATCCTGCTTACTTTAATCAATCTTATAAATGAAATCATCATTGACTCTCTCTTACATTACCCTCCCCCCCCCCCCCCCCCGCCACTAATCTTAGTTTGCTTTGTGCAAGATGACATAACACTAATTTCACTACTAAATATGACTGTGAAACAGAAAATGGATTATTTGGTTGGCAGCACAGCTGTTCACACTTCAAACAATGTCTGGATTAACCATTTGCTCAGCTTGCTTATATGAAAGGCCATTGATCAATGGGGAATGAAAAGCTTAGTTAGTTATTGTTTGTTAGACATGTACTGAAACTTTGATTACCTCTACATGCAAATTTTATAAATAGTGAATGACACCTGACCCTAATAAAAAGGATGTAGCTTGTATCTTACCTCAATGATTAGCTGACAGGAATTTTGTTTTTATTCAGGAAAACTTTGTTTTTTATTTATAATGATAAAAAATGGCTCACCTTCAAAACTGATCTATTGACACTTTCAAGTTACATTGACACTAACTTTAGTATGTCCAGTTCAAGTGAGATAAAAAATGTTTACACATGGGTTCACATACTATTTTTTATTTAAACAATGCCTTCCTCATCAAGTGAAACTTGAATTTGTGTACATAGAGCCGTCACTGTTAGTACTTTTCACTGACTGCTTAAAGCAAGCATAAAACATTATTTGGTTATACAACACCTTGCTGCAGAGTGCAGAAAGCAGGTGACTGTTATGTACACTTCTTTTACATGGGGAATTTGCCAGAGGCGATTAGAATGGCCATTATGACAGGGTGACTACTCTATAAAGGTAAACATTAGGGCAGGTTTGATAATATATTAATATGATGTTGAGTAACTGAAAATCTAAAATGTGGAGTGTACAAAATAGGGTCAGGAACTGAAAATTGTACTGGGAAATTCTCCCTTTCATTTTATAAAAGGAGTGAGTGTTGTGGTTGGAATGGAGGATGGATATAGTGAACAAATAAAGATATGACATAAATATATGATGCACACATTTTTGAGGACAATATTTTAGAAGTTAGCATGATTCCTGTAACTGCAAGTAGTAGGATAGACCCTGTAGGTCATTCATCAGCATGTGCTAATTCATTTGAGAAAGGTGTGTTCAACCTTATTGTGCCTGCATCCAGGACTGTACCTTGACACCAAGAGAAGTTGAACTTTTTGAAGGATGTGTTTGATCAAATAATTTTCTGAGCTTTAAGTTTGTTTGTTTTTGTAGGGTTTAATGCCATTTTTCAGCACAAGATAGGCTATACATGGCGGCCAGTATAACTGGTGGAGGAAGAACCCTGGAAAACCCAGGGAAGAACCACTGACCCACGAGAAGCTACTGGCAGGCTTTCCCATGTACCCATGCTAGCCGTGCCTTCAACTCGAACACACGCAGACAGAGGTGAGATGGCAGTGATCCGGAATGGCGAGCGCTTTAGACCACTCGGCCACTCGGGGCCCCGTGAGCTTCAAGAATATTCTCAAAGTACAACTGATACAGTAGCTTTAAAATTACTTTTAATTAATTAATTAATACACTAACTTTAAAAAAACTTGTGAATTTGGATAAGTGGATTGTGTAGTTTGCTTGCATGAAAGTAGTTATTAATTGTATGCAAAATTAACTAATAACATTTTGTTCTCTATGCAATTTGAAGTGATACCAAAGTTGAACTGCTTAACAGCTGATGTTAATTTTAATAATAGAAGTTTGCTTTATTGGACATTTCAAAATATCTTGAATATTGAATAAATAAATAGATTGATAACTTAGCATTTAAAGCTATTTGCCTGGTGGGATGCAAAGTTTACCTGTCTGTCAATTTGAGCTTCATTTGCCATCAGTGTTCATGGAAAACAGCTATTAATGTCCAGCAGTGATCATTTTAACTAATAATGTCCAGCATTGATCATTTTAGCTGTTAATGTCCAGCATTGATCATTTTAGCTGTTAATGTCCAGCAGTGACCATTTTAAGTACCACTGAGAGGAGGATTGAATTTTTGCATGATAATGAAATCAGCCAGTCACTGAAAGAAAAAATATAAATCTGTAGTCATGACATTTGCTTTAATATAAAATAAATCATAGCATAAATCTGATTCATATCCAAGTAGATTATTCTTACCAAATTATATTTAATAATGTTGAGCAGTTAGATGCATGTTTTTTATAATCAAACAATTTCATAGAATGGTTTATCAGATTTTTATGTACCATATACTGTCATTATAAGCAAGGTCCAAATGCAAACTGCACAGACCAAATTCAGCCATCACATAATGTGCAAGCAGATCTGGGTCCTGCAGTTTGTTAGGAGTTATCAGTACAACAAATGACAAAGACCCTGATCTGCAGGCTCCTTATGCTATGACAAATCAAGGTTTTATTTGTTAACAGTTTGACAATTTGTAAGCGGGTACATATGGTAAATTTCACCATATGCTTATTGAGGTCCTGAACCTTGTATTGGAGTTTTGGAAAATGATAGGCACCAACCTTGTTATGGAGTTTTGGAAAATGATAGGCACCAACCTTGTTATGGAGTTTTGGAAAATGATAGGCACCAACCTTGTTATGGAGTTTTGGAAAATGATAGGCACCAACCTTGTTATGGAGTTTTGGAAAATGATAGGCACCAACCTTGTATTGGAGTTTTGGAAAATGATAGGCACCAACCTTGTTATGGAGTTTTGGAAAATGAAAGGCACCAACCTTGTATTGGAGTTTTGGAAAATGATAGGCACCAACCTTGTTATGGAGTTTTGGAAAATGATAGGCACCAACCTTGTTTTGGAGTTTTGGAAAATGATAGGCACCAACCTTGTTATGGAGTTTTGGAAAATGATAGGCACCAACCTTGTATTGGAGTTTTGGAAAATGATAGGCACCAACCTTGTTATGGAGTTTTGGAAAATGAAAGGCACCAACCTTGTATTGGAGTTTTGGAAAATGATAGGCACCAACCTTGTATTGGAGTTTTGGAAAGTGATAGGCACCAATTTGAATGTGGAACATTTCCATTTTGTTGAGAAGTCATCATCTTCCTTGTCACATTTCTGTCCATATTCTATGAAGAGAAATCAAGCTGGGTTAAAAACAAGCTGTTGAATTTTAAAATCTAAGACAATCCATTTTGTTGAGAAGTCATCATCTTCCTTGCCACATTGCTGTCCATATTCTATGAAGAGAAATCAAGCTGGGTTAAAAACAAGCTGTTGAATTTTAAAATCTAAGACAATCCATTTTGTTGAGAAGCCATCATCTTCCTTGCCACATTGCTGTCCATATTTTATGAAGAGAAATCAAGTTGGGTTAAAAACAAGCAACAGCTGTATTTAATTTTAAAATCTAAGACAATAGATTAAAAAAAAGAACTATTAGCTTCTAATACTGTGGCACAAAGACTGCATCTCTCTTTATGCAAGAGCTTGGAGAAGTTAAACCATAATGGATCCCATTCAAAAGTTTTTGTGAGTTGTTTATTTTTACCAATAGCTACTTTGTCCATCAGCCCCTTCAAAGTTGCCACTCACTGATCCATATTGGATCTAATTTGGTTTGACCTTAATAGTTTAGCCCTGTTTTTTCCTTCACTAAAAATGTTTACACAGAATCAGCTTGCATTGACAGTTCAGCCTACAGTGAGATTTAAACCCATTATAGCTAAAATTCCAGGGAATAATTTTTTCAATACATATTTATATTAATTTATGAGATCTGTGCTGGATGCCTTAATTGTTTGCCTGATAGGCCACATTTCTGAGTTTAATCCAACTTAATCCTGTTATGGTATGGAATTAAATCTAATAACTATAAGTGGTGGTTGAAAGGTCCACTTACGTCTACTTACCACCTCTTTAAACATGGTGCAGAGGGATTAGTCAGAGTGGAGAAAATAAATATCTTGCCATGATCAGTCATCATATATTTAGAAAAAGCATTTGCCAGCCTACCAACAAAATTTGAATTAAAATTCCCCTTGAGGTAAGTGGTCTGTAAGTAATGGTAATACATGTGTAGATAATGTTAAATTTAATAATGTATATTTAAATTCTGAAATAAAATTTCAAGGTCTATTTTTATTCTTAAAAGTTTTTGAGCTTGAACTAAAACTGAATGTAAAAACTAAAACTAAATTAGATTTGTCAGCTGAAGTTTATATTTATTAAGACTGGATCTTAGTGTTTTGATGTGTGGAAGATTTGAGATATTTACTTTAGAAGACCGAGGTATGTAACATAATGGAGATGTGACTGATATAATACCAATTACAGCTTTCACACTTATGAAAGTGAAAAGCATCAAACAGGATGTAATGCTTCTAGAAATAACATAACTCTCCCTTACCATTATTGCCATGTTTTGTCTGACAGTTTACAAAATATAAGTGGACCATGAATTGCAAAGGTCACCGTAACATGAAACTTTATTGGTATATGTCATAAGTAGATCTACATTTTAACCAGAGTAATAGGTTATTGGTTGAAGCATAAATGGTCTCAGCTCTTACATAATTTTTTTATGCAAGGATTGGTTTAACAGTGACACATGTTGTACTGGCCAAGCCTTGTGATTTCTTGCAAATTATGTGAAATTGAACAGATGCCATGTACAGTAATGCCGATGACTGTTTAACATTATTTTTGCACTTGAACCATGTACTGTCAGGATGTTAGGTTTAATTCCAGCTTTGATTGGTAATTTGATTTTGTATCATAACTGAACATAAGAAGAATTAGGTGTGGATGCTTGGATTTCTCAAGCTATTTGATACTGCTTCATCAGGTCAGTCTGTTTTCTTGTTATTAATACCAACCATGCACTCTTTGACATTGGAAGTATAATAACAGGATAATAAATATGGGTGTTGTAGGAGAGTTTGTTATTTTATGACACAGATGGGGTAATTGTTGGAATGTTAGCCCCCAAATAGTATATTTACACTGGCACCATCAAGAATTAAGTACTTTGTTGTGCTAAACTTGTAATTGGGAATGAATAATTGGATCAGAATATTGTTTTATTTGTAGAGGGCACTGGCTGCAAATGGCATATAGTTATATCAACAGCCCATAGATCAAATTGGATATATCATGACTACTAGGCTTCTAATATTGGAAGAATTTAACTCAGTATTGAAGAACACATTACTTCCGACACATGTCATCTTCAGTAGACTGGTTTGGGTTGGTGTTTTAAGGCACAAAAACACATTCATGTTAGTTATTGAAGAGGCAGTTGGAGTGAAGGGCCTTGCCTAGGGACACTAATTTGTAAGTTGTCCAGGACTGAACTGATGGCATGATTGGAATCCACACCCTTTTGGTTGCAATTGTGAGACACTAACCTCTGGGTAACTGCAGACCCACATTTTATGAACTGGCTTTGTTATTAAACTCCATCTTCAATAGCCAAGGTTCAGATATGACACAACTGATTTTAAAATGATACTTTGTAAGTTAAACATTGAAAATGTGACTATGTACCAGAGAGGAGCCAATTTACCGGTGTATTTGAGTGAAAGGTATTTGTACAAACACTGGTCATCATCACTGGCAGTGGAATCTTGCTTATAATTACGAGTCCATTCAAGCTGTGTGTCTTGATCATGTTGGAACAGTATTCAAACTTAAACAATTTAATTTGATTATATATGGTGGGTTGACACCTCATTCAATGAAATTCACAGACTAAAGCACTGAAATATCTGCTTGATCCACCAAGGTGTAGATATGGTTGACATATCGGCTAGCAAAGATGACTAAACTTAAGCTCCAAAGACTTTAAATCTTTGCCATTCTTTATTGACAAAATTTAAAACACAGAACTATAGGATCTTAACTTTTGGTTCTTTTAATATCCTTAGTATGGTGCAGTGAATAAAGAATAAAAATGGGTTTTGCTTAGTCTCAACCCACCTACAGAGCAGTGTGTACTGCGACCAAACTTGTTTGGGACTTACCAACTATACTCGCTCATAAGTCAAGTCAAACTAAAAAGAATAAAGATCCTGATCTACTGAATCATTGTGCACCTGCAGATCAGGGTCTATATTGTTTATGCTGCTTATTACTCCTAACAAACTGCACAGACCCAAATCTACCAGTGCATTATGTGATGGGTCTGTGCAGTTTACCATTGGACTCATCTTATAGGAAAGTATATATGGTGCACTAGTAATAAGACATCAATTGATTTTTGGAGGTAGAGAGTTCAAGACGACAGCAACTGAAATGAAATAAATGTGCATTATAATTGACATATGTCCCTAAACTTTGGGCATGGCTTAGTGGTATGACAGTGAAGTGAGGTAAATAACTTTCTTTGAACATTAATTATAAGAGTGAGATTAGTGTGATTTGCCCGAAATTTCATTTTACAGATATATTTCTCCGGATTTCTCTCAATATTCTCCTTGATTAATGATGTATTAAACAAATGGACAAGAGATATAGGAATTGATTATTATACATAGACCAGTATTCAGGTATATACCAGATCAATGATGTAGAAATAAATTATGTGCAGCTATGTACATGTGTATGTTGCACCTGAAATTTTTCACCCTTATATTTATTAGGGATCTTAACAAAGGTGTTCATCTTGTGTAGTTTATAGTGAGTAATATTACATGAAACAAAAGTGTTTATCTTGTGTAGTTTATAGTGAGTAATATTACATGAAACAAATGTGTTCATCTTGTGTAGTTTATAGTAGGTAATATTACATGAAACAAATGTGTTCATCTTGTGTAGTTTATAGTGAGTGATATTACATGAAATAAAAGTGTTCATCTTGTGTAGTTTATATTGAGTGATATTACATGAAACAAATGTGTTCATCTTGTGCAGTTTATAGTAGGTAATATTACATGAAAGAAAAGTGTTCATCTTGTGTAGTTTATAGTGAGTAATATTACATGAAACAAAAGTGTTCATCTTGTGTAGTTTATAGTCAGTGATATTACATGAAACAAATGTGTTCATCTTGTGTAGTTTATAGTAGGTAATATTACATGAAACAAATGTGTTCATCTTGTGTAGTTTATAGTGAGTGATATTACATGAAATAAAAGTGTTCATCTTGTGTAGTTTATAGTGAGTGATATTACATGAAACAAATGTGTTCATCTTGTGTAGTTTATAGTGAGTGATATTACATGAAACAAATGTGTTCATCTTGTGTAGTTTATATTGAGTGACATTACATGAAACAAATGTGTTCATCTTGTGTAGTTTATAGTGAGTGATATTACATGAAACAAATGTGTTCATCTTGTGTAGTTTATAGTGAGTGATATTACATGAAATAAAAGTGTTCATCTTGTGTAGTTTCTAGTGAGTGATATTACATGAAATAAAAGTGTTCATCTTGTGTAGTTTATAGTCAGTGATATTACATGAAACAAATGTGTTCATCTTGTGTAGTTTATAGTGAGTGATATTACATGAAACAAATGTGTTCATCTTGTGTAGTTTATACTGAGTGACATTACATGAAACAAATGTGTTCATCTTGTGTAGTTTATAGTGAGTGATATTACATGAAACAAATGTGTTTATCTTGTGTAGTTTATAGTCAGTGATATTACATGAAATAAAAGTGTTCATCTTGTGTAGTTTATAGTCAGTGATATTACATGAAACAAAAGTGTTCATCTTGTGTAGTTTATAGTCAGTGATATTACATGAAACAAATGTGTTCATCTTGTGTAGTTTATAGTGAGTGATATTACATGAAACAAAAGCATAAATCTTGTGTAGTTTATAGTCAGTGATATTATATGAAACAAAAGTATTCATCTTGTCTAGTTCATAGTGAGTGATATAACATACCATGTTTGAATCAAAACAGTGAGTGATATAAAACACCATGTTTGAATCAAAACAAAGTTCTTGTTTTTTTTCTTCAAATTAATTTCAGTAGAAATATGTTTTAATTAATGAAAAAACAAAAGAACAGAATAAGTAAGGGCTGATGGTACAATTAACAGTGTACAATAAGGGCTAATGCACAGTGAATGGTACACAATCAAGGATAATGATACAGTGAAAGTGTACAATCCAGGATAATGGTACAGTCAAGAGTATACAATAAGAGATAATATTTCAGTCAACATTGTTCAGTCATGGATACAGTCAACTGTGTCCAAATCAGAGATAATAGTACAGTGAACAGTGTACAGTCAGGGGTAATGCTAAAGGGAACAGTTTATAATCAAGGATAATGCTAAAGGGAATAGTGTACAGTCAGGGATAATGCTAAAGGGAATAGTGTACAGGGATAATGCTAAAAGGAACAGTGTACAGTCAGGGATAATGCTAAAGGGAACAGTGTACAGTCGGGGATAATGCTAAAGGGAACAGTGTACAGTCAGGGATAATGGTACAGTAAAAAGTCAATTGTATCATATCCAACATCTACTGGGTACACAAAAAATCCCACTAGGACACCCCCACCCCAAAAAATGAAAGATAGGACATACCCCCCCCAGTATAAATTAAGCCATTTTGAAACTATTTAAACCAACAACAATATACAATTACACCAAACCCTAACTCACATATAGAAGTACATTCTTATTCATTTTCTATTTTCTTGCTTCCTTCTCTCTTTCTTCAATCTAATGGCTATATTTACCAAAATTGTATTGCTGCTGAATAACAATAACTATACAACAAAAATGTCAAATAAACTATCTGTCCATACACCTGAGATGAGATCTGAATGGATTGTCAGTATGGACTGCAGACACAGAGCTGTGGGGTGCTGCATCCATTAGAAATAGAGCATTACTTGTATAAAAGATGGAGTAAATACTTAGTTCACTGTGTTTGACCATTATTGTTATATTTTGTGAAGTACTTCAAATCTAAGCCATAATTACATGAAATTCCATAACTAAATTAAATATTGATGATGTCTCATATTTCTTCTGTATTTCCCCGAGCCCCTTATCCTGTTTCAAAATAGGCCACTATATTTGTGATGGTTTAAAAGGTGTAAAATCTTATACTACAGGAGGGAATTATGTCCTGTCTTTCATGGGGGGGGGGATTTTGTCCTACATCCAGTGCCTCTGTATAGAGGACACCTACTTTGTAAATAATAATACAGTGAATTCATTTGTTTTTTGACAGTTTTCATGGTTTTAGGAAAAGTTTCCATCTAATGAATATAAAATATTTTTGAATTGATGGATTTGCCTTTGGTTTCTGTAGCCAATTAAAATTGACAGGTGATCAATTAGGTATTGAGCTTTACCTTGTCAGTAGGTTTCCAATGTCCAACAGCCAATCAGATCATGATATGGTGATGTTTTCTTAAAACAATGTGAAGTTATGACTGACATAAAGGCACAATCTCCTCCAGTTTAAAGTTTGATCTAGGCATCAGTGTGATTAAAATTTGGATTAACATAATATAATTAGATCTGACAGGCATCAATTAAGGTTCATGACATTTGAAATTCCCATTCCATTTTTTTTATTAGTGATGTATCCAATAAAATGTTGCACTTTTGTCTTGGGAAAGTTATGGTTATAAATGCCATGTTCCAAATGATGTTTTTCACTTTCATGAATGGGAAAGCTGGAATTTGATTGGTAAATCAAAAAGGTCAAAAGAACATAACTTCATATTGGTATCTGTCACGTATTTGTTGTCACAGATGTAGATCTTTATTGGCCTCCATTTGTAAAGATTTCTAGCCTGAAAGATGATAATGATATTCTGATGGGAACTGTGGCATAAGTTTAAACTTTCTAATGTCAGAGCTGCCATATAAGGTCATAAGTATTAGACAAATGTGTCTGAAGCTACCATATAAGGTCATAAGTATTAGACAAATGTGTCTGAAGCTGCCATATAAGGTCATAAGTATTAGACAAATGTGTCTGAAGCTGCCATATAAGGTCATAAGTATTAGACAAATGTGTCTGAAACTACCATACAAGGTCATAAGTATTAGACAGATGTGTCTGAAGCTGCCCTATAAGGTCATAAGTATTAGACAAATGTGCCTGAAGTTACCATACAAGGTCATAAGTATTAGACAAATGTGCCTGAAGTTACCATACAAAGTCATAAGTATTAGACAAATGTGCCTGAAGGTACCATATAATGTCATAAGTATTAGATATGTGTGCCTGAAGCTACCATATAAGGTCATAAGTAATAGATATGTGTGCCTGAAGCTGCCATATAAGGCTATAAATATTAGACAAATCTTTTTTAAAGATGCTTTCAACTAAATTATTTTGGTAATGAACTTTTGTTAAGCATTAACTTTTCTTCTTCATCTTTTATTTTTCTCACCTGCTAGAAATGGCTGCTTAAGACATTTTGGTACATCAATACATGTTCATTTATAAAAATAATAAATCTGTCTTTGATCCCTGAAAATCCAATATAACTATAGTTTCAGCTTCACTTAATCCAGACAGACTTTAGACAATGCAATTACCCTCCCTGTGTAATAAAACTGCCTACATTAGGATGCAGCAGGGAAACAAATTGGCTCCAGTTAGATTAATGGATTTGTCCTAAATGACTGACACCAGAATTTTTTCATTATGGTCATCCAGTAGACCAGTGGTCTAGCAATAGAATGGACTATCAATTGTAACCTTTCCCAGCCCTTTTTGTTCCTCATAGTGTTTTGGGTTATTATTTAGGTATGTCGTGATTTGTTTTTCTAAGGTAATTGAAAAGAGTCTTATCAAGGTCACAAGATAGCAAAATGAATTATCATTACAACTGGAAAATTATGCCAGAGAATGTGTCACTCAGCACTATTTACAGGAAATGATGTCATTACCACTTCTTTGTTGCATGTTTTTTAAATCTTATGAAGAAAATAATAATATTCATCCTTTTTTGCCTTGGTCAATTAAGACAAGAATTGGAAAGGTCCTTGAAACACATGATAGTGTTTGTAATAGTCATTGTTGTAATGAAAGAACAAAACCAGTAATTTCTTGCACTTCAACTGAGACTGACCACCAAAAGATCACCCCAGCAGTCTAAGGTCCAGTAATAAAACAAAATTCTTGTCTCCTGGAAATGAACACTCATCAAGTTTTTATTTCAGTCTTTAATTGAGAAAATATTGCTGTCCAAGTGGGGGTGGGGGGCTTTAATTATTGAGTTCTTTAGCAAAGGACAGTAATTAGCACAGTTTGGGAATTGTGATCCATTTTAAATAACCTGTTGGGATTAGGTAGCTTATTGTTTATCAGAAGATTTTGCCTGTCAGCTGGAAACATTCCACAAAGAACTTTGCTGGGTTTTAGTATCTCTGGTAATTGAAAACCTGGTCAACTTTGTAAATCAATTTCTAAGCACAATACAATCTTGCAAATTGGCAACTAAGCACTATAGGAGGAATGCATTTGAAGTCTTTTATGAAAGCTGAACACCTGAGAAATAAGCTGGAAGTTAAAAGTTACCTGTTTATGTCAAGGAAGAAAACAATGAAGCATTTCTGCAACTTCTATTTATGATCTGTTTTTTAAAAAAATGTATTTAAAAAAATGTATTTGTGGCCATTTTTGATAGAACTTACAACTGGGAGAACTTTTGGGTCATGTAGACTTTAGAGTGACTCATAGATTTGCAGCATTTTATTAGTTATGATAGATATTTACACCTACATAATCTTTCTAAATGTAATTGCATTAGAATGTGTGTGGGGGGCACATATATGTATGCATATGCATGTGTGTGCATGCAGGCATACATACATGTTCCAATTAATATAAATTTCTTGCCCATTAAAATAGTTGTGTCCATTGTTAAAGACATTGTTAGTTTGGTTGACAAGGAGACTAGCAAACCATTGCAATAGTCTGACCCAGCATTTGACTCAAAGTTTATGATACTGGAAAAGTGAATATAAATATTGCAGAATTTATCCTTGATCTGCCTAGGTTAGTGTCTCTAACATGAATTTTAATGCTTGCATGACAACAATACATTTAAAAATCGAATGTATTTGGCCATATGTTCTTAGTTTATTCACCACTGAAAAATGTTAATAAATTATTCTCTAAATCATTACAAAGTTGCCTTTTCTCCAAGTTTAGCACTAGATCAATGACCCATGCACCTGGGATTATTACTGACCTCTATCGTCATTAGCTGTCCATTCCCAGATTTAATTCCCCATGCTTAAGTAACCATTCCCCTCTAGAATTTATTTGGACATTTGAGTCTCCATTTTTTTCCCTCCCTGGACAAACTACATTGGACATAAGGTAAAAGTCCTTTTGCTGAAGATGTCATCTCTTCTTCACATTTTGTATGGTCATGGAAAATGTGTTTTTGACTGGGGCCAAAGCTGATGAAAATCAGTAAGACATTTCTATCAATTGGTGAATACATGAATTTGATCATCCTATGCTCCTTTGGCAATGAGTGCAGTAATACGTAACCCATTCTACTGTGTAAGTTGCCCATTTTTGTGTTCAATAACCTCCTCCATTTGATGTGAATACATCCTCCAATAGAGTGGAGAATTTGTCAACAAGACATGGTTCACTCATGTATCTTGCCTGCCTATGCACAGGACAGTCATCATTTTCAATGTTGCAGTGTTAATGGATACATGTCAGATTTGTACCAGATAAAACTTGCTTATTTGTGTACATACTATAACATGTTGTCATTATTCATTGTTTTCTACCAGAAAATGTTTATTTCAAAGAATAATGTCACGAAAGTCTTTGAGAAAGTGTGTCCACCAGAAGTGCCCCTGTCTCAGTTGTTCAAATGCACTTGGAGAATTATTGTGCATTTTGTACATATTGTTCAGCTGAAATCTTGAACCTAGCTGTGTCCAGATGTTCACATAAAATGTGAAGGAAACATTGCTCCCCCTCTTCTTGCAATCTGTTCAGGTTTTTCTCTTGCAGAGCCCCTAGAGTCCACTTGTCATTGTTAACTGTTCAGATCAGAACAGTTCTCCTGGGTCCCAGGAGATTATGGAACCAGTCTCTTCAGATACAGGTGAGGCCCTGAAGGACTGAATGTTCAAGGAGTACATCATCTTCCCCCCCCCCACTGAATAGTGTATTTCAGCCTCCCAGGAGGAGGAGAAACACCACATGCCTCACATTTTGGGTAGTGAGTCACATCCATCGGTTCCCAGGTTGCATGTCACATTTTCCTTAGTGGGAGGGACAGTGATGCACCCAGTATAATGATGAATGGGATGAGCAAAGTTCTGACAGATCTACATTGCCTGTCACTGGATACTGGCCACTGGTCAGTTTGTCTCATCCCAGAGTCCATTCAGATCATGACAGTCACTGATCACAGGTCAGTGCATACCATTCACCATCTATCCATTGGTCATCACTCAGAGGCCTTTAAGAGAAAGGGGATATGGATCAGACCAGATTTCTCCCACTCCCCATTCTATGAGTACATCGTATGCAGGAATGGAAGTCTGCCCACCTGGTTCAGACTAGGGAAGGGGATCAGATTGGTATTCTTCCCTTCCCTATTATCCACATTTTTATGACTCTATGGTCTTAAAATAAGAAACAGAAAATAATGAGAAGCAACAAGCCTTGTAAAATTCAAAATATAATTTATTTCCCTAGAATACAAAGTGAAAATGTGAAAAAAATCAACTTATGGTATTGAGAATTAAATCCCAAATAATCCTAGAATTACAGACACAAGTCCTAATAATTAAAGTTCTGAATAAACTTTAGTAGAAATCCAAATTAAATCCAATGCTGAAGTTGTTGATGTGCCTGTGGTTGCCTGTATAATGCTGACGTACCAACAGCATTTTGTTTGATCACAATAATACAATCCTAGAATTAAATCCTTATTTGAAATTTCACTTTAAATTCAAGTCTCTATTTCCAGGAATGTTATTTTTGGTGAACACTATTTCCAGTCAATAAATAATTTGAATAAATTCCAGCCCAAATGAACTTCTGGGCACAAAAATAATACAACTGATTCTGTTAAGATCTTACAGCATGACTAATTAATTTTTACAGTAACAAGAATATATAGTCCTCTAATTGACCTCAGGTCACAATTAGCATTTTCTGGAGAGAAAAAAAATTACCTAATGGAAAATAACCTTCTAGAAGGATCCTAATGTTTACTAGATGAAATCTAAGGTATATTTAGAAGGTCTGTTACTAAAATTATAATATTGAATGTGGAATAGATCAGGTTGGCCAGGTGTATTTATAGGTGAGTTCTAATAACCTAGACCCAGACCCAAATAAATATGTTTACTTCTATTAATAATGATCCTAACATAAACCCATACTCATAGGAAAGTATTTAGCCATGTATTTGTAGTTTTCAGAATAAAAAAAATTAAAGATTCAGGTCAAGTAGAAAATGAACTTGATTTTGGACAAGGACAAGTCAAACTTACAATGTTACATTACAGCTACATAAAATGAAATTAAAAAAACTAACAAGCAATGTGAATTAAATGTACATAACACCCTGCCATACTGTAAAAGAATGATTATGCAGTAAATCTTTCTTGTTTAACTATTAGTCAAATGTATAAGTGATAAATATTACATAAGAAGAAATCTTATAAATGACAAAAAGTATACATGAAACAATATAATATTTCTGTAGACATGAAAGTGCATCTGCTATTCAATTGTCTTTACCCCTGACATGCTTGATGTCAGTATTGTATTCCTGCAACATCTAACTTTACCTTAATAATCTCTGATTTATGTTTTTCATCTTGCCAATGACAGTTAAGGGGTTGTGGTCACAATACTCGGAGAAGGATTTGAACTATTAAGACTTCAAAGTGTTGCAAAGCCAGTATCAGAACCAAACATTCCTTCTCAAATGTGGAATAACTTATCTGGTTCTTATTTAATTCTTAGAAAAATAGTACATTAGATGGTCTACACCATTTTTCTCTTCTTGAATCAACACTGCACCATTCCCTAAATCACTTGCATCAAAAGACATTTTAAATGATTGAAATTTGGAGCTGAAAGAATTGGTGCACTATTAAGCAAGGCCTTTAACTTACCAAATCCTGCTGACATTTTTCAGACCAATTAAACTTAGTTTTCTTGCTCAATAAATTTGTCAGGGGTTCAGAAATTATGGAAAAAATGGAGCAAAATTTCTGATAGTATCCAGCCATACCCAAAAATCACATGAGTTGTTTCTTACTGATATGCACAAGGAATTCAGAGATAGCCTTGACCTTAGCATTAATAGGTTTAACTTTTGTCCATGTCCCAACATATGAAATCAATGTAACACAAGAATGCATAATTTTACTTTAGATCAATTAATTCTCAAATTTGCATCAGTGAGTCTGTCAAGGAATTTCTAAGGGTCTCAAAGTGATCTTTTCATGTGTCATTGTACATGATGACATCAAGACCAGATGTAAACATGTTCATTAAACATTGAAACATACAAGGTGAACCTTCCATCCCAAACAGCATCACTTTATACTGATAAAGTCCATCTGGAGTCATGAATGCTGAAATTTCCTTTGCCCTTTTCATCAGTGGAATTAGCCAGAACTTTTTCAAAAGGTCATATTTGGTTACAGATTTTGCATTTCTCTTGTATCGATGCAGTAATTGATTGTTGGCAATGGAAGTGAATATGTTTTAGTCACACTATTCACCTTTCTATAGTCTGTGCACATGCAGAAAGTATTATCTGGCTTTGGTACAAGAATACATGGTGAACTCCAGTCACTTTTACTCAGATCTATAAATCATTCTCTATCAAATACTTCATTTCTCTTTTCAAGCATTCCTGTTTGAGAGGGTTCATCATGTATGGATGCTGTTTCACAGATGTGGAATCTACAGTTTTATTGTCATGGCAGATTTTATTTGTATGTGTAGGAACATCTGGAAACAAGTGCTCATATTCAAGTAATAGCTGCTTTAATTCATTCTTTTCTTGTTGCTGCAGATGTAATAGTTTCTGGTTCACAGTATTCATAATTTCCGAAATTTGAAGATTGGTTAGTCAAAAGTCATTACAATCCAATTGCATTCCATGGCTTAAATCATCACTGTGTGCGACAGGTGCCACTAAATTGATTAACCTATCTATATCAACAAACTGGTACTCCATTAATATATTTACATCCCACTAATACTGTAATTTAACTCACTCATTTTCTTCTTAACTTTGTATGGATCATAATACCTAAATCTGAAGAAACTTTTAAAGAATGAGCAAGAGTGACAGAACTCTCACCAGGCTGAAAAGTTCTCTCCATTTTAGTTCTGTCATACCTTAATTTCATTTTTGACTGAGTAGAGTGCAGATTAGTTCTTGCAGCTTCACAAGCCCTTGACAACTTGTATCTAAAATTAGAAACATAATCAAAAAGATTGATTTCTTTATCTTGATTTGAATGAAGTTTCTATTTTAACAGCTTCAATGGTCCTCAGACAGTGTGTCCAAAAACTAGTTCAAAAGAACTAAATCCTGAAGATTCCTGGACTGGTTCCCTAACAGCAAACAACAGTAAATGAACACCTTCATCCCAGTCTTTTCCAGTAATAAAACAATATCACCAAATCATATTTTCAAGTTTGATGAAATCTTTCTAAGGACCATTGTTTTTCAGGGTGATAGGCAGAAGACTTAACTTGTTGGATGCTTAATTCATGCATAACCCGATGAAAAATTCCAGACACAAAATTGTACCCTTGATCAGATTCAACAGATTTGGGAAGGCCAAACTGAGTAAAAAAAACTTCATTAAAGTTTTTACTGCTGTATTAGTTTTAATATTCCTGAAAGATATTACCTCTGGGAATATTGTAGATGCACACATTATGGTCAACAAGTATCGATTAACTGACTTGGTCTTAGGAAAGGGACCAACACAGTCTACCAATGTTCTGCTAAATGGTTCATCAAATGCAGGAATAGGTTGTATAATTGTTGGTTGTAATGTGGAGGCATTTTAAAGACAGCAATTATGCCATGTCAAAACTAGGTCATTTTAACATAATATTAACACCAGTGTCTTTTGTATTTTCAGTTATCTGTTCTATCTTGGACCCTATTTTATGCATAGTAATCTGAGTTTTTGTGTAGATACATCTCAAGGAAACTAACTGAACCATACCAAAAGTAGGTCACTATGTTCTAATTTAGACAGTTTTCCTCAGTACCATTCTGTTTATTGTTAGTTACTTCTAATATGCTTTTTTTGGCAAAGAGATCATTGTTTATAAGTAAACACCTTGATATGGCTGCATAAAGGATGCATGATTGTGAAATTCCTGCTAAAATTAAAATTTGTATTAAATGTTTGAATCTGTATGGGCATAATCTTGACAAATAGAACTGGGTGAAAGTTTTATTTCCATGAAGTGTAGAATTTACCCATTTTTCTCCTTTACAGTGTTGCTATTGTGGACTGCCATTTCAGTTGACTGAAGAGTGATGATGGTCAAGGAATGCTGAATTTGGTTCAACTACCGGTTACATTTCTTTTACAAAACAAATATGTCCAATGATTTAGGATGAATGTAATTAAACAGATTCATTTTGTTACAGAAACAGTTCTCCTAATTCATCCAACTTCATCATTTCTCAGGTACCTTTGCTCTTTGAAGATCCAAAATGGCAGTGAACAGAGCTTGAAAAATGTAACGACAAGATTGTGTCTGGACTTCCTTAATAAGAAAATGGCATCAGAGGTAAATATTGTATGAATTATAAAGTAATTAGACTGTAAGTTGTGTAACAGAATCAATATGGGCTGACAGCTGTGTGACAGTGTTAATATGGGCTGTCAGCTGTGTGACATATTCTTGAAAACTGGCCTCCAATTTTCCTGTTGAAGCTCTCAGAACAGAGCTTCATAGGACTGGTTGTTATAGTTACAAGACCCTTCCCCATAATACTGATGAGGGTTGATATTTTATATTGTCAGTATGCCTTTGTATAATGCACCATTGTACCATAGTCTATGCCATTTTGTTCTATTTATGAATTTCAATGCTTGGCATAGATTCTGATGATACCAATGCTGGCACATCATATATGTTGACCATGATACTGTGTTATACTGTCAAAGGATTTCACATCAGCTGTATGTTGACCATGATACCATGTTATACTGTCAAAGGATTTCACATCAGCTGTATGTTGACCATGATACCATGTTATACTGTCAAAGGATTTCACATCAGCTGTATGTTGACCATGATACCGTGTTATACTGTCAAAGGATTTCACATCAGCTGTATGTTGACCATGATACCGTGTTATACTGTCAAAGGATTTCACATCAGCTGTATGTTGACCATGATACCATGCTATACTGTCAAAGGATTTCACATCAGCTGTATGTTGACCATGATACCGTGTTATACTGTCAAAGGATTTCACATCAGCTGTATGTTGACCATGATACCGTGTTATACTGTCAAAGGATTTCACATCAGCTGTATGTTGACCATGATACCATGCTATACTGTCAAAGGATTTCACATCAGCTGTATGTTGACCATGATACCATGTTATACTGTCAAAGAACAAGTTTATAATGCATGTGTTGTTGTAGATTCTTCTTTTCATTTGTACATTTATGTGACAACATAAAGTTTAAACAGTCAGTTATTTTTCAAAGCTTAAGGATGGACTAAAAAAGATTGACCCATTATGGTGGAAATGCCACCTCTTTCTGTGTTTTTTACTGGTTTGTAAAAAGAATCCAAAACATGAGCTAAAGAAATAAAATATGGACTTTCATTTTCATATTTTAACACTATTTAAAATAAGGGATACAGTTTAACACTCAGTTTTGTTCTGCTTTCATTTTTGGTTGTTTTTTTAAGTCCTGTGGAGAGGTCTCAACTATGATGAGTTAGACCACCCACCCACCCCTTTTTCATATTGGTCCCACTTTTTCAACTTTTACTGGGGACAGTACTCAGATCTGCTAAGTCCTAGATGCAACCCTGCCTTGTTTAGTTTGTTTTGGCTTATAAGAAAGAACACTTCTTGGCAATATAGAGATCCATAATAAAATGATGATGAACTTCCAGAATTCCGGCCCTGATGACCATCTTGAAAATATTTTTATAGCTACTTCAATTGAATGGATTGTTGAACATTTCATATTCATTCTTTATTTTGCTTTAGATCTTCTGGTCAGAGACCACAATATGGAGTCAGTTGTTGGTTATCCATTATCAATCTGTCCATTACTACAAGTTAAATTGCAACTCCTCCTCAAAGGATTGCCATGAAACTTTGCACATACTTTCAGTCCAAGGTCTAGTTGGCCATCAATGAAAATGGTATCACTAGAAAATTCAGTATGGCCACCACAGTGCCATCTTCAAAACCTTTCTATTTCTACTCCTCCATAATGGATGACCAGATCAACACAGTGTTTTCACTAATAGACTTCCTATGATGTGTAGTTAGTCCTGCATGAAAATGGCATTGAACTGACAGTCAATATTGGTCCCATAGCAGCCATGTTTAGTATTTTGTTTTTGCTACTTCTCCAAAACGGAAAGTCATTATCACCATGTGGTTTCACCAGAAGACGTTTTATGATGTCTGGATTGCACTAAATTTTAAAGGTGCCAACCTGACACCCAAAATGGCCACCATGGCAGCCATCTTGGATATTTTATTACTGCCTATGCCTGGATGGTCATATAAATATGATGTCTTCACCAACAGACTTATGATTTATAGTTCTTTATGAATGAAAATAGTGCTAATCTGATATCCAATCTGGCTGCCATGACTGCCATTTTGAAAATCTAGTTATTCCTAATCCTCCATTATTGAAATTCATGTTGAATAAGCTTTTAACCAGAAGACTTCTCATGCTGTCTAGTTGCTCCAGAATGAAAATAATGCCACTATGACTGAATGGGTAATGACCATCTTGAAAAACTTGTTATTGTTACTTCTCCTGGATGGATGGTAATATAAGTAAGGGTTTTCAGCAAAATACTTCTTGTGATGTTTGGGTGATGCTAAATAAAAATGGTGCTGATCTGACATCCACTATTGCTCCTATGGTAGCCATCTTGAAAATCTTGTTATTGCTACAGCCCCTAAATGGAAAGTCATGTTGACATTGGTTTTTCATCAGAAGGCTGTTTAAATGATGCCAATCTTACATCCAATATGGCCACTAGGATGGTTATATTGAAAATCACGGGAATACTGTTTCTCTGGAATGATTGTTCTTATCAACATATGTCTTCTTTTTAAACAAATGACTTCTTATGATGTTTAATTGGTCCTAATTAAAATGGTTCTAATATGACCCCAATATGGCCACCATGGCATTCATCTTGAAAATCTTGTTATTACTCAGGAATATCAGAGCTGTTCCAATTAAAAAAAAACAGGTCTTGGATTCCAGGAAATTCTTTTCAGTGAGTAAAACATCAGTCTTACTGAGGGATTCTTTTAAATCTGTTATGCATGTCATAGCTATACTGAATTTTAATATTATGAATAATCTGTTTATATATCAGTTTGCATATGTCAGTCATGAGGATTTGTTATCAGTTGTGCTTAGCATACAAGAGGGAATCAGGGGAGATTAGTTCCTTACAATTATGTTAGCCTTTCTCAATAAAGAATTATTATTATTATTATTTTTATCACTCTGGTGGCCTAAGTGGTTAGAGTATTTGCCTCGGATGTGGAAGGACACAGGTTTGAGCCTCATCCAAGTGATACCAAAGACATAAAAATGGCACAGGCATCTGCCTTGTTTGATGCTCAGCATTGAGAGGTTAATGTTCAGACTGGTTCTTGGTATCAGGATCATAAATGTGACTGGGTGGGACATGATGCCACCGTATTTACTGTATATGTTGGGACACCATATTTGTTGGGATACCATAAATTAATTTTAAAAGTAATTTTTTGTGTGCACTGTATGTTCTGGGACACATCATTATTTTTGAGTTGTAAGTTGTGGGACACCTTTTAAATCATTCGAAAATTACATATAGAAAAATGCACTCCAACTGAAATTTTATTTTAAAGTATATAAAACTGTGTACTTGAGATAAAACTCTTTAATCCACTGCAGCAGCATCTCATCAGCACAACCCTTCTCCTGCACATGTATGATCCATACTTTCAGTGCATGAATATTTTTTTAGCTTTCTCTTACAGTGAAATTTTTTTTAGAAGCAACACATCAACTGAAGCAGAAACTGCAAGGACTAAAGTCAGATTTTTTTCAAATCTTCATCAGTCTCTCACACTTTTGACCACCATCTTATCGCCAGTCCATCCAGGAATACGATCAAAGTAAACTAAAATTTCATCCATTTTAATGATCATATTGTTGACGAAATCATCTGCTTCTCTTCTGGCCTTCACAAATTCATCACATGATTTTATTTACTCCAAATCTTCTGGGCGATGCTGGGTTATTGATGTCCATGCATGAAGCATTATATTGTGTCACTTTAAAAATCGTTCCAGTGATTAATTTTTTTTCTCAAAATTACAGTGAATACAGGTGAAAAGGAACCAAAGTTAGCTTCCATATCTCGGACGTCTTTGTATATTCAAAACAAAAAATCGGCACACTTAAAAGAAGCCATAGTCAGCTTCCAAGGAAAGCTTGCTTTGCAATGAAATAACCTTTTAATTGTTATCCTTTAAAAAAAAGTAACCAAAGTCAACTTCTGAGGTTGGCTTGCTTTGCAATAATGATAATTTGTCTTTGATGTCCTGTCAGTAAGTTCAAAGAAGGAGTTTACTACTTGCTGCCAGTTGTGTTTATTCACCACATCTGTAGTAATAATTAATACAAAGGGACATTGATGTCCGTGGGTAAATAGTAATGATTGTTTTGTAACCCATGCTGGTGAAAAGATTGTCACTTAAACTCAAGTGAATTTGTTTTCAAATAATGATTTTTTTTATTTGCAAGATACTGTCATACAGTAGACCTGGATATAATTCAATCTTGATTATTTTGCACCTAACACTGTGTCATGTCTTCAAGATATCAGTTGTTTATTTCTCTCTTGTTTGCGATTTTGTTGGATCCAGTTTTCAGTCAGATAACATACTCAAACCTTTGAGCACAACCACACACAATTGTTTCTCAATGTCCATGTCAATGAACAACACAGTGTGTGGTATTGGACATAATTGATACACGCTACATTATGGAAGCTTACACTACATATATGGATTTCATGGATATATTTTATTCTTTAATGCTCATGTTTCAAAACAAGGAATAAATGATAACAATACAAGGTTAGTTTCTTTCTTTTTATTATGAAATGAGCATTTTGTGTATCTATTTTATTGCAACATGCGGTGGGGGGGGAGCACAAATGCAATACCAGTTTATTTAATTTCTTAAGTCTTGGGACATATGACCTAGGTAAAAAAAATAGTTTCACCATAAGTGCTGGGACAGGTAATAAAATAATTATTTTATTTGTGTTCCAATTTATATGGTAAATATGGTACATGTCTGCATCATGATGCCATGCAAGACATCACTATAAACTGCCACACTGTAGACATTGTAGCGATACAAATGAAAGTTAAAGCTATGTTAAAAATATAAATCACACACACACACACACACACACACAAACACACACACACACATGCACACATTATTGTTATTATTATTATTATTATTATTATTATTATTATTATTATTATTATAATTGGGATTTTCATGAAAACACTACAGCAGTATGTAGCTGGAACTGAACTGAAATGATGTTGATATGATCTCCAACATGGAAACCATTGTCCACCTTCAAATTGTTATCATTACTCCTTACCATACAGAAATTTCTCATGGATTCCATATGGAATACTTCAGGAATCCATATGGAAGAGGTATGGACTGAAAAACTTATGGAATCAGACAATTTATTCCATATCATTTCCATAAGACTTCACAGCACAAGTTTTCTATGCAAGAAAGAAAATGAGGACAAGAAGAACCTAAATCTTATTTGATAATGTCTGTCAAAATAAAATGTATGATCCATTTTAAAAATTATCGTGAATATTTATCATTGATTCCCAATAATGTCTAAGAATCATTAGGCAGTTTAATAGAAATTTGAAGCAGATTTTTATGGTTTTGACAGAAAGCGCTTAAAACACCTGTCTGAAATCTGCATTAGGTACGGCTGTCAAATTTTGTATGGGAGGGACTATTACCAAATTCCATATGAACTATTTACAAATTCCATATGGACCATTTACAAATTCCATATGGTATATTTCCCAATTCCATATGGACTATTCACAAATTCCATATGGACTATTGCCAAATTCCATATGGATTATTCACAAATTCCATATGGGTTATTGCCAAATTCCATATGGAATTTTAATTTTATTCCATATGGACAATCTACAGAACTCATGGACTAATTTGCATATTCAATGGGATTTTCCATATGGAGTATGTAAGGAATCCATAACATTTCCCTATGGATACACTGAAATCCATAAGAGTGATTCAGCTATAGAATAAAAATGTCCATATGGATATTCCTGTAAATGTATGTGTTGATTCCATATCCAATCCATATGGAAAATTTCATACGGGTTTTCAACAAATGTGGAATTGAGTTTTCAATAAAGCACTTCTTGCAGTATGTAATATTGGTTTTGAATGAGAATGATGCTTATCTGCTAACCAATACCTTTGCACTTTTATAAAGGAGTTGGAACCAGATCTACTTGACCTTGGAGTATGGCAAAGGTCACTGCTTGCGGTTTTGTATTTCATTACCATATAAACACATTGACTTGCATGTATAAAAATGGATTTCAGCTAAACTGTGTATTAAGTGGCATTCAAATAAACAAGTTGCTAGTCAGCACTCTGACATTGATTTGAGGTCAAAGGTCTTCACTCAGTGGCTGGTAAATGTATATGTAAAGAATATCTTGTGAGTGGGGGGGTCAAACAAATATGTATATTATATATTTAACCAGATTGTGACTTTTTTAAAATTATATAGCCAGAGTTCAATGATCTTTCCATTATATCAGGTTCAACGTCAAAGGTCATTACAAGAAATTTTATATCTACTTATCACGTAAAAATATTAACTCTAACAGACAGCATTCATTCCACAAATGGAAAAAAAAGGGGGCCAAGGGCCCTACCATGCCAGAAAGTGAGATCATTTAGAAAAAAAGCCTAAAGGTCATAAATAATCTTAACTGTTTCTTTTTTATTCAGAAAGTTTCAACAAAAAAATCATAATCTCTCTCCTGCCACTGGCCTTCCTGGCCTGACATCCATCCCCTTTGTGAATTTTATTTTGGTATCTTTAGTCTATGTTGTTTATATACCATAAATAGTCACATATAAGTTGAGTCCAAATGCAAACTTCACAGACCCAGATCTGCCATTGAATAATGTGCCAGTAAATCTGGGTCTGTGCAGTTTGTTCCACTGATTACTCCCAACAAACTTCATAGATCTGGGTATATGCAATTTGCAATTGAACACCACCTAAAGTGGGTAAATACAGAACACTGCTTACATACTAAAGTCCCTTTTTTCCTGCTGGTTTATCTTGTTAGCTTTTTCTAGATATGGTGATGAAACATGTGCTCATCATTGGGTTGTTTTCTATATATGGCGATGAAGCATGTGCTCATCATTGGGTTGTTTTCTATATATGGTGATGAAGCATGTGCTCATCATTAAGTTGTTTTCTATATATGGTGATGAAGCATGTGCTCATCATTGGTTTGTTTTCTATATATGGTGATGAAACATGTGCTCATCATTGAGTTGTTTTCTATATATGGTGATGAAGCATGTGCTCATCATTGGGTTGTTTTCTAGATATGGTGATGAAGCATGTGCTCATCATTGAGTTGTTTTCTAGATATGGCGATGAAGCATGTGCTCATCGTTGGGTTGTTTTCTAGATATGGCGATGAAGCATGTGCTCATCGTTGGGTTGTTTTCTAGATATGGCGATGAAGCATGTGCTCATCGTTGGGTTGTTTTCTAGATATGGCGATGAAGCATGTGCTCATCGTTGGGTTGTTTTCTAGATATGGCGATGAAGCATGTGCTCATCATTGGGTTGTTTTCTATATATGGCGATGAAGCATGTGCTCATCATTGGGTTGTTTTCTATATATGGCGATGAAGCATGTGCTCATCATTGGGTTGTTTTCTATATATGGCGATGAAGCATGTGCTCATCATTGGGTTGTTTTCTATATATGGCGATGAAGCATGTGCTCATCATTGGGTTGTTTTCTATATATGGCGATGAAGCATGTGCTCATCATTGGGTTGTTTTCTATATATGGCGATGAAGCATGTGCTCATCATTGGGTTGTTTTCTATATATGGCGATGAAGCATGTGCTCATCATTGGGTTGTTTTCTATATATGGCAATGAAGCATGTGCTCATCATTGGGTTGTTTTCTATATATGGCGATGAAGCATGTGCTCATCATTGGGTTGTTTTCTATATATGGCGATGAAGCATGTGCTCATCATTGGGTTGTTTTCTATATATGGCGATGAAGCATGTGCTCATCATTGGGTTGTTTTCTATATATGGCGATGAAGCATGTGCTCATCATTGGGTTGTTTTCTCTATATGGCGATGAAGCATGTGCTCATCATTGGGTTGTTTTCTCTATATGGCGATGAAGCATGTGCTCATCATTGAGTTGTTTTCTATATATGGCGATGAAGCATGTGCTCATCATTGAGTTGTTTTCTATATATGGCGATGAAGCATGTGCTCATCACTGAGTTGTTTTCTAGATATGGTGATGAAGCATGTGCTCATCATTCAGTTGTTTTCTATATATGGTGATTAGGCATGTGCTCATCATTGAGTTGTTTTCTATATATGGTGATGAAGCATGTGCTCATCATTAAGTTGTTTTCTATATATGGTGATTAAGCATGTGCTCATCATTGGGTTGTTTTCTATATATGGTGATGAAGCATGTGCTCATCATTAAGTTGTTTTCTATATATGGTGATGAAGCATGTGCTCATCATTGGGTTGTTTTCTGTATATGGTGATGAAGCATGTGCTCATCATTTATTTTGTTTTCTATATATGGTGATGAAGCATGTGCTCATCATTGGGTTGTTTTCTATATATGGTGATGAAGCATGTGCTCATCATTGGTTTGTTTTCTGTATATGGTGATTAAGCATGTGCTCATCATTGGGTTGTTTTCTATATATGGTGATGAAGCATGTGCTCATCATTGGTTTGTTTTCTGTATATGGTGATGAAGCATGTGCTCATCATTTATTTTGTTTTCTATATATGGTGATGAAGCATGTGCTCATCATTTATTTTGTTTTCTATATATGGTGATGAAGCATGTGGTCATCATTGGGTTGTTTTCTATATACATTGATTGACCATTAGCTCTAGATTGCTTTACATTTTCTGTCTATGATCTAAACAGTGACCATGCGATCAACTGAAAGCATATGATCTTCAGTCCAAGGTCATAAAAATTGGTTCTGTCAGCAAATGAAAATAATCATCTTTCGCTTCTTTGGAAGTAGTGTGGGGTGGTTGTGGTAATGGAAGTAATGTGGGGGGGGTTTTGGAAGCAATGTGGGATGGTGGTGGTAATGCCATTTTTCAGCACATGAAGGCCAGTATATATATCAGTTGAATGAAGAACCCAAGTAAATTCTGGGAAGAATCACCAACCCACAGAAGCTACTGTTGAGTTGTTTCACATACCATGCTGAATGAGACTGAGAGTCACACCCATGCAGACAGAGGTGAGATGTCAGTGAAATGTCAGTGAGATGTCAATGAGATGTCAATGAGATGTCAGTGAGATGTCAGTGAGATGTCAATGAGATGTCAGTGAGATGTCAGTGAGATGTCAGTGAAATGTCAGTGAGATGTCAATGAGATGTCAGTGAGATGTCATTGAAATGTCAGTGAGATGTCAGTGAGATGTCAATGAGATGTCAGTGAGATGTCAGTGACTGGTAAAGAGGAGAACCTAAGACCACATGGCTACTGAGGTGCCCATGGCAAGGAACAGTCTATTCAATAAGCCAATTAGGGGTGCACTCAATTAATTCAGTCTTTATCATTATATTCTTTTGTCATTTAATGTGTCATATGGATGCTATTTAGGCAACTTTCGTGCACCAAAGATGATAAATGAAGGTCAGTGGCATTGCCTAAAATGAACACTGCATATAAAAGGAAAAATTTTTTTAACCAAATTTGTTAAATTGCAGTGTCTCAGGAATACTCAGAATGTGTTCAATACTGAAAAGTTATAAGGAATAGATGGCCACATTGTGGTTTTATGGACATTCTTTTGGAGTCAGCAGAACCACAGAGTTTGGGTCCCATTGATGGACATTTTTGTAACATATTTTAAGGCTACGACAATCAGGTACATGAATAAGTTCACTTTTCCTGAAAGCAAATACCATTGAATATTTGTAAACAGGTTTGGTTAGCTTGTCAAGGATAGGGATAATACTGATAAGTTGAACTCCAATTAGGTTTTGGTTTAAGATATCATCATAGGAATTAGCTCCAGATTTGTATCTTCTATCATATCATCAATATTTTGTCCCCCACAAAGTAATTTCAGGTATGAATCCTTTTCTAATACCAATCCAACTGACTATTATATGCTGTCAAATACTAGAAGCTTTATCAATTTCCATTTCCAAATGTAAATGGTGAATCAAGTAAGTGACACACTATGTGGTAGTTTTTCTAAATGAATACCTTGCTAATATGGCTCATAATGGGCTTAACTTGTCAGATTGTCACATGTCTAACAAATGCTTTGATCACCAATTATCATATTAAAATGTTACCAATGAAAGATGAAGTATGGAGAAATAGGACAAAATTTCTCATTTCATGATTATAGAATTTCAGTCCAATGAACAAGACAGATTTTAAAATCTCAGGTAAGTCTTGGGAGGTAAATATTCTATGGACAGTTTTTAAAAGTTCTTGTTGACATTATTCCAGCTTAGACTAATTTTCATATCATTTGATCTGAAACACTAAAGTGTAAATTGTCAATCATAATGTAAATGTTTGTCCACACCATGTAATCCAAATTTGACAGCCATTATCAATAGCTTTACCTTTGCAGCTGTGCTCTGCATTTATGTGTGTGTGTGTGTGTGTGTGTGTGTGTGTGTGTGTGTGTGTGTGTGTGTGTGTGTGTGTGTGTGTGTGTGTGTGTGCATGCATGCATGTGTGTGCATGCATGCATGCATGTGTGTGTGTACATGTGCGCATGCGTGCATGCATTATTTTCTCCATGGCATTTTCATTTTCATTTTCCAACTTTGTGTGTGAAATCCACAGAATTGTTATTTTGTAATTTGTAATATCCAAATATTCAGATTGAAAGTTATTACATCTACCCTGCTGGAAACTTTCCTTCATTCCATAGCAATTTTGATAATTTTTTATATATCTGAGTCATCTTAACTATGCACAAGCTTGGAATTGTTTTTATTTGATCATAATAAGGGTTCTGATTCTCCAACATCTGTGCATTGATGAGGCCTGAACATCTGACAACAGCTTTCATTTCATGTCGTCCTTCCATAATTAGAACAATCCTTTGAACTAGCTGTAAGGACTGGATAGTTGTCAGTACAAGCTGGTAATGACTGATACACACATATTATGCTTGGAATTACTGTACTTACATTGCACATTAGAAGTGAACTTTTTACACCAAAGTATGCTGGTTATCATGGGAGCAGTGTAAATGCTATATTCCTTTTTGATGCATCTAAGTTCATTGAACTGAATAATGTTTTTTATACTTTTTATTTCATGGTTTTCTTGAAATATAGTTTTAAGAAATGTTTAGTATTCTAGTTTGTTGAACTTTTATATCTGTTTGTCAAATGATTACTATCCTTTAGAACAAAACAGCTTTTTTCATCTGTGAGACTGACTAAGGGTGCCACATGATAATAGAGCATCTTTATTCCAATAAACATGTTAGAAGGAGATACAATTATTATAATGTGGTCTTAATTTATAAAATGTTAGGTACATAAATAAATAAATTTATTAGCTGCAGATACACAAGACATATGTTATTTTTTTACCAAAGAACACAAGAAAAACAAGTTCCGCTGCTGTTATAAAATAGGAAACTCTTTTAAAAGGAAAGAACATAATTATTATAACTAAGTGTGGATTACACTTTACACAAATACTTATTATGCTAATTTTGATCTCAACTGGTCATACAAAAGAGCTTATGCAAATGTCCTTTAGCACAAGTTTTATGATGCTGCTCCTTATGAATTACCAGAAGGATTGTCATGAAACCTAACACACACATTCATCCCAAAGGCTAGTTGATCAGAAATGAAAATGGTGATGATCAAGCATTCAATATGGCCACCATAACAACCATATTGCAAAGCTTGTTATAGCTACCCATCCTAAAATAATGGGCATATTATTGTATGGTTCATACTAAAATACTTCTTATGATGTCTAGTTGATCAGAAATTAAAATGGTGCCAATCAGACATCCAATATGGCCACCATGGCAACCATTTTCAAAATCTTGTTATTGCTATTCCTTCTGATTGGACGGTCATATCAACATGACAGTTTTTCACCAGAAAACCTTTTATGATGTGTTTGTATGTGTGATTTGGATTTTTAATGTAGCTTTAACAATTTTTCAGTCATATTGCCATGATGTCTGCAGTGTGGCTGTTTATAGTGATTTCTAGCACTGGTTTCAGACATGTAGCATGATGTCTCCCCCAGTCACATTATACTGACACCAGGCCGACCAGTACCAACACTAAACTCTTAGTGCTGAGTGCCAAGCGAGGCAGCTGTTAGTACCATTTTTATAAGTCTTTGGTATGACTTGGTTGGGGATTGAACCCATGACCTCCTGCATCTGAGGTGGATGCTCTAACCACTAGGCTACATGAGTGGTCTTCTTATGGTGTCTTATTGGTCCTAAATGAAAATGGCAGCACATGGACATCCAATACTGCCACCACAACAGCCATCATTAAAATCGTGTTATCACTACTCCTAAATGGATGGTCATATCATCATGGTGTTTTCACTAAAAGACTTTTGAATGAAAAAGGTACCAGTCTGGCATCCAGTATAATCTTAGTAGTCATCTTGAAAATCTTGTTATTGTTATTTCTCCCAGATGGAAATCATATCAACTTAAGGTTTGTGCCAGAAGGCTTCATATGATGTCTAATCGGTCTTAAATGATAATGGTGCTGATCTGACACCCAGTATAGCCACCATGGTCACCGTTATGAAAATATTTGCATCACTGATCCTCTTGAATAAACTGTCATTTCGACATGGGTTTTCACCGGAAGACTAATTATGTTATCTTAGCCTGTTTGTAAATGAAAATACTCCCAATCTGACCTTATATATGGCCACCATAGCAGCCATCTTGAAAATATTGTTATCTCTACTCCTTCTAAATGAAAAGTCATATTGACATGAAGTTTTGCGAAATGAATTTTTATGGAGTCAGGTTGATCCTTAATGGAAATAGTGCATATAAGGCAATCTTGAAAATCTTTTTATTGTTTCTCCTCACTACTCAAGAAAAATCTTAATATCCAGACCATTTTTTATAATTTGTATTTTATTTTCAGTAATGTATACAATTTTGGGATGTCAAGTATGTTCTTGAAGAACTTTAATGCTAAAATGTACACTAAGGAATTTTTTACACAAGCTCAAAAAAGGTGATTGAAGAGATGACCATAAGACCTTGAAAGTGCTTTGATCAGGCTAATTAAAGCTGGAGTTCCTCTGGCTTTTACAACTATTTTTATCATTCTAGCAGCTGAGATAGCCTAAGACTGGCATGTAACCAATCAGAGGATTTCTATTTATACAAGGAATTACTACTGCATCCCCATATCTAAACATTTTCCAGTCAAAAACTATTATAAAGAGAGAGCTAAAATAATTTTACTTCAATACATACTAGACTGAGAATAAAACTTTACTTCCCCTCCAATTAAGAGGTTCTAAAATTAGTTTGGCTCATTGGATATGTTTACCATCACCATTGTTTTGACTCAGTAAGCAAGGGTGGGCCTAGAATAGATGCCAGCAACTGGCACTCAAGGCAAACAACACAATTAGTACCCACCCACCACTTGAAACCCTCTCCTCAAATTTGGCACCTTAGGCAACCACTTAGTTTGCCTACATGGATTGTCTGCCCCGGTCAGTATGGGCATGTGCAGAAAGGAGGAAAACATTCCTACAAAAAAGATAACTCTGCTGGAAACACATGTCTAACACAACTAACCCTTGTGCACATTTATCTCCAATAATAGTATATCTACACAAACAAAAAGACCCTACCAAACTGCAGCCTTTGTTTTTATTTCTACAGGAAAACACTAAAACATTTATCAAATATATGTGTTCTTCGTTTGCAATAAAGGATATAAAGCAACATTGTTTACCTAGCTGACAATTCTGGCAAGCATTGATATTGGACACACAAGTACACAACAGAGATATTAAATTTTCAGATAAAATATTAGGAAAAAATAGTTTTCATTAGTACACAAATTATCTGGGCATTAAGAAAAGTAATTATCTTTTAATGACCAAAAATTGAATAAATTATGGTGAATATTGGTACATACATCTTGATTTTTGTCAAGAGATATGTATGTTGTTGTTGTTGTAGGGTTTAATGACATTTTTCAGCATATGATAGGCTATAGTTATGGTGGCCAGACTGTAAAACTGATGGGGGAAGAACCCTGGAAAACCCCCAGGAAGAACCACCAATCCACGAGAAGCTAGTGGCAAGCTTTCTTGTGTACCCATGTTAGCTGAGCCTGTGGTTTGAACCCACACAGACAGAGGTGAAATGGCAGTGATCTGTAACAGTGAGCAGTTTAGACCACTCCACCACTTGGGTCAGGTCCCAGGTATATACACTGTATGTATGTATGTATGTATGTATGTATGTATGTATGTATGTATGTATGTATGTATGTATGTATGTATGTATGTATGTATGCACAGTATGTAAATGATCTAATGGCACATTAACACAATCCTTGCTAATTAAGCTAATTTACAAAAATGGTAAGTTAAAATCCATGCCAAAGTCTACATGAAGGAAAACTCTTATAAACAAAGTAAATATGCAGAATGAGACAAAGAAAGAAATGTAAAGATGCTTTTAAAAAAAATCCAAGAAAAGACATACAAAAGAAAGAAAAAGGCACAAAGGATGGAAAAATTGCTAAATTACAAGGTCAAAACTTTCTAAATATACTGCACTCATTTAAAAAATCCAAGACCTCACTTCATTACAAGAAGCATCCCAAGGTAAGTGGCTTTCATTGGTCATCTCTTGAAACATGCAGTAAGACACATTGGGCATATTTCACATCCCTAAGTCTGCAGGGGCATTGCTAGAAAAGGCATATCCTAGCCTATTCTGCATCCCCAAACCAACATGGGGATGGCTAGAAAATGCATATTGGTCTATTCTGCATCCCAAAGTCTGTTTGGGCATGTCTAGAAAAGTCCCATGAAACCTATTCCACATTCCCAAACCCACATGGGCATGGTTAGAAAAGGCCCATCAGGCCTATTCCACATCCACAAGTTCACATAAGCATGTCTAGAAAAGGCTCATCATGCCTGTTCCACATCTCCAAGACCACATGAACATGGCTAGAAGAGGCCCATCAGGCTTATTTCACATCCACAAGTTTGCATGGGCATGTCTACAAAAAGCCCATCAAGCCTATTCCACATTCCCATGCCCATATAGGCATGGAAAGAAAAGACACATCAGGCCTATTCTGCATCCCCATGCCCAAATAAGCATGGCTAGAAAAGACACATCAGGCCTATTCTGCATCCAAAAGCCCAAATAGGCATGGAAAGAAAAGACTCATCAGGCCTATTCTGCATCCCCATGCCCAAATAAGCGTGGCTAGAAAAGAAACATAAGGTCTATTCTGCATTCCCAAGCCCACATTGTCATGGCTAGAAAAGACATATCAGGCCTATTCTGCATCCCCATGCCCACATTGTCATGGCTAGAAAAGACATATCAGGCCCATTCTGCATCCCCATGCCCAAATAAGCATGGCTAGAAAAGACATAAGGTCTATTCTGCATCCCCATGCCCAAATAAGCGTGGCTAGAAAAGACACATAAGGTCTATTCTGTATTCCCAAGCCCACATTGCCATGGCTAGAAAAGACATATCAGGCCTATTCTGCATCCCCAAGCCCACATAGGTATGGCTAGAAAAGACACATCAGGCCTATTCTGCATTCCCAAGTCCACATAGGTATGGCTAGAAAATACACATCAGGCCTATTCTGCATCCCCAAGCCCACATTGTCATGGCTAGAAAAGACATATCAGGCCTATTCTGCATCCCCAAGCCCACATTGTCATGGCTAGAAAAGACATATCAGGCCTATTCTGCATTCCCAAGCCCACATAGGTATGGCTAGAAAAGACACATCAGGCCTATTCTGCATCCCCAAGCCCACATTGTCATGGCTAGAAAAGACACATCAGGCCTATTCTGCATCCCCAAGCCCACATAGGTATGGCTAGAAAAGACACATCAGGCCTATTCTGCATCCCCAAGCCCACATTGTCATGGCTAGAAAAGACATATCAGGCCTATTCTGCATCCCCAAGCCCACATAGGTATGGCTAGAAAAGACACATCAGGCCTATTCTGCATTCCCAAGTCCACATAGGTATGGCTAGAAAAGACACATCAGGCCTATTCTGCATCCCCAAGCCCACATAGGTATGGCTAGAAAAGATACATCAGGCCCATTCTGCATCCCCAAGCCCACATTGTCATGGCTAGAAAAGACATATCAGGCCTATTCTGCATTCCCAAGCCCACATAGGTATGGCTAGAAAAGACACATCAGGCCTATTCTGCATCCCCAAGTCCACATTGTCATGGCTATAAAAGACATATCAGGCCTATTCTGCATCCCCAAGTCCACATTGTCATGGCTAGAAAAGACACATCAGGCCTCTTCTGCATCCCCAAGCCCACATTGTCATGGCTAGAAAAGACATATCAGGCCTATTCTGCATTCCCAAGCCCACATAGGTATGGCTAGAAAAGACACATCAGGTCTATTCTGCATTCCCAAGCCCACATAGGTATGGCTAGAAAAGACACATCAGGCCTATTCTGCATCCCCAAGCCCACATAGGTATGTCTAGAAAAGACACATCAGGCCTATTCTGCATCCCCAAGCCCACATAGGTATGGCTAGAAAAGACACATCAGGCCTATTCTGCATCCCCAAGCCCACATATGTATGGCTAGAAAAGACACATCAGGCCTATTCTGCATCCCCAAGCTGACATTGTCATGGCTAGAAAAGACATATCAGGCCTATTCTGCATTCCCAAGCCCACATAGGTATGGCTAGAAAAGACACATCAGGCCTATTCTGCATCCCCAAGCCCACATTGTCATGGCTAGAAAAGACATATCAGGCCTATTCTGCATTCCCAAGCCCACATAGGTATGGCTAGAAAAGACACATCAGGCCTATTCTGCATCCCCAAGCCCACATAGGTATGTCTAGAAAAGACACATCAGGCCTATTCTGCATCCCCTAGCCTGCATGGTCATGGCTAGAAATATACATGTATATGATCCCTTTCTGAAAACAGACTGCGATACCTTCATAAAAATGTACAGCATAATATTTGAAGCCTAGAGAGATTTGCAGGGTTCATAGAAAGCGATAAGTTGGTGTGAACAGTGTGTTTTACTTAGTTTCCAAAAACATTGGCTAAGTACATTGTGACTAACTATTATTCAGATTATTTGGTTTTGCTAGAAATATAGGAATAACTAAATATCAAAATAAAACATCAGAACTGCAGAACTCCCTCACTATAATGCCCATCATTAGAAATAACTTGGTTCCATTTATAAGATGGGTTTCATCATGGATCCCATGTTATAATGTATTAAATTATGTACAATGTACTTAAGTCAGTTTCACTATAAGGCTATCTACCATCATTCTTATAATGAGGGTGTGCCATAGCTTATAATGTTATTTGAGTTTTGTGACATAAATTTTTATTAGAATATTTGAAATCTTCTGATGGTAAACATAATAACATGGTATTAACAGGTAGAAAAATTTCATCAATACATTTTTGTATAAGAACATTCATCAACTGGAACTTCCTCTACCATTTTCCATCACATCCTGGAAAAAAAACTAAGATATAAATAATGGTCGTTTTGAACTGCCTTCAAGCCCTTGGCTGTTATTACATCATAATGGTTTCATAACATCACAATACTTGTCATAATAAGGGTATGAGTTGTCCCAGTGGGGCCCAGGGCAGAGCCCTTGCCACCAACCATTTTCCTGCAATTTAATGCCATTTGGTGGCTTTTCTGTGATCTAAATTCTATCATTCACAATTGTTTTGGTGCCCTATCTGGCCCCCCATTTGTAAGCTACTGATCACAATGAATAAATGACATGTCATAACTAATAGCAAGGCAAACAATAATTGCAGACAATTGAAACTAAATGATTTTTTCAGTTTTTCATTACACAGATCCAGGGATACCATTTTGAATAAAATGTGTTGGTATTTAATTTTTTGTTGAAATGTTTTCTTGTGTTATTTCTAAATCCTATCATGTTATTTGACTAAGTTCTTTTCACATTTAGTCGGATGTTTGTCTATCAAACATTTACCGACTTGGGAAGTATCACTACCATTACCTCCGTGTCTCTATCATATGGTTGTTATTTGACTCTCATCAGAAAGAGGCAAAGATGTTCCAAATGGAATAATCATGTATCAATACCATATTAACACTTATTACAAGGACTGTGTCATTTTTGTAATTTGGAAATATTCTTAGAATAAAGCATCTCAGAATTTCAAGATAAGATTAATGAAAAGACCAGATCTTTCATCCAACAGAAACAGGAGTATAGCTTTTATGTGTAAGTCATGAATATTTTTAGCTTGTGCCTTAATGACTGTGTTTTTTGTTCAATTTCTTTTAATTCCTTACCCTGTACATGGCACTTCTTGTTTCAACTATCCCTATCAGAGCATCACAGGCTGCCATGAATTAATTTCATCAGGGCCCTAAAATGGATGTGGGACTGCCGGATTTACACTTGTTCCTTGAAAATCACACAGAAAAATAAACAGAATGTACTAAATTTGCATTTAATATTTGCAAGCTTTACCTATATTTGTTTCAAGATCTCTCTCCTATATTTAGAAAATACTCCCTTTTTAACAAATGGTCAGGGTGATGATTTTGCTGCAAACTTTTCAGTTCTAGAATGGACCCTGTGTGCACCTGACTGAAATATTGATGGACATCCTTGGATGTACAGTTGCTAATGTCTAAAAGAAATAACATTACAACAGAACTTGTGAAAATCTTGCTTTATTTTTTCATGATCTACCTATTTTCTTTGTCAACTCCCTCCAGTATTTAGAAAATTCCCACCCACCCATTCAAATGGTGATGCAAATTTCCAATCAACTAAAACCTAATTTTTGGAATAAATCCTGCCACCTTCTTCTGAATGAGTCAGCTCACTAAATCAATCATTGAGATGACTCTGTTGATATCAAGCACATTTTAAGGTCTTTCACCCTAAATCACTCATCTTTTTAAATGTATGCAAAATCTGGTCATTTTTAAAGACATTTACTCCTAACGTTTATTAGTGATATATCAAATGTGAAGTATATTGTTGTTAAGACATAAGAAATTTGTATGTGAAAACTTAATTTTCCATTTTTATGAATACTTTATAAAAAGTTCAGTTTCAGAAATAGACACATAACCATCTTAGGATGCTTATTAACTTTATTTGACTTTAATATAGTAATGTAAATTTGCATCCTAGGGCCAGTCCTGAAGAGGGCCCAACATTATAATGTTGTGTAGAATTCATATAATGATGACTCCTCACTGTAATGTAACACAGTGTAACACATCCTCTTTTATATGACTGTTATGGTCATGGAGCCCATTACATTATGCAACAACAATAACAATAACAACAATAACAACAACAATAATAATAATAATAATAATAATAATAATAATAATAATAATAATAATAATAATAATAATAATAATAACAACAACAACAACAACAATAATAATAATAATAATAATAATAATAATAATAATAATAATAATGCTAATAATAGTAATAATAATAATAATAATAATAATAATAATAATAATAATAATATGTACAAGATAACCTAATCTTAACACTGTACACTTTTATGGCTCTCATGAACATCATTATTGTGAGTGATCAAGGTACTGTACATAACGTACTCTAGTATAATGTGACGTCACCAATAATACTGTCCACAATTATGACCCTGTTGAAGAGTGTTATATTAAGTGAACACTGTATGTTGATTATAAAGACCCCTTTTAATGAAGCAAAATTTGCTTGATTCCTGGTGGTCCTGATTGTTACCAACACAAGTTGATAATTTAGTGTGAAACCTGTTTATACAGACATTGCCATGACAGCTTGGTTAGTAGCACATCAGACACCTAATACCAGGGTTGTGGGTTTGCTGCCCTAGTGTTTTCAGGAAAGG
>CM068830.1:96786532-97121532 GCA_028554795.2 Sinohyriopsis cumingii
GCTAATAAGTTATGTTATGCCATATACAGGATATGTTATCTATCATTTCTTTTTATGCTTCAAATTCGACTTAAGAGTGTTCCATTGCACGCGACATGTCTTCAAAACCTTGATCAGTTCTATCATATTCCTTTTGTGAAAGACTTTCATTATCTTGCTCATTTATAGTTCCATTCATTTTCTATGACATGGTTATAGTAGTTATGGTTGTCCAGTATATAATCCCTTATAAGTCGCGTCAAAATACAAACAACAAAGATCCTGATCTGCCGTTGAATAATGCGTCTACAGATCATGATCTGTGTTGTTTGTTCTACTAAATACTCTTTACAAACTGCAAAGACGCAGATTTGACGGCGCATAATGCAGTTTGCAGTGGGGCTCGTTTCCTAAGGGAGCACATATGGTAAGTCATATATGGATACTCTAAGATGACAAATAGGTTGAGTTATTCCTGTAATAATGCCATAGTTGGAGAAAGCCTCATCCAATATATTCCCATTTTTATGTCTACCACATCTAAAGATCAACAACGATTGTACCATTTCTAAAATCTATTTGAATACATAACATATCAACGGTACACGCTCTTTCGTTTTTAAAATTAATTTTTGCCTGTCTGTTTTGGAAGTCCATCCACTGAAATTTGCTTAAATTTTCAAAGATATATTTTTATTTTATTTTATACGTTTACATTACACGTAATTAGTTGTGTGTGTGTGTGTGTGTGTGTGTGTGTGTGTGTGTGTTACATGCATTTTTGTGGATAAGACAACCGAAAAACACATTTCATGATTCATTCATGGTTGTGTCCTCTTGATTTTTTCCCCGTGGTTGTTCAGTGACTAACTACATGAAAAGTGGTTCCAGATGTCTGTGTATGAACCATTTCATGAAATAGAAGTGCATATTTCACACCGACCATATGATAGACACCTTAGACTAATTATAACAAAACGACGATTGTTTATTTCCAATTATTATAATGTCGCTATCGTAATGCATGGCGATAAATTACTATCGCGAATTTATGGGCGATGCCAAAGTCATGTCGAAATCAGTCTCTGTTGAAATGTTTCCTAATGTTACAGAATATGTAGATTATTAAATTAACATAAGTCAGTTTAAAAGGCAATGGTAGATCGTGGTCATCTTTTCTACCTAGGGTGAATTTCATGAAACAAGATCAGTTAGTACATCAGAAAAAGGCGAACCAGGAGGGTACACCATTGACTAAAACTGCGTTGTTTACACGTATAAGTAAGGATCCTCAAGTTGAGCAGGCTTTTGTGTGGATGAATAATGGCTCCTAGACAAGCCCTCTTTATTAGTGTAAATTCGTCGCATCGTGTTACAGGACCATTACTGCCTGGGGACAAATAAATAAAAGTGTATATTAGGTACTTCTCTAATAGTGGAAATGGACATTGTGGTATTTTCTGGCCTAATTTTTCAAATTCGAGCTCAGGGTATGAACAAGCTTCGTTCTTCTTGAATGGGATAATGCTTATTTATTGAGCAGTACTGAAAGTAAGTGACAATGTCTTACAAGAACATATTCTAGACCTAATTTATGAAATATTGTTGGGGCTTGGTACGGTAATATCGCATCTAGCGATCGATTTCGATAAATAAAGTCTATTCTGTGTGTCACTTTACCTTTGCCATGTAGTGGGTGACTATGGGGACATTGGAAATCAACATGTTATGATAGACAATCCACCCTTATAGAATGACAAAAAGTGATTTGCAGTCTCGGGATTAATGTCTGATACAAAATATTGTCACCACTCTATTGTAAAGTATAAGAGTACTGGGAAAGTCAGCCTTCTCCAGTCTTCAAGATCATCTATGTCACATCCATCCTGTGGAAGGAAAAAAAACAAAAAACATCTGGACCGAAATGACGGACCCTGAGATAAGAAGGCATTTATACAAATGGTTGGAGCCAAATTATATATGCGGTTTAAGATACAAATTATGGCAATCACTACAAATTTAGATAGCATCATAACATACGGAAGCAAAATATCATAGAATCTAACATTATTTTTTGTTTTCATGCGAAAATGGATGAGATCTGAACCAGTTATCTATTCAGAGATGATAGAAAGAAGCAGACATTCACAATCCATTTTAGCCATATTGTAATTATTTTCCCTATACGCAGGAAAATCTAGATTATTCCTCTTTTTCATCTCACTTATCAATGATATCCGGATATTCATCATTGTTCTGGACCATCCCACTTCTGAAAGGATAAACATCTATACATTTGGGACCACGCGATCATTTGCTAAAGGTAGGCATACTTGAGGTATCAAGCAGAAGAAATAACATCTAGATCTATTGTTCCAGGAGGAACAAACAATTTTATGATTTAGGAGAGAGGAAAGGTATCCATTGAACTGGCATACAGAAGAGATTCGTTGTTCCAGGAATCCCCTTCCTCCGGCGTTCTAGGAGAAAGAAAGACATATATAAATATTATTAGGGAAAATAAAAGACGTCAGGTGTTCTATGGGATATGAAATAAATCGAATATTATGGAAGACAGAGAAAATCAGATCCGGTATTCTATTAGATAGAAAAAGATATCCACTCTTCTGACAGACAGGAGAGACAACGATGTTTCTTTGAGACAAATATAGTGTTGTTGGCTACAGAAAAAGCACTCAGACCAGGTAAAGATGAAAGACCCTTTATTTTACTTTCAGTGATATTCCCAGTTCGTTTCTACGCAAGACAGTGTTGGGAAGATATGAAAGCAACCATATTTTGCTGGTTTATGACGCAGGTAGCTGAATTAAAAATGTTCCATTGCTGCCTTAATTTGATTAGTGTCAAAATTCAAGGACTGTCTTATTTTGTATTGATTATGTGATAACAAGTTACTACAAAAAAGAAAGTCGTCTGCGTATCTATAGAAAGTTTAGAATCAGTAGTACATTTTTTCAAGCACATCGACATTGTGACATTATTTGAAATACTGGCTGCTAATTGAACCTGCGTTACATCTAAAGGCACGAGCAGGGGCAGTTGGTTCCAATAGTGACACTATCCATACAAATAATATTTCGTGCCAAAAGTATTAAGAAACTCTTATTAAATGACATTTAAATTGGAATCCAGCAAAAATATTATCTGTGATTTGTAATTAGCAAAGTTTGAAATTTACATTCTTTTAGACTGTTAATTACTTGAAGGAACAAATCAATACTTCAACTTTGTGAGCTGTTTGATTGTTGGTGCAAAAGAAGTCTTGCTGATACTAGATTAAACAGTAATATCTTCGTTCCTCTAAGAACGATTTGAATGGCATTATTCCTTCCTCCAAATTATTTCGGTCTTACTTTCAAGAAAAAGACTGAACAGTCTCTCAGGTTTGAGAATATTCGGGGAAAATTTGCCAGACTTATATGATTATTTCACGGAATGAATAGGATATGTGACCGTGACCGCTTCCCCTTACAGGAATTAAATTCTTTGCTCAAAATGTCAAAAATGAATCGATTCGGAGGAGCAGTTGTTTGCTAACGGATCAATATTATACGGTAGTTTTGTTTCAAATAGTTCTGTGTTGCTCTCGTATCCAACTACAGTTTGAACTAACGATATACTTCAAACATCGTACAAAATCTTGCTTTTCCTCGACCATTGCTATTTTGGAAATTATAAGGGGAAGCATGTCTAAAGAAGACCAGGGTATGTTACGTTCCCTAGCTATGTACCCGGATTCGTTGTCGAGGAGAAAAACTGTCAGAATTACTGTACCAGAGATCCAGTTCTATGTCAAAGAGGTAAGACTATGGATTGTCCTTAGTTCCATCATTAACAAACTGTCATGGTAATTTTGTTTTCTTATTTTGCAATAACTGACGTAGATATGAATTGGAAATATAAGAAGTACATTTGAAATTATTGTAGCGAATTTATAGTTTCTACACAAATGTCTCCCGGCCTCTTGCTTCAACTTGTATGCCTTTTTGTCTTCATCTCTTTCTTTTAGTATTATTTATGATCGTTGGAGCTCTTTAAAACCTCCGCGCCTCTGTGTGTGTGTGTGTGTGTGTGAGAGAGAGAGAGAGAGAGAGAGAATTTTCTACGGCATACAAATAATTACTCACTGGTGTTACTGATAAAGTGTAACATAATCTCACACGTGCGCTCGCGTATAAATGATTTGTTGTGTCAGTTTTAGTATGACATTTCAGTCTATATGTGAACGTTATATTATGCAGTACTATAGTGTATATTACAGCATACATCGTGCTATTTAAACCAGACCCCCAGGACACTCGCACGCTGTTGTCCTCATTGGAAAAACGGTCATTATTGGACCATTCAGAACTGTGTAGGCAAGTGAAGCATAAATCAGAACATAACATTAGCATATTTCTTAGAATCACAATTTTATTTTGACGTCTTATTTTGTATCTCCTCTTTTTGGGGGTTTCCATTGTAGTGTTACAGAAATGTGATTAAATGACTACACAAATGACGATAGTTCTGTGCAACTAGTTTCGCATTTACTGTATCCTTCTTCAGGCACAAAAATGTTTTTGAAAGAATATGATGTGTGTGTGTGTGTGTGTGTGTGTGTGTGTGTATCAGGATCGAAAATATACACGAGTTTCTAATGAAACCTGAATCAGTAAAATAATGAAATAAAGTTTTTGAGAGCTTCAGTTCTCCTCTAAAGATCAATCGCATCGTAACCGGAGAAACAAAATTAGCAGGAAGTTTTGGCAAACATCTAGGACCCAAGCCTGCTAATATCAAATGCTATCACTGCAAAACCACTGAAGACCTGCCACATGTATTCAATAGCTGCTCAAAATATCAGGTAGCTAGAAAGGAATTTCAAAAAGCCCCCCAAAATTGGAATCCCTACCACTTACCTAGAATTTCTTAAAAATAACAGCCCCAACATAAATCTGACCTACCAAAACATATTTAAATTCCTAGACACATCCAAGCTAAAAGAAAAAATATAAAACACCCTAAAAACTTAAACAAACCGACCTCACTTAAAAATAAATTTCCACGAGCAGATGGGCACCCTTGACATGTCCTGGGGGACCTGAGTACTCAGCAAGGATGTCCCTCGAGCTCAAAAATAACAACCTGTAAAACAGACATAACCCACCCAAATACTCTCTAAAACCAGATTAATATACATAAACAGACAGCCGCTTTTGATACGTACCTAGGGACCTGAATACTCAGCAAAGGTTCCCGTCTTCTTAAATCCCAATATATATCCTTAAAAATCAACAAAAATAATATTTTTACAAAATAAGAAAAAATAAAAAATAAAAATATTTTCTCTGCTCTCTACCTAGCCCTAACATGAAATACAGCCAATATAATACTGCGGCCTACTTCAGTGATACAGACCATACTAACAGTAAAGCAGCACAGAGTTTTCCTTCTAATCCAACCTAGCTCATCTTTATAACAATTTCGGACAAAAGAACTAAAACTCAAAATTCGTGCAAGTACATCCATTTAGACCAGTAAACTGGGATGAGCGGACTCCTGCCTGCAGAAGGTCGCCTGCCTTCCTGGTCACTTCCTCCCTTGCCTCAGTCGGACACAAATAAGCGTGCAACGCGCGCATGAAACACCTAACATGAATAAAAGCAAAAATAAATGAATAACGAGTGGTACTATGGTGTCAGAATCCTTACACAATTCTATCAAGAGGTCTACAAGAACTACCCAGTCCAGCAGCTAGTAGAAGCAGCTAACTACATTTCTACGCTACACAGCTACCATTTCCAAACGCCTGTGGGATGCGGCACTAATTCCTTCCCCCAGGAACATTTAGCATCCCGCTGTGCGGGAATAAACCCGTCGCATGTGTTCTTTTGGGCGCACGCGACGTAAATCCAAGTAATCAATCAATCAATTTAATATTTCAACACATTTTAATGCCAATAATCACTCTTTACTCGATTTTTCTTTCATGCCAATATATACTGTACACGGAGAAATGAATAGACTCATAAAAGAAACTTAGTGGATTCATAGGTTAGAGACTTTGTATCATAATGCCCTTAATACCAATGCATTATATAAAATTGTATAAAATACTAAAATTTATATGTTGCATATCCTTTATAAAAAAAGTATAATTGTATGTATGACTGGTTTGTCTCTATTTTATTATTTTACTCATTATAGCGTTAGGTATTCATAATATTGCATTCACGCAGTCAATGTAGCAAGTCATCCAAAGGTAAACCAGTATTTGATTTATTTTCCACTATTTTTGCTCTGTCGTTTTCACATTAAAAAACACACACACATACACACATATTGTTGCTATTATCATTTTTTAAACAAACAACTCCACTTTTACTTTTGTTTGCTGGATTTAGTTTATTCCAGCATGTTGACGATAAATACCGAGTGTACTCCACTTTCCAACACCTACTGTTTATCGTCAAGATCATTTATTAACATGCGCCTATAAATCGTTACAATAATCTAAGTTTTACAAAAGTGTAACGTTTTCAAGAGCCTAATTGTTACAAAAACTTTACGTTACAAGAATCTAAGTTTTACAACAGTATTACGTTAAGAGAATCTAAGTGTTACAACAGTCTTAGGTAAAGCTGCTGTTGTTGTAGGGTTTAAAGCCATTTTTCAACACATGATACATGGCGGCCAGTATTAATGGTGAAGGAAGAACCAAGGAAAACCCCGGAAAGATCCACCGACCCACGAGAAGCTACTGGCAAGCTTTCTCACATTCCCACATTGGCTGAATCCGAGATTCGAACCGACGCAGACAGAGGTGAGATGGCAGTGATCCGTAACGGAGAGCGCTTTAGACCACTAGGCCACTCGGGGCCCCATTCTTATGTAAAAGGAATTTAATTGTCACAACAATGTTGCATTACAATAATTTAATTGACGCAACAGTGTTACATTACAAGAATCACTTTCTTAACAATTGAAATCATAGAAAAGTAATTAAATACTACAGGCCTGACGTAGCGTATGTCAAGCCAATTACAGAACAAAGTTAGGATATAATGAAATGACAGAACTTTACAAAAACATCACTTCATTGACGCATTAGATTATTCGCGGTAGGTTGATTGTATATTGGCAGATTCATTCAAAAAGAATCACTATTAATCTTTGCATCAGACAGAGAATTTGCAAAGCTTTGAAATAAAGCCTGCTATCTTAAATATGTTTACGTATTGGATAAACCATACAGATTACACAAGTACCTGTCATGACACACCTATAACATCATCTCTGCATGTATGTTGTGTAAACCTTGAACATCCAGCTATTAATCGCTTTTCAAGAAAACACACTGATCTTGAGTAAGGAAAAGACAGCAGCTTATGATAACGAAACATGCGCAGGAAGAAATGCATACAAGGTCAGCGGAATGTGTACAGTTTTGAAAAGGATTTCATTGTCAGAATTAGCAAGCGAAATTCTGTTGGCAAAGCTTGTGAATACAGCCGCAAAAGCAGATATTAACAAAATCTTGCTTGTAATGAATCCTTCTGCTGTCTGAAAAAGGCAATGAAATAGGTTTATTGCAAACTTCTATAGAATAAAACAGACATCAGATTTCAAAACAACTAAAAGTAATACTGTTAATTGACACGACAGGTACCTGAAAATAAGATAGAACTGATACAGGCAACCATTTGGGTAAAACTCTCTCTCTCTCTCTCTCTCTCTCTCTCTGATAAATCAAAGTTCTGAACGGTATCGAATGGTAGAGTTATTCCGCAGGATGTCATGTAACTACTGTTTATCATATGCAAGGTCTTAGAAGAAAGAACAAAGACAATTATTGAAACTCATAGCAAATAATAAGATTTTTCATGTGCTTTAATTTTAGTACATATACATCAAGTCTAATGTTTTTGTTAAATTCAGAGGACATAACATTAATTAATATTTGAAACTGCCCAAACAGAACACAAAAATACTTTTCATTGCAAACACTATACAATCCACGTGGGACATGGTGATCAACAACTGATATAAAAGAGCTTGTGACATTAATTTTCTTTTTGTAGTGTTGAATTATTGTCTGTTTTTGAACTTGAATGCCTTTATTCAATTCATAACGAACGTTTATATTAATTGAAATTGAAAACGAAAAGGAGAGACTGCACAAGTTTTAACATGCAAAGATGTTTAAGCAGTTTATGTGCGTTTCTTCTCCTAGTATCGGAATTTGATCATGCAGAACGGTTCATCCTTTTGGGTACCAGCGTGCAGTCATTTAATCATGGAGCGTGTCCATGCTGAATACGGGTACGGCGAATAAAATAATGTCTTTCAAATAATAGCAAAATGCTATTTATTTTCAATTCAATATTTCCATAGAAATCACAATAATATAATTTTCCAACACGCCGTGAGCTATCTAAAATATTCATTTTAAACTATAGATTGGGATATTACAAAGCGGTCGGCTCCCCTCCCCACCGTCCATCGTCTTATAAGAACTATTTTACAGATATGTTCCCAAATGTGTTGAGAATGTATGAGATTTTTGTGTCAGAATTTCCTTTGACATCCACCAAATGTTATTTTTCAACTTGCCTTTATATATAAAAAGAAAACAGTGAAGGTTTTTGTTTTCTTTATTTTATTTATTGTTGTATTATTTCACAGTCGGATGTCAAAAAGAAAGACTTACATGCACGTAGGTATCATTTATGAGCATATTTTTCTGGCAGTTTTAATATATATATATATATATATATATATATATATATATATATATATATATATATATATATATATATATATATATATATATATATATATATATATATATATACTTTGTTCCTAAACATTTTAACGAATATTAATTTGTAAAACGTTTAAAGTTTCTGTACCATTACGATCACCTTTATTTTTATATCTAAGTATTTTATTACTGATTATTGGTTATTGATACCTAGCGTTCTCATTTGGCTGCTCCACCTTACAAACACCATTATGACACTTACTGGGAGACTGAGTGTTTAATACAGCGCAATATAAATGGCTGCTCAATTTTATTCTTAAAAATGGATTTAAATTTCAAAGACCACTGTCTTTAATTGTTGAAATCTTAAGCATAAAACAGTATTAATTGACAAACCTGGCCAATTATCAAGGTTGCAAAATAAAAATGTAGATATGTAACATGTTTAATTTACGCATTAGATGGTGTACTCATTTACTTTATTCATATGTATTTGATTACAAATTGGCATATAAAGGCTTAAAAGTATAATTAATTAATCTTTGCCCCAGACAGGTAATGTGCAAGGCATTTGTTATAGAAAAAAAAAAAAAACAATCGCCCTTTTATTATTAAAGGAAAAATGTCTTGATTGGATCATACATGCAAAATACGTAAGCACCTGTCATGGCACACCTGTAAAACCATTTCTTCGTGTAATCTATGTATACGTGAGACGCCAATTAATGCAAGATATTAGTTTTGTTTTTAGAATATGGCATTGATCTTGAGTACTGAAATGACACAACATGCACAAGAAGAAATTAAATAGTAAAGTAGCTCTCTGTAACACGTAAACGATCTGAAATATATTTCTACTTACGTGATCCGTGGGCAATATTTTTTTTTTTTTTGCATTTTAGAAAAAGGTTTGTGATCGTTTTTGTGCATTAGCTGCTGCATATTTGGTCGACTCACGCGTACTATAATGTCTTCGATTGTACTGAAATCTAAGTATACAATTTGCTAACAAACCATCTGCAGTGTAATAAAGACAACGAAATCGACGTTATCCAAACCTACAAAGAACACGACACAATCTCACTGCCGTGTAACAAAAACAACCAAATCGATATTATCCAAACTTACATAGAACACGACTCAGTCTCACTGCCGTATAATAAAAACAACGAAATGAATTTTATCCAAACCTGAAGAGTGCACGAATGATATCAATTAGATAGAAACAGTGCTTTAGTTTTTGACTCACAGAGTAGAAAGAGGGTTTTAATTAGCTACAAACTGAAATACTTGTGTCGTAAACAAGATAAACTAGTGTTATGTAATAAGCAATGCACTACTACCAGCTAGTGACATATTAGAACTTAATCAAAACTGTTGACGATAACTTTTATCAGAATGGTGTAATTCAAGCTGACGTTAGTCATAACATTAAATACATTCTCATTTTGAAGTAAAAATAGTTGATGATCACCTTGCATGGCATGACTGTCCTTGGCGTTATGTGTACTGTACAAGTGCACCTTTTGCATTAACACTCCATGGAATCGTATGCGATCGCTATACATGTCAGCGAGTGGACGGAGGATTTAAGGAGGTAGCACGTGCACCTAAGGTATGAACATCTTCAAGACTAGATATTTCTCGATAATCTCCATGATTAAATCAGTCTGAGATTTTCTTTGAAGGTGTTTGGATAAGTTGGACATTAGTACACACTATTTGATTCTGATTTTTTTTTTATGAATGTCACAAAAGTAACATTTCATTGATTTCACGCAATAAATGGATACCACACCCCTAAAAATCTTCGCGAGAGAGTATTTCAAATAACATTATCACTGATTTAGTTTAAGATATCTATTGTAGCTCATTCTGCAAAACATGAACATGTTGTATGCACTTAAATCCCATAAAGTCAAGACAATTATATTTATATCCTCCAAATTGATAATAACTAATATGTGTCTCGTTTGGCTCACACGTCCAGCAGCTGACATCGACACTAACGATATTTTATTCAGTTTGCGACAAAAACTCGAGTGTGGCGAAAATATGGCTGCCATCTTTATCTTGCATATGATGGGGGTTCCTTAATTTCGAGATAGCAGATGCCAAGCCTGATCCTTTAATAAATATCGAGGTTTCATTTAAATTTCTACACCTTTTCTCGGACTGTCATCAGTGTGTCATAGGGAGGAAAAACGTATCTTGCAGCTGGGCACTAAAAACTTTAGAGTTTTGGATTTTTAAAATTGTCTTTTGTCAGTGATGCTGTTGACATTGTCAGCGAAGAGATCGGTCAGTCGTCTGCTCGAAATGGGGAGAAAAGCAACTAATTTCACCCCAAACCCGACGTTTGGCTCCATTTTGTAGCGACATAAAATAGGCAAAACACAAAAACACAACAAAGCAATAAATTGACCACATATTTATAGCATTGTCATCAACAAAATTGGCTGCATACGTTTAGAGGCATCTCTGTTAAACAGTAATTATAATAAACATTAACCAGATTTTCATATACTTCGGCAAGTGTTAGTACATTCAAAAAGACAGTACGAGATCACTCAATGACAGTGTATACTAAAATAGTACGATTCTTATGACATGGATATCAACGAATAAATTCAAATTACCGCAGTCATTTTGAGTCTACATACTTTTCTGGCTAAATAGTTAACAGCTCGTGTGATTTTTTTTTGTGGAATGTATATAACGCTTGTAAATTTGTTTCTGGTTATGTATATGATAGTACGAGCAAACTAGAGGATTAAATCAAAATTCAAATTACTTCTATTATTTGGTTACTGGAATATTTAAAGCACACTTCTAAGTTTCAAATTATTGCGTCTAATGTAAGCTATTGTAACAGTTCGAGCAAACTCGGAACAGAGACAGCAGATGACCAAAGGTCAACGATACTGTTGATGTTCGTCAACTCTTGTCCTGAAAGGACGTTGCAGCATAGCGTCAAACTTATGTTAGTTCACACGTCAATGCAATTTCTTCGAGGGACAACAGCAGGTGAGATATGTGCATAGCAATGCACAAAGAAAAAGAAATTTCCAGAAATTGTAAACAGATTTTGCCGAATTATTGTAAACTGAGCTAGTACAATGCTCTACATCTTGAAATGGTACTGTAAATTTAGCAGAGTATAGATTTGCATATGTATGCACGTCAAATACATAATGTAAACCCTTTTTCGTACCAGCCTTCTTGATGTCAGTATTGATCTAGTCATCTTGCTGTCAGCATTGGTCTAGCCTATCGACATTGATTTAGCCATATTGCTGCCAGTATTGATCTAGCCTATCGACATCGATTTAGCCATCTTGCTGTCAGTATTGATATAGCCTATCGACATCGATTTAGCCAGCTTGCTGTCAGTATTGATCTAGCCTATCGACATTGATTTAGCCAGCTTCCTGTCAGTATTGATCTATCATATCGACATTGATTTAGCCATCTTGCTGTCAGTATTGATCTAGCCTATCGACATTGATTTAGCCATCTTGCTGCCAGTATTGATCTAGCCTATCGACATCGATTTAGCCATCTTGCTGTCAGTATTGATATAGCCTATCGACATCGATTTAGCCATCTTGCTGTCAGTATTGATATAGCCTATCGACATTGATTTAGCCAGCTTCCTGTCAGTATTGATCTAGCCTATCGACATTGATTTAGCCATCTTGTTGTCAGTATTGATCTAGCCTATCGACATTGATTTAGCCAGCTTCCTGTCAGTATTGATCTAGCCTATCGACATTGATTTAGCCATCTTGCTGTCAGTATTGATCTAGCCTATCGACATCGATTTAGCCATCTTGCTGTCAGTATTGATCTAGCCTATCGACATCGATTTAGCCATCTTGCTGTCAGTATTGATCTAGCCTATCGACATTGATTTAGCCATCTTGCTGCCAGTATTGATCTAGCCTATCGACATCGATTTAGCCAGCTTGCTGTCAGTATTGATCTAGCCTATCGACATTGATTTAGCCAGCTTGCTGTCAGTATTGATCTATCATATCGACATCGATTTAGCCATCTTGCTGTCAGTATTGATCTAGCCTATCGACATTGATTTAGCCAGCTTGCTGTCAGTATTGATCTAGCCTATCGACATTGATTTAGCCATCTTGTTGTCAGTATTGATCTAGCCTATCGACATTGATTTAGCCAGCTTCCTGTCAGTATTGATCTATCATATCGACATTGATTTAGCCATCTTGCTGTCAGTATTGATCTAGCCTATCGACATCGATTTAGCCATCTTGCTGTCAGTATTGATCTAGCCTATCGACATTGATTTAGCCATCTTGCTGTCAGTATTGATCTAGCCTATCGACATCGATTTAGCCATCTTGCTGTCAGTATTGATCTAGTCTATCGACATCGATTTAGCCAGCTTGCTGTCAGTATTGATCTAGTCTATCGACATCGATTTAGCCATCTTGCTGTCAGTATTGATCTAGTATATCGACATCGATTTAGCCAGCTTGCTGTCAGTATTGATCTAGCCTATCGACATCGATTTAGCCAGCTTCCTGTCAGTATTGATCTAGTCTATCGACATCGATTTAGCCAGCTTGCTGTCAGTATTGATCTAGTCTATCGACATTGATTTAGCCAGCTTCCTGTCAGTATTGATCTATCATATCGACATTGATTTAGCCATCTTGCTGTCAGTATTGATCTAGCCTATCGACATCGATTTAGCCATCTTGCTGTCAGTATTGATCTAGCCTATCGACATTGATTTAGCCATCTTGCTGTCAGTATTGATCTAGCCTATCGACATCGATTTAGCCATCTTGCTGTCAGTATTGATCTAGCCTATCGACATCGATTTAGCCATCTTGCTGTCAGTATTGATCTAGCCTATCGACATCGATTTAGCCAGCTTGCTGTCAGTATTGATCTAGTCTATCGACATTGATTTAGCCATCTTGCTGTCAGTATTGATCTAGTCTATCGACATTGATTTAGCCAGCTTCCTGTCAGTATTGATCTATCATATCGACATTGATTTAACCATCTTGCTGTCAGTATTGATCTAGCCTATCGACATTGATTTAGCCAACTTGCTGTCAGTATTGATCTAGCCTATCGACATCGATTTAGCCAGCTTGCTGTCAGTATTGATCTAGCCTATCGACATTGATTTAGCCAGCTTGCTGTCAGTATTGATCTAGCCTATCGACATCGATTTAGCCATCTTGCTGTCAGTATTGATCTAGCCTATCGACATTGATTTAGCCATCTTGCTGTCAGTATTGATCTAGCCTATCGACATCGATTTAGCCAGCTTGCTGTCAGTATTGATCTAGCCTATCGACATTGATTTAGCCAGCTTGCTGTCAGTATTGATCTAGCCTATCGACATTGATTTAGCCAGCTTGCTGTCAGTATTGATCTAGCCTATCGACATTGATTTAGCCATCTTGCTGTCAGTATTGATCTAGCCTATCGACATCGATTTAGCCATCTTGCTGTCAGTATTGATCTAGCCTATCGACATCGATTTAGCCAGCTTGCTGTCAGTATTGATCTAGCCTATCGACATTGATTTAGCCAGCTTGCTGTCAGTATTGATCTAGCCTATCGACATCGATTTAGCCATCTTGCTGTCAGTATTGATCTAGCCTATCGACATTGATTTAGCCAGCTTGCTGTCAGTATTGATCTATCATATCGACATCGATTTAGCCATCTTGCTGTCAGTATTGATCTAGCCTATCGACATTGATTTAGCCAGCTTGCTGTCAGTATTGATCTAGCCTATCGACATCGATTTAGCCATCTTGCTGTCAGTATTGATCTAGCCTATCGACATCGATTTAGCCATCTTGCTGTCAGTATTGATCTAGCCTATCGACATCGATTTAGCCATCTTGCTGTCAGTATTGATCTAGCCTATCGACATCGATTTAGCCATCTTGCTGTCAGTATTGATCTAGCCTATCGACATCGAATATAATCTGAAAATCCGCGTATTTTCTGAAGTAAGGCATGCATTCGTTTGTGATGTTGTGCAACAATAATCAACATTTGTATTCTTTTGTATCCAATCCAAACCCGAAAGTAATTACACACTATCTATTGATACCAAGATGATTTGCTTTTCTGTCGAAAGCATTTAATATTTGAAAATGACGTTGAATTTATCACAAAATATCTTTGTGCCGTAATTTATGCTGCATAAATAAAATTAAATTCTTGTATTCTGTGCCGTGCTCTGCGTGTATGCTTCGTACACTTGTCCTTCTGGGACAGTTTGTTGTCCTGTGCGGTATGGTGACAACGTGGTTTCAGATCAAGAGTTGTTGAACAAAAGCATCTTTGTTCTAGTTCACCCACTGTGTGACCTCATATTCGTGGTAAGAGCTCGAATAAATGTTAAATTTATAAGTTTGCTCTAAATGTTCCAGGACCCATACAATAAATGATAACAATTTTAAATTTACAAGCGTTTTTTGAAATGTTCCCATACTCCTTACGGTGACGACACGTGAGGGTGCGGCAATTTGAATCTTGCCAAATGATAGTCTGGTTTGAGCTGGTATATCCTGTCTGGTTTGATCTGGTAAATCGTGTTGTGTGTTCTTACTGTTGTGCATACAACCATAACAAATGAGCAAGTTTTCTCACGCTGTCATGCACATAGCCATAGCATTTAGGGAGATACAAATAATAGCGCGTATTTTTCGGTTTTTGGCAGATCATTTAGTATTTTATGTATGGTGCTACAAGATCATACTGTTTTCAAATGTATACATCTTTTACTGTCATTTTCTATCTACCAATTTTACTTCAACTCCAGAAAATTTTTATTAAAAATTAGGTGTGATGATTTGAGAGAGAGAGAGAGAGAGAGAGAGAGAGAGAGAGAGAGAATTGCTTAACTAATTGGTCAAACATTGATTGAGCTATACCAAAGGCTCAAGTTCCGGCTTCTTAGGTCAATATATGGTATGGACTAACTTCACCATTAAAATGTCAATACATTTCTCCGTACTGAACACGAAGGCGCACGTACCATTCTGGATCAATTTAGACACTTCCTGCCTCATTCCAGAACAAAAGTCGTTGATCAATCAAAAATAACACTTGTCGCCCACTTGTTTATGAAATAATTATCAGTTAAAAATGTTTCTTATTGTAATATTTTACTCTGCTGGTGATATACTAATCGTTGTAAATCCTTGTCTGTATAATATGATCACTGTTACATATGGACCAGTTTTATTTACGTATTTAAAAAACAAACAAACAAAACAACAAAAACTAATTGATTTTTCTTAACGCTAAACAAGTATTAAATTATTCGCAAGCAATAATTAACATTCGTTGATTCCGGTTTTGTTATGGTACATATTCCAGGCCTGCAGGCTTTGGTAAAGTTTTACCCAATTGGTTAAAAATAACTGTCCTTATTTTCTGCGAGACTTATTGCAGATATGAACAAAATACCATGCACACTGAAAGAAGCAGATTTGTAGGACTTAACATGGACTGACTGAGAAAGACTTTTTCTATGTTCTCTTCTCTACTTTATACATATAATATCATTATTAAATCTTATATCACAAATGTGCATAGCCTTTGGAGTGAAAAGTGAGACAGCAATGACTTTGTGGTCACTTTAGGCCCATGATTTTAATACTGGTTGGTAATGTCATTATTCATTAGTTATTCAATGAGTGCCCGTTCATGATTTCTAATCTTTTTGGAGGAAAGGGTCTTCTTCTCTTATTAAAGGCACCAACATGCCATATGAAGTACTGGTATATGCGAGAACATTGTTACACTTTCCAATAGCATGGGCTTACTTTGTAAATTATTTCAAAAATGCATAAAGTAAACTCGAGACCTCCGACCGATCTTAAGGTTTCTACAAAATCACTTGTTGCAAAATACCATACTGATATAGACAGTACCAAGTAACACAGGAACTGCTTTTAAGAATAGATTTTATGTATCATTTTTGGGTACTTACTGACTTTTGGTTGTTTACCTGATATAAGATATGTTGTCAGTAACTAGCGTCACTCGTAAAACCTTTGCTTTAGATAAAAGAGTTTTGAAATAGAGCACCTCCTTTGACAGATACAAGTTTGAAGGATCAATCATTCACGATATCAAGTATTGCTACAATTTAATATGTAATCGTTGTTGCCCTCGTGAACTGTGGAAATAATGACAACTGAAATATACAACATGTTATATATACATATATGTTAATGGTAACTGATATCTCCGTTAATCAACCTTACTTTATATCCCGTCGGCATTGTTTCAGTATTCAAGATGGCCGCTATGTTGAGTTGGGAAAAAAAAGCAGCATCACCACAGAAAAAGTACCCTTAATGTACCTATACATCATCTATATTTTATTTTGTGACCTTTTGACATAAAGACTTGTCTGCAGTGTTTGTGTGTTGGGTATTGACTGGTACCGTCTCTGAATTAGAAAAATTCGGATAAGTTTCCCAGGTGTAGAGGGTGGATTTTCAGATCGTCCAAAGTTGGGTGAGATAGGGGTTCTACTGATGCACATGTGCACTGTCATCTGGTAATAGCCAGGGCTTGTCTGGATATACACGTTTCCATAGGTGTCAATATACTTGTCACTGTTTATGTTACCGTCCACGAAGGCCTGACTGCCTATACCATCTAAGGTTAATACAACCTTAAACCATCAACTTCAGCTATCTCTTCCTGGACAAGACTTAAATATTTTTTTCTGTGTCGGGGGTGGGGGTGGGTGGGTGGGGGTAGAACAAGAACAAGACGTAAAAACGATTCAAGCAAAGCAATTCTTTAAATTCGCTGTCTGGTTTACAGAATCCTTCTAGCTATCTTACATAGCGTAGGATGACCTTTCAACACTACACTGCAGTAGCTTGCCTACAGACAGTCATGAAAATGTTGTTGTTGTTTTCTTGCAAAATAGTTCGTCAGATGCCCTCAGATGATCTTCCATTCCTATGCTGTACGAAATACAGTAAAAAAAAAAACAAGGATAGACGGTTGCCATCTTTGTTTTCTCTAAAAGTCATCAGACTGTAAAAACAATAATCAACCATTCGAAAATCTCGCCTACATTTTACCAGTGGGGTCATTCCAGATCACTACAATTTAATTATGCATGCTATTCAGAAGACAATTTATCGAAATTTAATATATAAGAGTGAATACGAAACATATTCTGTGAAAGAGATAGTGGGATGGAAGTTTACGGTGTGTATAGCTCGTGACATAACTGAATACAATTCTTGGCTCTTTTGTCGCTCTGGAACATACAAAATGTTTGGTTATTTTCCTTTTGTATATGTTAATGCTTTCCGTCCATAAATGTTCTTCTTGTCAGAGAATAAAATCTGGCAATGACAAAATGATTATCGTACAGTTTTGTATTACAGTTATTATCGCACGTTAGAATTAGAATTATGCAGATTGAAGCTATAAAAGAAGCATGAAATGTAGTGTTCAGGACACGAAATGTCTTTCTACAATTATATTTCTAACTTCTGTATATATAGTCGATCGTAACATTTATTTTGATCCATTGCCGAGTTTTCGATTAATTGGGACAGTCCTACAGACGATACAAATTTCAAAAAAGTCCTTATGCTAAAAACAGACGCACCCCAATGTAGCGTCTGCAGTATTTTGGTGATGGAAACAATACCTGCCTTGTTTTTAAATGGGTCATATAACGGGACTTGCTCCCACAAACTTGATTAAAATATCTACAGTATGTACAGACTTGAAGCTAAATTAACGCAGAAACTATTGTTTTAATTTGTGTTAAATTTGTAGGCGGTGCTATTTTGAAATTTGCGATTATTATACCAAGCAAAGTACAAAGGGTTTAAAATTTTAAAAAGTTCTTTTGAATCGGCGAGCTTTTGCAACTGACTATATCTAGTTTTCGCCTTGTGTCGGATTGACATACGAGAGAGATGTGGTTCATTCATTGATGAATACCTGATCATACATATGTTTAAAAATATGCTTTTCTTTTTAAAACGTTCAAAACTATTTTCCCAAATGACTGAAGCTGATGGTTCTCTACCTCGTGGAATGTTAACATGAATCTAGAAGAAGTTGGAAATAGCGTTGCAACAATAGGACAACACATACTAGGAATGTAGATTTTTTTTTTTATCATATCATCAACCCAAATCGCGAAACACAGGATAAGCATGGAAACTACACGTTTCAACCTGCTATTAAATACCTAGATGGGATTTGTGGATTTATTTAATTTTGTCAAAAATTATCAACCCCTTTTCGAAACTAATTTTACAAATAAAACATTAAGACTAATTTTTACCTGTCAACACAATCTAATTAATTCAAATTAATAATTTGTACAGAAGAACATAGAAAAGTGCACATAATATGTAACAAGGCAAGAAACGAGCTGGGGGGGGGGGCATTCAAAATCAGGCCGCGGGTTGGACAACACTGATACATCTTATAAACAGAGATATATCATACAGTTTATAAGATATCTTTTAAGTTATATAAGATATATTACACGCCAATCATGATACCTATGTCTTTTCAGTTTTTTGCTGCGGCCCTCGGCTTCAAGAAAAACATTTTTCAGTGGCTCATGGTGTCAAAAAGGTTGGACAGCACTGAGATATATCATTTATTTTCTATGATACCTTACATAGGTTATGAGTTATCATATAAACTATATCGTATATCTACGAACTTTACATAGCTAGCGAATAAGGGTGTAATGACGTACAATAAAAAGACAGTGGCATAACGACCGTTTAAGCCACTACCGCAACTGCAGGGGATGAATGAGAAGGTCCATCTAACAACATTTTTATGTGAGGGTGCCCCATAATTAAGCCCCCCCCCCCCCCGAAAATAATTCTGTTGGCGTCCGTGCTTGCAACGCCACTAGCTAAGGAGCATTACAGTGTGACGAAACAATATGTAGATACATAACGTCGGAAATCTGACTGAATTATGACCTAGACAGAGTTTGCATCACGCTTCATTTTTTAAAAATAAAATATTTGCATTTATCTTTTTAGATAAAGGAATGTCAGGAGATGTGCTCAAAACTGAAGCTTGACAGGCCAATTTCATACAGTGTTCCCAATACACCATTTCCGTTACTGCGCAATCGAACGATGCTGCTTAGCAGTGAGACACGTTTACCAGCTTATGGGACATCAAAATTTCGGCCGATTTCTCTTCGATCTGCACCTGTGCTGGCATGGGAAGACTCTGAAATTCACGTGGAACTGGGTAACCATGAGTATGATAATAGTTCAGCCAGTGATAGGACAATAAGTGACCATGGTCAACATAGTGACGTATACCACAATGACCACGTTACAACAAATCATACCCAGAAAAGGAATAAAATGGACCCGTTGCGACTGAGTGAATATCTTAAAGAACACGGATTTGGCTATCCCGTGTTATTGACATCTTCACACAAACAGAGAAGAATGTCTACAGTGCTACCACCTGGTGTTAGGGCCCGAAAATTGCCTTCTAATCCTTCCAAAAGAGAGAAAATAAAGGGTAGAGCAAGGCTGGACCAGGAAATAGCTAATATGAGAGCAATGGCTTTTTGTGAGCAGCAGACCCCAAAGGTGTTCCGTACGGCATCGGCTAACATGGAGAACAGGGACGTGCAGTTTGTAGAAGACGAGATGCGTGAGCAGATGCACACTGAGGAAATGATAGAGGATGACACAGGAAGTGTTACAATGATGCCCGTCAGAAAAGATGAACTTTTTAAAAGAATTGATACGTGGTTGGACGGTGTTTCTGATGCCTTTAGAACAAATACTTCAAAAGAAAATATACAAAAGCAGGGGTGAACTTTAAAGTCAATGTATGATGTGGCCTCGTTAGGAGCGCTAAAAAAAGCCATGCCTAAAACTGATGTGCTCATATATTTTTCTGAAAGTTAAACATTTTTATATTAAAGTTCTTTGATATAAATTGCAACATTAAGCTCTCGTGGGAGTTTTTTTTCTCCCGCAGCTAGTCTTAGCTACATGTCACATATAGCAAATGGAAAAAGGTTGTTCAGGTAACTGTTGTTCAAGTCCTCTATCTAGAAAGATTATTTTCACCATAATGCTCAATCCAAAAATGAAAACATATAGATATGAAATGTTGGAGTAAATCTAGGCTTTCGAAATATAACAGTTTAAGAGTGGAGCTGGAATTTAAACAACACACTGAAAGTCCCATTGTTCTAATCTTTCATTTACATGATTTAGATTCAATGCTTGAAGCATTCAACTCTCGCTTAACTTTCGTGCTTTGAGGTTTAAGTCTGCGTTTCATGCTAGACAAACCTGGAAAATACGGGGTCAAGCCACTATAGTAATTTTACTGATACTAAAAAAGTGACTTTAAGTAAGCAATGACTGCATTATTAACTTGTTTTACTAGAAAAAGAGTCGAAGGAGGTTGGTGTACTTTTTTTTGAATTAACCTAAAACGTTTGGAATTGTAGAATACATCATGTTGTTTCTTTTCCCTATCAACTTTCACTTCCATGGACCATGAGCCGGCCGCACTAAATTCAGTTCCCGATGGAACACTGATTTTAAAAGATGTTGCATTTCTTTTGAAGACGTATACATTTTCTAAATTTTAGAGTCAGCTAGGAAAAGCCTAGAAATCAAACATGAAGATGACAATGAGCAAAACCGAATAACACGAAAGATGTAGATTGTATTTTATTAATTGGTTTAAATATAAACTCCTAAAAGTATCAACACCCTATCATATGTAGTACCCAAATATACAAGGTCAAACATGAACATTAAAGTATATTCCCTTACTCTTTGACTCGTGTAGTTGATTAGTTTTGTGTAAAAGTTTTTTACCAATCAGTGTAGTGAGATACATTATATTATGTGTGATATTGCATTCAGCGAACACCTTGAAAATACCGATTCTTTTAAATATAAACAAATTCGCGTCTAAATAAGGTAAGGAAAATTAAATAAAATAAGGAAAAATGATTAACCCAAAACTCAGGCAAACCCTGTAAAAAATATTAAAAATATTAACGATATCAAAATATTTTCAACATTTGAACATAAACGTTTTCCTGGATGTCGATCAGAAAAGATTTTATCCTCAAGGTTTCCTATGACGTTCCCGCGTAATAAGAAAACCAAACATGAATAATTATGTTAGGTTCTAGTTTATCTATCATGGTGATGGACGAACAAACGAAGACTCAGGCTACAGAATTTTCAGATGAACGAAGCAGCGATAACAACATGTTCCAGAAGACTACAGTTGGGGCAGTGTTGGACTTGATCCAGACATAATACCAGAACCATTTTCAACGTACGGTAAGCATATTTTTGGAGACAATAATACCACTGACTCACGAGAAGCTACTGGCAAGCTTTCTCACATGCTCACATTAGCCGAATCCGAAACTCGAACCCATGCAGACAGAGCTGAGATGGCAGTAATCCGTAACGGAGAGCGCTTTAGACCACTCGGCCACTCGGGGCCCTCGACTCTGAGCAATAATTAAAATATCCGCATCAAGCAATCATCACGAAACATTTTGTATAATAACATTATATATTTAAAAAAATATTGTAAAACATAAACTTGTATTTTTAAAACCTTTCTGGCAGCTAACAAGTGTCAGACTTAGAAAGCTAGCAGTAGACGTATCTGTAGTGCTTAAATTAGAGCGAACGATAGCTGTAATAACAGTTGTTGTACTTAAATTAGAGTGAACGATAGCTGTAATAACAGTTGTTGTACTTAAATTAGAGCGAACGATAGCTGTAATAACAGTTGTTGTACTTAAATTAGAGTGAACGATAGCTGTAATAACAGTTGTTGTACTTAAATTAGAGTGAACGATAGCTGTAATAACAGTTGTTGTACTTAAATTAGAGCGAACGATAGCTGTAATAACAGTTGTTGTACTTAAATTAGAGCGAACGATAGCTGTAATAACAGTTGTTGTACTTAAATTAGAGCGAACGATAGCTGTAATAACAGTTGTTGTGTTTAAATTAGAGCGAACGATAGCTGTAATAACAGTTGTGCTTAAATTAAAGCGAACGATAGCTGTAGTAACAGTTGTTGTGCTTAAATTAGAGCAAACGCTAGCTGTAATGGCAGTTGTAATGCTTAAATGAAAGCAAGGCTAGCTGTAATAGTAGTTGTAATGCTTAAATTAGACCAAAGCTAGCTGTAATAACAGTTGTGCTTAAATTAGAGCAAGCGCTAGCTGTAATATTGGTCGTAGTGCTTAAATTAGAGCAAACACAAGCTGTAATAGTGGATGTAGTGCTTAAATATGAGCAAACGCTAGCTGTAAATGTTTCGAGGTCCACCACATCGCCGAAATTTTGGATCTGGTTTGAAAAGTCGATCGTAGTCGTGTTCCCATATTTCTACCACTTGGTAGCATTAACTTTCCAAACTCCGGCGTCGTTGGCAAGTGTTGTCCTACAAATCATCCATGGTGAACCCTGTCAAATGATCTTTTAATTCTCGGTAAGGCATTCATGCTATAAATCTCCTTGATATTCTTACACGGTCTGTTGGTTTTCTAAATTCAAACTATTCAGGAAATAAGTTTACACCACTACAAGCATGTTGTATACACTTGTCAGCTGTGGCTGAATATCGATGGTTGACGGATTGATAGGATGTGGCGGTATAATAACTAGTGTGTTCGCGTCAATGAGGTTTTTCCCGTACACTATTCAACACTTTGAAAATTGTAAAAGCATCCTTCAGAGAAAGGATACATCCGTGCTCAAGAAATAACTTTCGAATGTTTCCACAAAACGTCGTTAAACGTCGAGTAGAGGTATTCTCTCTCTTCTGTTCACATACCGTCGAGGTAGTATTAATATGCTTTGGGTGAATACAGGAGACGGACGTCGTTCGGTACTGAAAAAGTGTGGTAAATACACTTTAGCCAAATCCGTTATTCCAAACGTTGTAGACATTTTACCAAATTGCATAGCCAAATAACACTGATATGTAATACAGATATCTTGAACATAAACGAGAAAGACAGTTAAGTACCCTTCCGCATAGATATGGAATGCTTCAAACTGAATTTCATCCATAGCTGTTAATGATACTGATATCGCCTATATGAAACATTTTGGATGAGCTGTCTCGGAATCAGTAAGTAGTATTATTCTTTTACCAGGCTGTCTGTTTATTAATGCTGTCAATTGACTTGATCCGCTATAACTTGATACGATAATTAATACGATCAAGACTCGTTTACCGTTCAGGTGTGACGTTTATTATCAAAGTCTTCTACGCCAACAAAGATAATTTGACCGTTTGCAATTAATGTTCATCTTTTTCTCAACTTCAATGGCTATTAGTCCTAGGTATACATGAAATTACGTTTTAAATGAAATTACGTTTGTAAATGAAGTTAATACAGCGGGTAATTGTGATAACATCTGGGTGGTCTTTGCATTCAGGTAGTCTTTGATAAAAGCAAACGACACTTCAGATTTTCTAATTCACGCGATTTCATTGATTTCAGGCATCTTTTGTTTGACGGTGTCTCGCAGCTTCAAAAAAACATTTTTAATGTTCACGTTAGACTTTGAAAATTTTCAGTTTGATAATAGAAAATCACAAGCCCGCCCAGATCGACGTCAACAACACAATCAAATCTGCTAAACACAATCAAATCTGCTATACAGAGTCAAATCTGCTAAACACAATCAGATCTGCTAAACCCAGTCGAATCGGCTAAACACAGTCAAATCTGCTAAACACAGTCGAATCGGCTAAACACAGTCAAATCTGCATTGGTGGCAAACCTGTTCAGATCCATATCAGCACTGCGACAAACTGAGTCACATCCATAAATGCTCACAGGCATTTCATATACCATTAGGCATACGTTCTAAGTGACAAGGTACAATTAACAAGCGAGTGCGGTCTTGGTGAACGCTAAAGTACAAGTAAGGCTTTAACAACACTGTGTCCACATATTAACCTTTCAATCGAATTTGCAACGGCAGAGTCGAATAAAACAGCGGATGTCGTCCAGCGGCTAGGGTTAAATAATCAACAACTTCAAGTGGTTATACAAGTCTCTACGAGTCAAAATAAAATAGTTGTCAATACGTTACCAAGTTTGCAACCCAATGAGTCCCAGGTCGTGTTGTCAAATCCAGGTTAACAATCCCAATTTCTATCTTGTGAAAAATCATGGCTTCTAGTTCATCCCCATTTAAGTTATATCGGAAACGCTTGACTAACTTTACCATAGCGAGCAATCAAACTAATTAATCGACGAGCGGTCGTTTGTAATTCGTGCCGGGTAGTCGAAGATCTCTGTCTGAGAGTATTTTGTGAGTTGTCTCGTATAGTCGAAGAACACTTCCTTTCTTCCATAACCACTTTTTCAAAGCCATCAAAGGATACAGTTTCCGACTGCCCCCTAACACAGCCGCATTTGTACCACCTCTGATTTGGATAACTTTAATATCACCCAGGTGTTCTTTTTTTGTGGTCGCACTAGGCTAAGTTGTATTTGAGTCAATCACAAGAGGACAATTTCAGTTAACTTTTCTCTCAGGCTGTTTTGGGATAAGGCCAATCGTAACTTCGTGGACATTATTTCTAAGCGTAACAGGATCAATTACTACGTTACGAATTTTCACAGCTATGCATCTGAAATTATGAACAGCGGGGGGTGGGGATGGCAGTTAGATCCGTAACACGTGCATGAAAATACATGTCGACCACATACTGCTTAATAAATCCACGTGTACCAACGAAAAGCAATAAATCGGGTACAATGTACGAAAGTCGTTCTGGGAAATCTGCAGACCGGTGTCAATATTTTGATGCCGATGCACGTACGACCAGAGTTTATAATATACACGTGCGACTTGACTGTCTGTAAAGGTAATCATATTTTCTTATGCGGGTTCCTAATGATCGTTTAATCGATTTAAAACGAAACTTCACAGACATTCCTAACTGTTCTAATATCATCACACTACAGTAGTGAATGGGGTCGATATAGGGTCTAGGGGAATTAGCATTAAAAAACACCCTGGGTCACTATAGGGTCTATGTAAATTTAACATGGACAAAATCCCTGGGTCGATATAGGGTCTATGAGGAATTAGCATTACAGACCTCCCTGGGTCTGTATAGGGTCTACGTAAATTTAACATTAATCACCCTGGGTCTGTATAGGGTCTATGTAAATTTAACATGGACAAAAACCCCTGGGTCTGTATCGGGTCTATGTAAAATTGAAACAGGGAGGGTCTCTATTTTTTTAAAAAAAAAAAAACTAAATAAAAAAGGGGTAGGCAATGGAAAGGCTATCTCTTTTCGAGAAATATGGCTGGCCCTGAAAAGGACCTTTGGGTTTATATTAATGTATTCATTAACATAAAGGGCACCGCATTGGTCTTCTTCTTGTCCTTAGGCTGCGTCTCACTGTTGGCCCGTAAATTAGCACTCTTTTCAGGCATCCTTGTCTTTCGACGTAGATCCTACGTATCCACAGGCTGGTGTTTGTCCTGTGGACAACGGTCCACTTGGATCGGACATACATGAGCATGTCTGTCCTAAACATCATGGAAGACACAAGGGTGGATGACTCAGCTGTGGTCCACATCTTGAAGCGACGAGAACAGGTGAATCAATGCACTGAACTGCGCTTATTTATAGGCAGAGGTAGGATTGAAACGGATTGAGTTCATTCACCAATCCGAACACGCGTTACAGAATTCAGTCAGCCCGCATCCAATCCGAAGAGAGCAGTCTGTGACGTCACGTAGTCTATATAGATTCGCTAGCGTTTGTGTGCATTCAATCTATGCGACAGTGATTCAACATGACGGAAACTCAGAAAACGATCCAATGGGGTGCACCAGCAGGGGAGACCGCCCAAGGGAACCCGGACTTACTTTCAGAAGAGGTGAATTGGGATTTTGTGGATTTTCTCTCCTCGCAAGAATTTGTTCCGGAACCTTCGTTACCTTCTTCATTACCGCAAGTGGAGAATTTTAGACAGAGACAGAAAGAAGAATTGGAGAAATTTATACAACGACAAAAGGAAGCGGAACAGGCTTTTCTCCTACAGCAACAGCAACAAGAAGAAGAGGTAAGAAAAAAACAACAGCAGCAACAGCAAGAAGAAGTAGCAGCAAAGAAACAAGAGGGTGAAAATCAAACGGTTACGGTACTGTTGGACATTTTAGCGGAGTTAAGAAGTCTGAAACAAATGTATCAGACTTCTTTATCACGACCGAAGAGAATACGACCTTCCCGAGCTAAACACGTCAACCCTGTGACTAAGCCTACCGTACCACCCTTAGTGATTTCAACCCAATCATTATCATCATCAACATTACGCAGTCCAGAAGTAGACCTTGGCCGTGGCAAAGGCATAAGGCAGTTAAAGTTGATTGCTTAAACTCACCCCTTCACCATGAAGAAAAAGGCCCTTTTCAGGGCCACCCACATTTCTCGAAAAGAAATACAATTTCAATTTGCCAATAACTCAAAAAAACCCCACCCATTTTACCCTTATAGTACGTGTCTGTGTATGAGTGCGTGAGTGTACGTTCTTATTTTAAAATCAAAACTCAAAGACACTTACCTTATATCATTCATTTATTCTTTTATCCATTTTTTACAATCCAATTCACAATTCACAACACAACCCTTTAATAAAAAGTTCATTGACTTCTTCTTTCTCCTTGTTTAGTCTCTCTGTTTTTTGAATTTCTTCACCGTCTTTTCCTCATTTTCTTCCCTTCTTCTTTTCTTCTTCTCCTGTTTCTTTGCCTCTTGTAAATAGAATTGTCTTTTTTCTTCCTCTTCTTCCTCTGAAGAATCCCTCTCTTCTTCCGAAGAATCCCTCTCTTCTTCTGAAGAATCTTTCTTTTCTTCTGACTCCTCTTGTTTCTTTTTTGGGCAATCTGGAGACCAATGTCCTTTTTCTTTACAATAATAACAGGTATCTTGACTTTTGTCTTTTTTAGTCCCTGTTTTTGTTCTTTTTTGACGGTCTGGACACTCTGAAGACCAATGCCCTTTCTTCTGACAGATATAGCAAGTATCTTGACTTTTATCTCTAAAGGAAGGAGAGTAGTCCGTAGGCTGGTCTGAAGAGAATTTTCTAATGACCCCTCGCAAAGCTCTGACGAAACGTTCCATCTGGTTAGTCTCTTCCATCGTTGTGCTCGGCTTGAGAGTGAAATGAATAGTGAAAGGATAAGACACACACCCTTTTATATACGCTGGTCTGCTATGACTATAAAGTAGCTCATGGTGTTTGAACTTGAGTCATTTGACTTTTTGCTTTCAAGATGAAACGATCCCATTCATTCGAGAAGAAAGAAGAAGAAGAAAGTAAGAGGCAGAAACGTGATCTATCGCCTCGTACCAGGGCTGAAATCTTGGCACAAATTCATGCCAGTGATTTTGAAGAGGACATGAGTGAACCAGAATCCGAACCCTCTAAACCAAGTTCACCACCCTTAGTCAACCCTGAAAAATACTATTCCATTCGAGAGACGGAAAAGCGCTCCTCTAGAAAATTTAGAACCACGGCTTACAAATACACGGTGAAGTTTAAAGATTTCAAGTCCGAAGTACCGTTAGAGAAAGCAGAAGGGTTCATCACCGGAGTGTGGGATTCTCTGCTCACTGCACTCAAGCGACAATGTCAACCCAAAGAAGACGACCGCTTGAGACTTTCCATACAACACGACGGTTTGAAATCCCCTGTTTGGATCGAGTTTAGCACCCCTGCAGAATTGACCGCTTCCAAAGTCATGGACAAGATTCAACACGTGCAACAATCTAATGACCAGTTTGACATCACCGATGGAAAAGCCACATTGGACATGACCCACGTCTCTCCTCCTCAAGGGACCGGACGCAAAAAGATGTTATTGGTGAACGACCTTCGCAGCATTAAGCGTAGCCTTGTCCAAATTCACAATCCTCATGACCAGATGTGTTTAGCCCGTGCCATCGTGGTGGGACGAACCTATGCCAACAAGAACGACACGGTAGAATGGAAAAGAGACTGGGAGAACATTCGACAATCGGACCGAGCCAAACAACGAAGTGAAGCAGAACTCCTGTTACGACAAGCTGGCATGTCCAAAGACACACCCTGTGGCATTCCTGAGATGCAAAAATTGCAAGATGCCCTAGCTCCACGATACACCTTGAAAGTGCACCCTCAAGAAGTGCGCGGGTCTTTGTTGTTTCGAGGGCAAGATTTTAAGGACGGAAAATACATTCATGTTTATCATCACGATGAACATTTCGATACCATTACCAGTATCACCGGATTCCTGGGATATGTTTATTATTGTGAGAAATGTGACTATGGTTATAATAATCGAGAGCAACACAAACATTGTGGATGGAAATGCTCAGGATGTTTGGCCTCTCCACCCTGTCTGAGCGAAGAACCAGTGCCTTGTTCAACTTGTCTGCGCACGTTTGTCAGCCCTACCTGTTACCAACAACATCTGAAAACGCAAGGTTCACAGAAGAAATGCGCTTGTCAACTGCTGAGATTGTGCCCCGCGTGTGGACAAGGCATACGTACCAATAGTGTCAAGGCACACGTATGTTCAGGAAAGAAAAAATGTCACATTTGTCACCACATCGTGGACTTGGAACACCAATGTTACGTGCAAAAATACCAACCCCCATCAGAGAAAGAGGACGGTCACAAGAAGAAAGGCAATTTCATCTTTTTCGATTTCGAATGCATTCAAGAGACTGGCATTCACATTCCTAGTTTCTGCGTGGCTCATCGAGCGTGCGAGAAGTGTATTCAAGAACCTATCTTCAGTCATTGCCCTCACTGCAGCAAAATTCCTGGAGGGCGTGAAAAAATCTTTCGAGGACCAAAGACGCTAGACGATTTTGCCAAATGGGTCTTAGACCCCATCGACAAGACATGGAGCCAAGAGGACATCGAACGTTACCGAGATTGTCATCGCCATGCCACAGTGATGGCTCACAATTTCTCCGGATACGATGGACAGTTTCTTTTGAGGTACTATACGGAACATGGCACTGAACGTCCTAAAGTGACTTTGAACGGAGCCAAAATCATTTTCATGCAAGTGGGACAAGTGCAGTTTAAAGATTCGATGAGTTACTTGGCCATGCCTTTGAGTCGAATGCCTAAAACGTTTGGAATGACAGAAATGGCTAAAGGGTACTTTCCACACTTTTTCAATACGGAAGCCAATCAACATGCCGTTCTACCCCATTTGCCTGAGGCTCACTATTACGACCCCGACAACATGCGTACCGAACAACGAGAAGCTTTCTACGCTTGGTACCAGGCTCACGCCTCGGACCCTTTCGACTTTCAGGAAGAAATGCTAAAGTATTGTCGTTCCGACGTGGACATTTTACGGCGTTGCTGTGGAAAATTTCGAGAACTGTTCATGGAACACGGAGGGGTCGATCCTTTGAAAGAAGCTTGCACCATTGCCAAAGCGTGTTCCTTAGTGTATCGACAACGATTCATGCCTGAAAACACCGTGGCTGTCATCAGTCCTCAAACAACCCACTATGTCAAACGTCAATACTCGGTCAAAGCCCTACGTTGGTTACATTACTTGTGCGACAAGGAAGACAAGTGGATTCAGCATGCCCGCAACGGAGGGGGTGAAAAGACCATCGGAACGTATTCGGTCGATGGTTGGGACTTAGAAAACCCCAAGATCGTGTACGAGTTTAACGGTTGCTTATTTCACGGATGTCCCGTCTGTTACCCTGACCGTGGCACTAAAAATCAGTTTTTACAACGAACCATGGAAGACTTGTACCAGGACACTTGTCAGCGGCGCCTAAAGTTAGAACAGCAAGGATACCAAGTGGTGGAAATGTGGGAACACGAGTACGATTACCGTATGAAAACCGATCCCGAGTTTAAACGCCTCGTGGAAAGTTACCAGTTCATGGACCCACTGAACCCGAGGGATAGTTTGTACGGAGGAAGGACCAATGCCACCTGTTTGCTGTACCAAGCCGACGAAGAGAAAGGAGAAGAAATCAAATACTTGGACGTGTGTTCGCTGTATCCCTACGTGTGCAAATATTGTCGCTTTCCTGTAGGGCACCCGCAATTGCTGACGGAACACATCGACCTGAAAAACATTCGACAATACGAAGGCTTGATCAAGTGTAAAGTTTTGCCTCCCACGAACCTCTACCATCCCGTCTTACCTCACCATTGTCAAGGCAAACTGATGTTTCCCTTGTGCCGAAACGTGCAACCAAGACCAACCTTGCCAACACAGCCAGGAAGAACGGGCCTTGACGGGAACCTGGGTCAGCGTAGAATTGTTCAAAGCTCTGGACATGGGATACCAACTGTTAGAAGTGTACGAAATTTGCCACTTTCCCAAGACACAACAATACCACAAGGGTGACCCTACTCAGAAAGGCATTTTCGCCGACTACGTGGATGCCTTTTTGAAACTGAAGCAAGAAGCCAGCGGCTATCCTTCCTGGTGTCACACTCCCGAAGACCAAATACAATTCAAAGAGAAATACTACGAACAAGAAGGCATCACTTTAGACCACATCGAGAAAAACGAAGGCAGGCGATCGTTTGCCAAAGTGATGTTAAATTGCTTGTGGGGTAAAATGGCACAACGACCGTGTTTACCCAAGACGGAATATTTGACAGAACCTTCCCGCTACTTCCAGATGATTCACGACAAAACCAAATACATGAAACACGTGGACGTCGTTCGAGAGAATTTGATCTTGGTCAATTACGAAGAAGATCTGGACTTTGTACAAGACGACCCTTTTGGAAATGTCATCATTGCGGCTTACGTGACAGCCCATGCTCGCTTAAAATTGTACGAAGCTTTAGAACTGTTAGGGGAACGCGTCCTGTACTTTGACACGGACAGTTGCATTTACATCCATCACCCGATTCAACATCACCCTGACATCGAAGGAGACCGTTTAGGAGCCTGGACAGACGAGCATCCCGACGACAAGATTCTAAGTTTCGTCAGTGGCGGTCCCAAAAATTACGGCTACGAATACCGGGACAAACAAGGAGAAGTGCACACGACGTGCAAAGTGAAAGGACTGACTCTGAATTATCGTACCAGTCGAGTGGTCAACTTTGGGGTATTGAAAGAAGCCTTGCAATCGGGAGAGGATGGAAACTTTAAAGTGACCACCTATCAACCGAACAAGATTGTACGTTTACCCACTCACCACATCGTCAGTCGACCCTTGGAAAAAGTCTATCAAATTGTATACCAGAAGCGAGTTCGACTTCCCAATCATTTCACCTTACCGTACGGTCACGTCGGTATTGGTCTGTATATAAAAAAGGAACCCTAGGCAAGATCGATAGTTCATTGTGACTACCAAGACCGAGCGAACAAGATGAATACTTTGAAAGAGACATCGTTCCAGTTTGGGGATTGTAAAAAAGTTGTATCTTCCTCTAGTGTGACTAATATTGGATGGATAAGACCCAGACATTGCGACGGAAAATGTCCGGAAGGAAACTGCGATTGTCCATGTGGTTACCATTGTAATTGCGTAACGGAGTTTGCAGACGAGTGCGATTGTGAGCCTTGCGATGGGTACGATGCTGTACCTTGTGACCTGAGCGATGCCGTAAAACATCATGGGAACTTTAGTGTCCCTACCCCTATCATGGAAAGGGCTGCTGTGCGTGTCAAACCTGTGGGATGCGAAAGCGATGCCGCTCCTCCTCTTGGACATTTTACTGGGTTTCGTTTTAAAGGGGAATGTTCATCTTCACGTCTACCCCCCTACGGATGTCATCCAGCCCTGAGCAAACTCCTACCCATGTCACTCAACCCTTATCGAAACGAACCTGTGAAAGACGAATATTCGTTCCCTGTGCGTTTGTCGGAATACTGCGACTTTGAAAATCGTCTTCAATCGTTCAAAGGAAAATGGCCTAAGTATCTGGGAGGACCGACCCCCGAAGAATTAGCCAGAGCCGGATTTTTCTACTTGGGCGAAGGAGATAAAGTCAAGTGCTTCACTTGCGGTGTGTCACTTCACCACTGGGAACCGCAAGATTCGGCCTACGTAGAACATGCTCGATGGTCACCGAATTGTCATTACTTACCCTTAGTGGGACCGAGACATTGAAGTAACTTCTTACCATAATAATCTGTTCATGGATACTTTACAAGAGAACATTCGTGCTTTGCCTGTGGAGTTGAGAGAACGCATTTACCGAGAGCTGGTCAAAATGCAAGTGAAACGTAAAGAACAATTGCATCCGTTATATCACCGGTGTTTGAACCACTGGTACCTGAAGGCTATACAAGGATTGATTCAATTGAAAGTGTTCCATCGGACAGACATTGATCAACGATCCTCTAGTTTTAAAAAGGATTGGTTTGGTATGGACGATTGTAGTTACATCATTGTAAACGTACTGCATCGAATTCCAGAGGAAGAGTTAACGAATTACCAACATCTTGAACACAATGTCAACTTAGTGAAAGAGGAAACTTCTGAACGAATTGTAATGTGTAGATTAGTGACTCAACGATTTAAATTCGACACTGAAGTGAAACCATGTTTGTGCAAAGAGTACATTTCTTGTGTCAGACCAAAGAGGATTTAGTATGACCTATTCATGGATACTTTGCTAGAGAACATTCGTGCTTTGCCTGTGGAGTTGAGAGAACGCATTTATCGAGAGCTGGTGAAAATACAAGTGAAACGTAAAGAACAACTGCATCCGTTACGTCACCAGATCTTTAACCACTGGTACCTGAATGGTATAAGAGAACTGATTCGTCAGAAATTGTTTCAGTGGTCAGACCTTGTTCAATACTTCCAGGCCCCCGATGATTCACGTGTTGATCATTTTGGTTACTTCGAGATTCACCTAGAGCAACCCATTGAGGAAGACAAGGTAAAGGATTACCAACATTTGTTACGTGGAATCTACTTAGCGGAAGAGGAAACACCTAAACGAACTCTGACGTTTCGGTTACAGTATGCAAGATTTACATTCCCAACTGGAAAACGAAGATCTCTGGCTAGAAAGTACGTGTATTCTTTTCGAAACAAAGAGACTATAAAAACAGGCTGTTATGCCACGACTTATGTCGTATGTAATCCAACAGATTCCGTGGAAGGAACTCAATGACCATATTCAAACCGTGGATCATTATCATCAATTATTACAAGAATTTTATCCATTCAATTTGGGACGACAAGTGGTGTGTGTCTCAGTGACTTGTTTTTGGGGATTTCGTTTACCAGCCGATTCTTTGTGGACTCTTTACGATCAGTACTTACCACCTCAATGGCCTTAAATGGTCACGAAAAACTCCTTTTGCTCAAAGCCTTGCGTTTTCATCTGGATACTTCTCGACCTCAACAGGAAAAAAAGATTCGTCAACTTTTAGCTACCCAAGACGTGTATGACGATGTGTGTGTAGCTTGTGACTTACATCCCCATTGGACAGATGTCCGTGCCTGGAAAGAATGGGGTTTTGAGGCTTGGACCCAAGAAGTGGCCCAGTATGCACGAGAGTTGTTCAAGGAAAAAAGTTACTTTTCAACCCGTGTTAGTGACGGTGCCAGAAGAACCCGTCACCCAGGACAGGACTGTCGTGGACAGGCCTGAAAGACCCTTGTGTGACCTTACCCCCTACTATAGAACTGGTTAGAACATTACCCAAAACATGTGATTGTTGTACAGACACTTCTGTTTATTCCACGTTCATCGCTATCATGTGCCTTTTATTGTTGTACTTAAGCCTTTGGCTTTTATGTATTTTTGTCTTTCGTATTCATGTTTGAAAAAAAAAACATTCAATAAACGTGTTCTGAAAAAAGCATATAAACTCTTGTCTTGTTTGTTTTCGTGTCACAAGTGACATTTCTCACACCATGGCTACCTCTGCTGTCTCTGCTCCCTCTTCCTCTACTGTCAAAGTCATCGACGAACACTTAGATCGTGCCAGTTGGGAGGCTTTGTATCTTCGCCATCCCTTTAACATGCTCATTGCTGGACCTAGCGGTTCTGGCAAAACCGAATTCGTCAAACGTTTGATCGAACATAAACATCATTTGATCGATCGGCCCCCTCAACGGATCGTGTGGTGTTACAAAGAGTGGCAATCGGCGTACAGCCTCTGGCGAGAAAGTCAAGGCGATTCCATCGTGTTTGTGGAAGGCATTCCTAAAGAAGACGACGGCATCGTCTCTGACTCCCGTCAAACCCATTTGGTCATTTTCGACGACATGTTAGGAGAAGACGAAGAAGAAATTAAATTGTGGTTTACGCGCAAAGGGCATCACCGTAATGCCAGTGTCGTTTACATCACCCAAAATTTGTTTCAACAAAGTAAAGCCCATCGCACCATCAGTCTCAATGCGCATTACGTGGTCTTGTTTAAAAGCCCTCGAGATAAATCGCAAGTGCAAGTCTTAGCCAAACAGTTAGGAACGCCTTGGCTAACTCAGGCGTACGACGATGCCACTCAAACGCCACACGCCTATTTACTCGTCGATTTGAAACCTACGACTCCCGAGGATTTGCGATTTCGTACCCACTTGTTTCACCACTGGTGCCAAGACGGAGGGCCTGTCCTGTACACGTCTCCGTCCTCGACTTCATTTCACTCCCCATAAAAAAATCTATAAAAACCTCAGACCCTTTCTAGTTTGCCTCACACAGTGTGAACATGACGTCCCTTCAGTCGCATCTTCCCGTCAAATTGATTCGTGCCTTGTATGGCATCAGTCGAGAAAAAAATTCACAAATACGAGCTCGTGTCTTAGAAGCTAGTCTCAAAGAAGTCTTACGATGGTTCACGGTGACAGCACGTCAAATACTCCAAGGAATCATTCAGATTCCTCATCAAACCCAACGCTTTTTCGATCGAAACAAAGTTGCTTTGGTCCAACTGGCCGATCCCCGCATCGATACTCAAACTAAAAAACAAATCATTTTGAAACCTGGAGGGAGCGGTACTCTAGGAGGGGTCATCATTCGCTCACTCTTAAGATGGGATCCTAATGCCCCGAAAGGTATCCCCAAGACAAAAGTCCAACGAAGCCCCAAGAAGAAAAAGAAAAAGACCAGGTCCCCAAGAAGAATAACTTCTCCAGTGGCAGGACCCTCCTCTTACCAGACACCACCACCCCGGAAAAAGAAAAGAAGCCCCCAGAAAAAGAAACAGAGAAAAAGTCCTCAGAAAAAGAAAAGTCCACAGAAGAAAACTAGTCGCAAGAGAGGCACTTCGGCCAGGACGCAACCTTACACTCGCAAACCATGACCTGCCACAGCGGTGACTGCGTCTCCGACAGCCTCACGTTTATCCACTTCTCCGTTGATGTCACCAGGAACTGAAGAGTACTTGGAGACGTTGATCACACCAAGAACTTCTCCGTTGATGACCCCCAAAAGAATTTCCCCAGTGGCAGGACCTTCCAATTTAGTGGCAGTGGCTGCTGCTCACAAAGTACCTTCTCCCAAAATCAAAGTCCATGAAAGATCGGGCATGTTACAAAGTTTACTGGATTTGTCCAAGCAAGAACTGGCTCGATTTAGTCCGTTACGTACCCCTGCACGACGTGTCATGCCTGTCCTCAAACTAATACGCCGTAAAGACAATCAGTGGCGACGCGTTCCAGTATAAAAAAGGCCTGTGACCGAGTAGGGTATCAGTGTTTTTAGGTGCTCCTAAAGACTCAAAGATGTCACCCTCCAGAAAACCCCAAGGAAAGAAAAGGAAAGGACTGCCACCACGTTTAGCCAAACATGGGGACCTGTTATCTGTCCTGTCCAAAGCTTCTCCACCCCTACGAAAAAAACTCATTCAAACGGCCTCCAAAGAGGTCATCGATACCGTGTGCGAATGTTGTTTGAACGTTTTGAAAGGCACGATCCCTTTGTCCAAACACCAGAAACAATGCTTAGGCAAACATCGTCACGTTCTTCGGAAAATGGTTCAAAAGAAAATTCCCATTCGTCAAAAAAAGAAGATGTTGGTCCAACGTGGAGGCATTTTACCTCTCTTGTTAGGCCCCATACTGAAAGGAGTCTTGGGAACCATGTTGGGAGGACTGGTGGGAGCAAGATAAAAAGGCCTTCGGAAGTCCCAAGATCTCAGAATCGACCCCTGACAACCCCATGGAAGGACGAAAACTAGCTTTAGTGCCTTACAAACGATGGATCGAATACCATCGGTGGCAAGAACAACACACCCCGCATTTACCTCCCAATCCCAATTTGAGCGAGATGTCCCAGTTACAACACGAATTGCAGTCCTTGATGGATCGCCAAGATTTGTCCGAAACAGAAAAATCGCAAAAGTACGGTCAACTCTTGCAACGACTGCAACTCTTTCACCAGAAAGCTTTAGACGAAACAGCTCTACCCACTTTGAAAGATTTTAAGACCTTGATGAAAAGTCCAGCACCAGTACCAGTACCAGTACCAGTACCACCAGTACCCGTGACCAAGACAGAAAAAGGAGAAGAAGAGGAAGGGTTTCAAACTCCACCAGAAAAAGTACGCAAGTTAACAACACCACCTACCTCCAGAATTGGATGGATTAAAAAGATGATGGCCAACCCTTCTTCCTCACAAGAGAAAAAGAAAGTGAAGACAGAAGTGAAGACAGAAGTGAAACAAGAACCGATATCCCCTGCTGAGACATCCTCCTCCTCTTCGACACCTATTGCTGGTCGCACACGCAAAGCCTTGCAATCCAAGAAAATACCCCAAGAGAAAAAGAGTAGCCTCTTCCAAGAGTGGGTGCCTTATTAAGACACCAATCAACACAAAAAATGGAAAAAGTCTTAGCCAGCATTTACTACGATCCCTCCCATCCTGCAGGTTACGCAGGAGTTCAAAAATTGTATCGTGCTGCCAAAACGCGACTGAAAAGTCTCCGTTTACCTCAAGTGCAACGATGGTTACAAGAACAAGCTACCTACACTTTGCACAAACCCATTCGACGCAAGTTTGCCAGAAGTCGCACCCGAGTGGAAGGCATCGATCATCAATGGCAAGCCGATTTAGCCGATGTCTCTCATTTGGCCAGCTACAATCGTGGCTACAAATATTTGTTCTGTGTCATCGACGTCTTTTCCAAATTTGCCTGGGTCGTGCCCTTGACTTTCAAATCGAGCAGCGAGTTAGTGCGAGCCCTGCAACGGGTGTTGAAACAAAGCGGTCGTCACCCTCTTCGATGGCAAACGGACAAAGGCACCGAATTTCTGAACCAAGCTTTCCAAAAAGAATTAAAGAAACGTGACATTCATTTTTTTACTACCGAGAATCCCGAAACCAAAGCCAGCATCGTGGAACGTTTTCAACGCACTTTGAAAGAACGCATGTGGAAATATTTTACGCATCACCACACTCTGAAGTACATCGACATCTTACCGCACCTGGTGCAAGCGTACAACCAATCTTACCATCGAAGCATCGGACGTGCCCCGCAAGACGTGACTCCCGACAACGAAGTGTTGGTGTTTGAGCGCCTGTTTGGTACGTCCCCGACGAGGGCTGTCCCCAAGAAAAGTGGAGAGTTGACCGTAGGAGATTGGGTGCGCATTGGCAAAACCAAACGCACTTTCGACAAAGGTTACTTACCTAACTGGACGACCGAATTGTTTCGCGTCACTGGACGAGTGCATGGCCGTCATCCTGCCGTCTATAAATTGGAAGACATGAACAGAGAAGTACTCAAAGGAACGTTTTATTTGCCCGAGTTACAACGTGTCACCAAAAAAGAAGACGACGTGTACGACATCGAAAGCATTCTCGAACGCAGAACCTGTAAAGTGGGCAAACGACGTGTCAAAGAAGTCAAAGTACGTTGGAAAGGATATCCACCCAGTTTCGATTCTTGGATCGACGCTTCGCAAGTCATCGACTATAAAAAGAAGAAGTGACCATCATGCCCTTTCACACAGCAGACGCAGCTACGTCGACCACTCCTTCTTCACCCAGTTCTTCTGTGCAAGATTTACAAAAACAACCCTTGTGGGTGTGGTGTGGAGAACGTGTGCCTAAAACGCAAATCGTCTTTTTCTGCCAAATCTTCGTGGTGTATTGTGTCATCGGGGCAGCCATCGCCAATTTGAGTTTGCAACAAGGAGACAAACAATTGTGGACCATTTTATTGAGCAGTTGCATCGGTTACCTGCTTCCTAATCCCTCCCTGAAATTCTCCTCGAACGGGAACGTTGTGTCCAGTACCAGTGCCAGTCACCACTCCAATCACAACCAGAACCCCATTTTGGGCGGAGACACGCCTCTGACATCCACTAACCCCTCGGACAGCCACAGAACTCTGGAATTATGAGTCACCAAAACCAATTTTACTTAACTTTACCCAGTGACAGTTCCATGGAGGTGTTTCCCAATAACACGTTGTGCTGTTACACGGCCAAATTACCTCAAGCCATCCCCTTAGATCACGAAGCCCATTGGGAAGTGGCTTTAGTAGAAATGATTCACCCGACCCAAGTCCTCAATGTCGTTGCCAATCAAAATAAATTTGTGGTGGAAGTTTATGACGATACATTGAAAAAGTGGATGAATGACAATAGCAAATATCCCCATAAAAAAACTAACAAAGTCAATCCAAATTGGACCGACTATGAGTTGTCCATTCCCTCAGGCTATTATTTTAGTGGTCAACATTTGGTCAACACCATAGTCACCAAGTTTAATGGCGTGTTTGGGGAAGCTTTTAAGACTTTCAAGGCCAAAGCTGTCACCATGGAATACCACAAAACAGCTCGTCGCTTCCTGATAAAATTTCCTGAGGGGGACAAAATCATGGGTTTCAATTTTATTGATGATGAATTGTTTGACATGTTGGGTGGTGACGTGAAGATGAAGAAGAAAACAGAACAAACACTAAAAGAAAAAACCATCATTCACGACAACGATTCTTTTGTCAAGTATTTTCGTACCTCGGTAGAACTGAACCAAGGACTGAATTTGATGTTTGTGTATTCCGATGTGGTGGAATACAACGTGGTGGGACACACCTCCGTGCCGTTACTGCGTGTCATTCCTTTCAAAGTAGATTCTGCCACGAACGCTGACGAGGAAGGTGGAAACACTTACCACGTCCACCGCGAATTTGTCCATCCTCACTATTTGCCGGTCAGCAAGTCGTATTTGGACACGGTCAACATTACTATAAAAGGAGATTTGGGACAAAATATTCCATTCACCAAAGGAAAAGTCACGGTGAAACTCCATTTTCGAAAACGGTTCTCTCACGATTCATAAGTAAGTCATGTATCCAGTGTACCGAGGGGTTGCACGACAGCGAGGACACGGTTTAGGAGACATGTTAAAATCGGCCTTTCGTTCGGTGGCTCCGGTGTTGAAACCGATGGTGACACGCGGATTGCACGCCTTGAAAGATGCGGCACTGACGCAAGGCAAAGAATTTCTCCAAAATGTCATCATCGACAAACAAAACCCTAAAGAAGCCTTCATGAGGGCTGGCAAAAATGTCTTGCTGCAAACGGGAAAAGACATTTTGGGCCGACGAGACACACCTATAAATGCCCTGCACGCTACCGAGTCTGGCATTCAGCAAGGACAAGGCAGAAAGAGACGACGAAGAAAACACCCTTTCACCAGACTTCAAGCGAGAAAGGCCAAGAAAAGAAGAACCGTTCGAGACTTTGACGTTTTCGATTATTGAGAAAGAGAAAAAAATGATGCACCGAGAGTCTTGCGCTTGTTCCAAGACGGAACTGGATCTGTTTGCCATGCCCCCCACCATGATGACCATGCAAGAATCCCAGTGGGTGGAATTTAATCCCATCTCCTCATTGACCGATTCTGCTCCCATCGAGTTCGAAATCAAAGGACAGCCCGAAGATTACATCGATCTGAATAGCAGTTACCTATACTTAAAAGTGAAAGTGATCGAACCACCCAACGATGACCTAGCCGATGATGATGCAGTAGCTCCCGTCAATAATTTCATGCATTCCTTGTTTAGCGAAGTGGACTTGTACTTGAATAACAAACTGGTCAGCAGCAGCATGGATACTTACCCTTATCGAGCCTACCTGGAAAATCTCTTGACGTACGGAAAAAACGCCAAGGACAGTCATCTGGATGCTTGCGTGGTATGGAAACCTGACCTAGCGACTAAGTTCAACACTATTGTACTTGCTGCGGATGCTTCACATTCAAAGGGATTTGTAGACCGACGAGCGAAAATTGCTAAAAGTCGTAGTTTAGAACTGATGGATCGCTTGCATTTGGACATGTGGTTACAAGAGAAGTATTTGCTGAACGGGGTGGATGTCCGCCTGAGACTGAATCGTAGCAGTGCCGCTTTCCATTTGATGGCTGCTACTGATGCCACTTACAAAACCATCATCCAAGAAGCCAGGCTCTACGTGCGTCGCGTGGAAGTGTTGCCTAAAGTAGGTAACGACATCAGTCAGACATTGAGCAGAACAACCGCCAAGTATCCCATACGACGCGTGGAAGTGAAAACGTTCACCATTGCCTCTGGACTCCGATCCAAGATCGAAGATCATCTGTTCCAAGGACAGTTACCCAAACGTTTGATTGTTGGTATCGTCAAGAATTCAGCTTTCAATGGTGTCTACAACGAAAATCCTTTTGAGTTTAAACATTACAAAGTGTCCAAGATCGAAGTCAGTCGCGACGGCAAGACCTTGTGTACCCGGCCTTTCGAACCTGTCTTTAATGACGTCGATAGGACTAAGTCGAATTACTTGAGATCGTACTTGTCCCTGTACGAAGCCACCGGTCAGTTAGGAACCAACACCAGTCACGGCATTACGTACGACGAATATGACGGAGGCTATGCTTTGTGGGCTTTTGATTTCACTCCTGACCAGGGCAGCGACGAGGGACATTTCCACCCTATAAAATCTGGCCAGATTCGTGTGGAAATTCAGTTTGCGAGTGCTCTACCAGACACAGTGAACGTCATCCTGTATGCAGAATTCGATAATACCATAGAAATCAACAGTTTGAGAGAAGTCATTCTAGATTATTAGAAGCCATGGAAGACTGTTATCCCTCTTTACCTAGTGGAGAAACTTTGGACATGGAATGTGAGGAGACCGTAGAAAAAGAAGAAGTGATCATGATGAAGTCAAGATGGCCAGAACAAGAAGCCCATTTAGTCTCCTGTTTTGCCAAACACTTGGTCGACAAAATGACGGAATTGGTCAAGAAAAATTGTTATGGATGTCAAAACGATCATCCCAGTCAAATTCAACACGATAAATGCCTGATGTTAAGTCAAGAAGAAAAATTGGACGAGTATCTGGACGAAGCTTGGAGTCTCATCTCGAACAAAGACGTGTTGCACCAGTGGTATAAAGACTTGCGTGAACATTCTTGTCCACCGTTAACCACTCAAGAGATCCATCGTATCGAAGCTCTCCTGAATCAGAGTGAGGAAACAGAACGAATAACCGTTTATTCGTCAGACATTTTCAAGCAAAAAGTCAGGATCGAATTGACGACTTATTATTACCTGTGAAGAAGAAAGAAAAATAAACCACACAAAACAATGGATACCTGGGAACTTTATTACCTTTTGAACCACAGTTCGTATACGTCTTCTTGGAATCCTGTTGTCTGTGCTAAAGATGAACTCCCTCATCGCAAACCTAAAGACCATCAAGCTTACGTGATCAACACGGACGACAGTCATCTCCCAGGAACCCACTGGGTAGCCGTCTACTTTCCTCAAGAAGGATGTGTGGAATATTTCGATTCGTACGGATTGCCCCCTTTGGAAGACGATATCATCGACTTTATGAGAAGAAATGCTCAAACCACCCGATTCAATAATGTGAAATTACAAGGCACAGATTCCTTGGTGTGTGGACAATACTGTGTGTATTTTCTGCATCATCGCAGCCTGGCTATTCCTTAGAACATTTAGTGACTCATTTTGATCCTCGTTCTTCTGCTAGAAACGATGTGAAAGTAGATCGATGGTTTTGTGACCATTATGCTTATCTTTTGTCTCAGGCTAGGAAACGTAGTGTCCATCAATGGCCTAATGATTTCCAACAGTGGAAATCACAATTTCATTCACAACGTTGTCAGCCCTGTTCAAAATAGATTGTCCATTGAGAAAAAAAATGTTTGTGATTTGAAAAAAAATTGTTTGATGTTATAGTGTTGGATTATTGTTAAAAAATGTTAGAAATGTTGTTGTTTAGTGTTAAGTGATTTTTGAATAAAAAATGTTGTGTTTTGAAAAAAAATGCCTTTGTGGTTTGTTTAGCTATAAGAATGTTGAATTGATGCTCTTTCATTTCTTACTATCCCTCTCATGACACTCACTGAAACGTTGAGACTAGAAAAGCGTGTGGGGGATGTTTTCCTTCACGTCCGCGCTTTGATTTTAAGAACCGGGGTTGTTTCCAGTCTAACCATCCATTGTCGACTCATCCTCCTAAGAAGATGTGCTCCAAACTAGCTAAGCTCAACGAAGCCTACGTGAATCTGCATAGGGTCAGACACAGTCTGATACCGAAGCCAGAAGAAATAGAGAATGTGAGAATGTTAAAAATCACTGAAGACCTGATAGAAGAACTCTTCAGAGAAGAAATGAACAGGGAAAAAGAAGAATGGACAGAGAAGTACAGACTTCAGAGACAGCAGCAACAGCAGCAACAACAACAACAGCAGCAACAACCTGAAGCTAACAGAGGCTTTGTCGATTGCCGTATCGACACCAAAGAGTTCTTCTTCTCTTTCCGAAGAAGCAGACCTATCGCCAGAAAGTCTATCCTCAGAGGACATCGCATTCTTAGAAACTAAAAAAGAATGCCATAGCAAAACAAAAAAACAGCCCTTTTCAGGGCTACCCAATACTCTAGAAAAGAAATAACCATCAATTTGCCAATGCGTGTAGGTAGAGTAGTGTGAAAATAAACACTAACTCTTTATTAAAAAAATGTGAGGGTATGTGTTTGTGTGTTAGTGTTAGTAAGTGCTTAAGTAAGTTGGTATGGATAGTAGATTAAAAATGATGTTTGTTGTTTTTGGCTGTTAGAGGTGTATATTTAGGGTTAGATTGAATTGCTTTGCGTATGTGGATAGTCTATTGAAGTGATTTATAAAAAATTTTAAAATAGTGATGGGTAGCATAAAAAGTGAGTGAGTGTTTCTTTTAAGTCCGCGCGTTGTTGTTTTTTTTTTTTTGGTCATGATCTAGGTAAGATGAATTTTATGTTTTTTTAGGGGGATGTTTTCCTTCACGTCCGCGCTTTCAGTATAAATTAAAAACTAATCGTCAGTTGGGCCCATCGTCGACCTGTTAACAGCAAGACAATGAATACAAGGATTGTGAAGCTGCTAGAACTCCAGATTCACCTGGAATATGCCAGGCGCATAGTAAACGAACTATCAGCGGAGGCTAGCGTAGAAGAAGCAAGAATGAAGAAAGAAGAGGAGGAGAGAAGAGAGAGGGAAGAAGAGAAAAAGAAAAGAGAAGAGAGGATGTCGTTCAATATTCCCGAGACAGAGGATTGGGGTGTTGAAGCGAATCATCCTCCCTCTGCGCTCCCCAGAAGAAAGGTGAAAGAAGACTGGGGAAGAAGATGCGTGTGTGGCGCCAGGCCAGGACGGTGCAACCATTAGATAGGTGCATCAGGAGTTCAAAAAAAAAAACCAACAGCCCTTTTCAGGGCTACCCAATACTCTAGAAAAGAAATAACTATCGATTTGCCAATGTGCGTAGGTAGAGTAGTGTGTATATAAACACTAACTCTTTTTTAAGATAGTGTGAGGGTATGTGTTTGTGTTTGTAAGAGTAAAGGTATGTTTGTGCGAATAGTAGATTATGGGTTTCTTTATTGTTTCTTAGCAAATGTGGAGAGTATAGTTGGGGTTATATTATATGAAATGAAAAAGTAGGGGGATGTTTTCCTTCACGTCCGCGCGTTGTTAGGTCATGATCTAGGTAAGATCAATTTTATGTTTTTAGGGGATGTTTTCCATCACGTACGCGCTTTCAGTATAAAACTAACAGTGTTGGCCATTGGAACCCATTCTACGGAATAAGCAAACAAGAAGATGCCAGCAGCTTCAGCTTTATACAACGATCTTATGGGAAGTTGGTATTGGATGGTGGATGGATTGAGTGTAGTAGAAAGGGTTGAACAGGAATGGAGGTATGCAGTGACAAAAGACTTCGTCTCAAGACAAGTAACCAGCCTCCACTTATCCGTAAATATTGTAAAAGAAATGATAGAGGATGAGGAGAAGAGAATCAGAGGTTTAATTAACCCACCGTATGTCAAAGTGGGTAAGTTAAAAGAAGCGATAGATCATGTGACGAGTGCAAGGTTCTTTCTAGAAGACATTGTAGAATGGACAGATTGGTGTTTCGCGAAGTGGGGGTTAGAAAAACTTAAGAAAGCTGAAGAACTAATGAGGAATGTGCTGACCGAAGAGGTCAAGAAGATCAAAGAAAAGTGGTCAAAGGAAAGAAAAGAAGAAGAAAATAGAAAAAAAGGGATGAATTCGAAAAACTGAACACAAACTGGATGAAAATCCAAGAGAAGTTCCGGGCCATGGGCCACCCGGACTGGTTGCCGGAAACAGAAAAGAAAAAGAAGAAAGGAATGATGGACAAAATAAGAGGATGGTGGAAGAAGTTAAGAAGTTAAAAGAAGAAGAAGAAAAAACCCAAAGGCCCTTTTCAGGGCCAGCCATATTTCTCGAAAAGAGATAGCCTTTCCATTGCCTACCCCTTTTTTATTTAGTTTTTTTTTTTAAAAAAAATAGAGACCCTCCCTGTTTCAATTTTACATAGACCCGATACAGACCCAGGGGTTTTTGTCCATGTTAAATTTACATAGACCCTATACAGACCCAGGGTGATTAATGTTAAATTTACATAGACCCTATACAGACCCAGGGAGGTCTGTAATGCTAATTCCTCATAGACCCTATATCGACCCAGGGATTTTGTCCATGTTAAATTTACATAGACCCTATAGTGACCCAGGGTGTTTTTTAATGCTAATTCCCCTAGACCCTATATCGACCCCATTCACTACTCACTACGGATCTTAAAACGTCACGTGTTTTGCAGCTCTAAGTCTATGCTGGGTACTTAATTGCTATGTAAAGTGTCCCTGAAGAGTAAGGGCTAACTTTGATTCTGTGTTGTCTGCAAGAAACGGTGGTGTTCACGCGGTTCCAGAGTGCATAAACGACATGATTCTGAGGTTAATGAAGGGTTTTGTGAGCTGTCACCCACAATGTTAAGGCTAATAACACAACTTTACTAGCACTGGCACCTCCATCACTCCAAACTGCATCATGGGTGGCACCCTTACGTGTTCATGTGACTGTGTTTGGCTCCGAAAATAACTTTGCTAATATCTCTGCAAAACTCAAATATGCAACTGAAGGGAACCGAACTTGAAAACGTGAATGGTGTCCAAAAACTGTTGTTGACTTCACATAATCTGTATTTGGTTAGTCCAGTAATCGTCGTGGCAATGTCAACGTTGGCTAACACTGCTTCGATTTCCGTCAATGACATAACGTGTACTGTAAAGAGCACATGATGCCATTGTTAACAAACCCAGCCTTGAGATCAGCGGTACAATTAGCATTGTTGGCACGTTTAAGTTTGCCCTCGATTTGTAAGGTCTCACATGGAAGAAAATACCGAGATGTGTCCTGCAATTGTAATTCTTTTTTTCAATGGATTGAGGTACCGTGCTTATAAAAAATAAGACTGAAAATCTTTGATGCTGCGATATACCATTACAGGCAGGCTTATATCCCACGCGGGATCGGATTTATCCTTACACTGTGCCAGTGCTTTCACTTATACGTTATTGGTTTCGTCTAATACCTTCTGAGAGAAACCATAATCCGGTTCACAGTGTAAGTAGTTGAGCAGTATCATTGATGAATTTTTCTAGCCGGAGATGGCATTGTCGTTGTCCTGTCGATGGAAATGTAATTGGAATCGCCTTCGATGATTATCGAGTCACTAATCATCGTTAGCGATCGTAGTTAATATCAAATAGATTGAACCGCCTGCAATCCTATATTTTTAACCGATCTTCAGCAATGCTTTTGGTGCTATCAACGACTTGGTAATCAAGTGGTGCATCACGATAGGTCAAAGCCGAGATTACCTTGGCATGCCTGAAAACAATTCATGGACAACGTAACCAAGGCCATTTAAGTTATATGTTAGGCAATCTGGTTTTCTAGAGTTAAAACACGCTCGGGTATTACATTTTCACGCACGACTGTCATTGTATTTAAATACAAAGGTCAATCTCTACTATTCAGTTGTATTATCAAGGTGTCCTCTCGAAGACCCAAAATGTTACCGTCCTGGTCCAAATGAGTAAAACAAGTATTTGATAAACGGCCATTATAACATGGAAGATTCCCGGAAGCCGAGAGAGTAATCGACAGCAGATCACCCTTTTCCATGGTTGGGGAAAACCCAAACAATATGAAACCCAGAGAAGTTAAGTTTGTGGATGCTCCGCTTTCCTAACTGACGATAATGTTCCTCAAGTTAAACTGATCTGTTTCGTTTCGATAATTTCTGACAATGTCTGTCGTTATATGGTATCCAGACCCTCCAGGTACAATATGCAGAATTTTTTGGTTTGGGGAAATCTCCAAAATATTTAATCGAGATGACAGAGCTGAGTGTTGGCTTATGATAACGCATGAAAATTGTAGATTCTTTGATGGTGCAGCCAGGCAAGAAGCTGGTCTTCCCACGGTCATCTACCAATAACAAATATGAATTTTTCGCAGGAAGACCCTCGAACGGTTGTGATCAGATGCTAGCTTAACTGTAACACTCTCGCAGAGACGATAGTGCAATTTGGAGTCAATGGGATTGCACCACGAGGATTCGTATAGAAAAATCACGTTAAATTCTGGTTTGGTTGATGAGATCGTAATCATGGAGGTAACTGTCGGGATTGTATTTGTGATATGTCTGATCACAGAGCAATCTCGCGCGTAGGTGTCACGATGAAACCATACTTAAAACCTGCTGAGGCAATTTGACAGAAGATTGTTCCGGTTACCTATTAAATGATTAGGCAACCATCGTCATTGGATCTGCCCAGAAACAATTTCGTTCGGTATCTGTATTCACTGGGGGAGTTTTAGTATCAAAAACATGTTTTCCAAACAGAGATTGTGATAGTCATTTATTTTACATTTGAATGTGAACCAGAGTTTGCATGTTCATAGTCGCTGGTGGAAATACCTGCGCGAGACAGAGAAGAGTAAAAAGCGTCTATAGGTGGCAACTGTATCTCATCAAATTTTCCCCATCCGCTCATTCTCCTTTCCTAATGATCAGTTTCAACTTGTCATCGCTGTTGGGGATGACGGTTATTGGTGCATTCGATGCTGTTGTGACTCCTTGCATTAATAGTTAACCATCATACTCAGTCAGGTTAGGAAACACCACATACATTTTTGTCTCATTTGAGTAAATTTGCAATTGTATATTGCATATGTTGTATGTATCTTCTCTATTCATGAAAGTAATGTGATATTGATCATGTAACTTTGCATTGATGGGACCAAAAGGATGTATGCAGAATAGGGGAAGTCTTTTATCGGATCCAACTGGCGTATCCCAGAGTGATTTTAAGAAATCGTTTAGGCCGAGGTGGAGAAAGAGATATGGTCTTTTGATAAGGCTGTAAACCATACTGGATTTGTGTCCCAAACCTTAGGGCTTTGAGGACATGAAAATCCTCTTAATATGTGTGTGTGTGTGTGTGTGTTATCACAAACAGATCTCATTTTACGCACTCATTTGACCATCAGTCTCTGGCCTGGCCTCGTAAGCTCCCACCTCATCTCCAAAACTAGTACTTTGCAAGTGGGAATTTTTATGGTGACATGCTCTCGTCTTCAGGCCAAGACGTTGGAGCTTCAAGCTCGTATGCTACTAACCACAGCTTCGCAGCCGATCTTTTTTCCGGCACCATGCTCCATTTTTCTGAAGGAAGAATCTTTTTCTACAGCCAATCTGCAGAGCTTGCTGGAGGTGGTTATTAAAACTTAATGTATGCTTTGTCAATCGTAGTACCCTTACTGGCCCATATGCTCTGGCCACGCTAAAGGTCTGGATAACAGCAAAGAACTTTCTTAGGGACATTCGGTTGGAGGTGGATCTCTTTAGAGGTCCTATTTCATCTGTGGCATCTTTAAACCCCAATAGTCAAACAGCACTGGACCCTCGCAGCCACTCACTGGCTCGTCAAAAATGGCAGGGATGCCTCCTCATCCTCACAGCTCCTCCTGGTCTTTCTCAAAGTTCTGTAACACTATGTAGCCTAAATAGTCCAGGAAGCAACATCAGTTCAAGGTTCTCTCTCACCCGTCGTAAGCAAGACATGGGGGCTGAAATGGTAAAGGGATGAAACATGTGGATTCCTCACCTTTTTCAAAGGGAACGGGGTTGGCCCTTATGACTCGAACCCTCTTCTGCTGTACATCTTACCTCTTTCTAAAGGAAGGACTTCTGCTCATTTCCTGGTACACGTTCCTCTTGTAAGGACCCCATTTTTTGCACCGAATACAACTAATTAAATTTTAGGGAAGCTGTGCACATGCTTCTGTGGAAGGAAGCAGTACAGGGGGTGGAAAGCGACCAGACACGACTTTCTGCGCAATTATTTTCCTGCTCGCCAAATAAGGCACAACATTTCAGTTTATTGCCTATCTTTCTACCCCAAACACTTGTCTTCTGGAGGATCCATTCATAATGCACAATACATGACCTACTATGCTGTCCAACTTACAGTAGTGGACAACCCGTAACTTACAGATGAGCATATTGATTTTTATTCATGGGTTTTAGAGGCCATCAGCGATCCTCTAAATTAGCAAATTCATTAAGGCAATACTGACATTAATTATATTTATGCTATTAATATGCATGCGTGTGTTTATTTAATGGGATAAAACTTATTTTAATAAATGTAATACTTACCTGTCACTTTTGCAAAATTATCTCATCCCACGACACTGTGATGGCCCAAGCGTAGTCTTGGTCTGAGTTAAACGTGAATAGTATCAAACACGATACACTAAGATAAATTCATGTGTAAAGCAAACAAAATTATCTATAAGGGGCATGCATGCATGCTTTTCATGAGGTGTAATGTAAGCAAATATACCAGATCATATTAATGCAGATGTGTGTGTTTGTGTTTGCATAACGAAGGAAAAAAAAGTGTAAAATGTATATCTTTTATTTCCTGGAACAAGCAAACAAATACTAAGATTTTTGGTGAACAAGAGGAATCAAAAGCCCATCAAAAGACATCATTATCAACTATATCAGCCATCAGTTTTAAACAATACTTTAAACATAGTTTTTGATTTTATCAGTGACTGTCTTATTTTTGCAATGGAACGTAAAAAAACAGTTTCAGACTGATATGCATACTCTATTATATTTAATAAACATGGGTTATTGGGGTTTATTTTGTGTCATTTTCTAACAAATTAAAACCTTACCAGACAAATAATACAAATATATGTCGTTTTAAATTAATGACAGTACTGATGAGAAATACATGGAAAACATTAAAATTTTCATACTTTTTTTTAATATTTTATTACCACACTTTCCATGACAACCAGCATATGAACACACAACTTGTGTCCAAAAAGAAATCAAACTGTGTCATAGCTGTAAGATAAATCATATTAAGAAACTGAGAGAGGGAGCAGAAAATGGATGTTATTTAACAGTGTCCTTTGTAATACTGTCAGGCCTGTGCAAACTAGTTCTCATTATGGTAAGATAATTATGGTACTGCCGATTTTTATATGGAAACTCAAAAGTATATCAAGATACCATGAAATACTGTGAGGACATGAAATGTTTATATGAAACTGAATTATATACAAATTATCTCCAAACTTACAAAAAATTATTTAAACAACTGACATCTTGTCACATAATACCTGAATGAATTTAAAAACATCACAGTATGGATCAATATTGATTTCACAGGTGAAGAACTAACAAATATTTTGGCATCCTATGCAATGGAAAGATATCAAATGAAAGTGAGAAATAATCATTTACAAGAGTGCTCACAAGCAAATATTTAATTTTCTATGAATTTCTGCATTAAATAAAACCAGTCTGTCACAAACAGTTAATTTTCATTTAATATCAGCATAGCATAACAACAAATATTGGGTAGGCTTAATCTGCTCTAATACTGTTTGACCTTGATACAGTTTAGCTTTGCCTTACATACAGTTAGTATGGTCCAAGTAAAAGTTTGCATATATCTGTACCATATATACTTGCCTATAAGCTGAGTCCAACTGCAAATAACATAGATCCTCATCTGCCATAGAATAATGCACCCGCAGATCAGGGTCTACATTTGTTCTACTGATTACTCCTAACAAACTGCACAGACCCAGATCTGCCAGCGCACTATGTGATATCAGAGCTGGGTCTGTGCAGTTTGTAGATAGACTCATAATTGTGTCTATGTGCACCTATTTAGACACTGGCTGGTTTGCAATAATTTGATAATAAATGAAACAATGACTAATTTTTACCAGCTATTCATTAACTGGTTCTGCTTTCTTTATGTTTTCTTGTGTGAAATGTATAAATGTATTGTTACCAATGTTCCATATTTTATTGTGTAAAATGTGCCACATTTTTTGTGTAAATGTATAGATATTGACATCAATGCACCATATCTTCTTGGGCAAAATGCACAGATACTGTCACCAATGTACCATATTTTTGGTGTCAAATGCATAGATACTGTCACTAATGCACCATATTTTTGGTGTCAAATGCATAGATACTGTCATCAATGTACCATAGTTTTGGTGTCAAATGCATAGACAATGTCACCATATGTACCATATTTTTGGTGTCAAATGCATAGATACTGTCACCAATGTACCATATTTTTGGTGTCAAATGCATAGATAGCCATTAATGTACCATAACTTCTTGTGTAAAATGCACAAATATTGTCCCAATGTCCCATATTTTCTCTTCTAAAATGTATAAATATGGTCACCAATGTATCATATTTTCTTGTGTAAAATGCAAATATTGTCATCAATGTCCCATATTTTCTCTTCTAAAATGTATAAATATTGTCACCAATGTCCCATATTTTCTTGTGTAAAATGCACAAATATTGTCCCAATGTCCCATATTTTCTCTTCTAAAATGTATAAATATGGTCACCAATGTCCCATATTTTCTTGTGTAAAATGCACAAATATTGTCCCAATGTCCCATATTTTCTCTTCTAAAATATATAAATATGGTCACCAATGTACCATATTTTCTTGTGTAAAATGCAAATATTGTCATCAATGTCCCATATTTTCTCTTCTAAAATGTATCAATATTGTCACCAATGTACCATATTTTCTTATGTGAAATATATAAATATTGTCATCAATGTACCATATTTTCTTGTGTAAAATGCAAAAATATTGTCACCGATATGCCATATTTTCTTATATAAAATACAAAGATATTGTCATCAATGTGCCATATTTTCTTATGAAAAAAATACACACATAATCATTAATGTATCATATTTTCTTGTACAAAATGTACACCACTCTTAAAATAACAGACCCAATCTAGTGTCCCATTATGTACCTAGTGTTTCCGACTATTAGTGTTTTATTCTATCTAACATTTCAACCACACATCATAGACCTTGTTCTTCCAATACATGGTTACATATTAATTTCATCTTACAATCTGTACTTCCCTACAGCATACTATATTACAACTATGCCATTGTATTGCACACTCAGTACAGTACAGTATCCAATGGTAGATGTCATCTATGCCATCATATTGCACACTCAGAACAGTACAGTATCCAATGGTAGATGTCATCTATGCCATTGTATTGCACACTCAGTGTTGTACATTATCCAATGGTAGATGTCATTTACGCTGTCATATTGCACACTCAGTATAGTACAATATTCAATGGTAGATGTCATCTATGCTATCATATTGCACACTCAGAACAGTACAGTATCCAATGGTAGATGTTATCTATTCCATCTTATTGCACACTAAGAACAGTACAGTATAAAATGGTAGATGTCATCTATGCCATCATATTGCACACTCAGAACAGTACAGTATCCAATGGTAGATGTCATCTATGCCATCATATAGCACACTCAGAACAGTACAGTATCCAATGGTAGATATCATCTATGCCATCATATAGCACACTCAGAACAGTACATTATCCAATGGTAGATATCATCTATGCCATCATATAGCACACTCAGAACAGTACAGTATCCAATGGTAGATGTCATCTACGCCATCATATTGCACACTCAGAACAGTACAGTATCCAATGGTAGATGTCATCTATGCCAAATATAGCACACTCAGAACTACAGTATGCAATGGTAGATGTCATCTATGCCATCATATTGCACACTTAGTATAGTACAGTATCCAATGGTAGATGTCATCTATGCCATCATATTGCACACTCAGAACAGTACAGTATCCAATGGTAGATGTCATCTATGCGATCATATTGCACACTCAGAACAGTACAGTATCCAATGGTAGATGTCATCTATGCGATCATATTGCACACTCAGAACAGTACAGTATCCAATGGTAGATGTCATCTATGCCAAATATAGCACACTCAGAACTACAGTATGCAATGGTAGATGTCATCTATGCCAACATATTGCACACTCAGAACAGTACAGTATCCAATGGTAGATGTCATCTATGCCATCATATTGCACACTCAGAACAGTACAGTATCCAATGGTAGATGTCATCTATGCCATCATATTGCACACTCAGAACAGTACAGTATCCAATGGTAGATGTCATCTATGCCATCATATTGCACACTCAGAACAGTACGTTATCCAATGGTAGATGTCATCTATGCCAACATATTGCACACTTAGAACAGTACAGTATCCAATGGTAGATGTCATCTATGCCATCATATTGCACACTCAGAACAGTACAGTATTCAACAGTAGAAATGGGTCTATGCTTTCATAATGCACACTCAGAACAGTACATAATCTAATGTTAGATCTGGATCTATGCTGTTTACAGTTGGATGTGAGTTTAAAACATAACTTTATATACAAACTTATAGGTGAACCACAACTGCAAACTGCACAGACCCAGATCTGCCATCACATAATGCACTGGCAGACCTGGATCTTTACAGTTTGTTGGGAGTAATCAGTAGAACAAAAAAATATACCCTGGTCTGCTGGCACAGTATTTGAGGGCAGACCAAGTTTATTTTGTTTGCAGTGGGATTTGACTTGCAAGGGACTATATAGGGTAAATACAGAAGTCAAGAATTGTGATATGGCTGCAATCAATACAACTTGGAATGTTCTTCAATGATATCCACCCATCTTTTCATCAGTTTCTCTTTAGAAATAGACCATACTTTGTGAAGAAGAGACCATCCACCTTTTGAAGTGGTCAGAACATAGGGGTTTTCAGGATACAAATAGAATGTGTACGCTCCAAGAGTTAAAGACTGTGCTAGTCTAGCACACATGCAGGTTCTTAAAACATCCATCTCTACTTCATTTAACTTGCCTTCAGTGAGATAACCAGCCAGAACATGCCCACCGACATCCGCATTTCTTGATTCATCACACTTGATGCTTAGGTAGGTAATGGCTAAAGCTACGTCAAAAACCTTGTAGCTGTAAGTTACATCAGAAAAATCAAGAATGCCACAAACATCATGTTCACGTTCTTCAGGTTTTACATCGTCTTGTCCTGGGATCTCAACCATTAACAGATTCTGCTCATTGATGTCGCCATGTATAATACCTGTTGAGGATAATAACAGAGGAACTCATTATGTAATAATATGAAGGATGACCACAGAGGTTTTCCAAAAGATCCTTACTTTGTCCAAGGTTAGGCAATATGATCCACAATGCAAATAAATTAATATGAAGGCAAGTAAATATCATATATTTACAAATAATCAAGGTAAATATCATATATTTACAAACAATCAGGGTAACTACTGATTTTATTGTATTGACATTCCAGTTTGCACTAAGTCATCCATAAACTTGTAAACTAAGTCATCCATAAGCTTGTAATATTTTCAAATAGAACTTGAATCATTCTGAAAAAGAAAAATATACAGTAGAAGAGGTAATTCAATGAAATGGTATGTTAAAGAGTGTAATATCTTTTTCCACTATCCCCATCATGGGCTGGTCATGTGTTTGGATAGTCATCCCATACCTGGTGTACAAACAAAGTAGGAAGATGCATGACACAAACAATGTGTCACATACACAGATACATGATAAACATAAAACATAAACAAGATTTTTCTACATAGAGAGAAAGAGAGAGAGAGAGAACAAGCAAGCAAGAGATGCTGCAACAGGAAATATACAAACATTCTGAAAACATAGTCTAGCTACAAAGATTAAGGATCCAATAAACAGTATAGTACCCACCGCAAGCTTCAGTTGTATCAAAGCTGTGTCTTATCAACACTACTGTATGGCTTTGAGCACTGGACTGTATCACACAGTTGATTTTGCCAAGCTATCATCCTTCCACACCACTAGCCTTTGCAGGATACTACATATATTTTGGATGAGGACAATTTCCAACCATCACATGCTTGTGTGATGCCACGAAGAAAACATGGCCACTATCATCAAGAGAAGATGGTGGACATGGATTGTGATGAGAAAGAAGGCAGAAGCAGTTTTAAGGACAGTACTGCACTGGACACGTAAGGATAATGGTAGCATGGGAGGCCTAAGACAGTACTGCACTGGACACGTAAGGATAATGGTAGCATGGGAGGCCTAAGACAGTACTGCACTGGACACATGAGGATAATGGTAGCATGGGAGGCCTAAGACAGTATTGCATCATACTGTTGAAAGTGAGATGGCTCTTCACTACTGCTGGGGCACACAAGAGAAAATGGTCAAAGACAGACAGAATTGGAAGAGCATCATTGCTGTACTAGAAGCCAATGAGGATTAATGGGCAAAGAAGAAGAAGAAGAAGAGAAGAAATGAATGCAAAGTCAAATTACCATTTTCCTCTCAGGTTTGAGTAGTTTTAACTACAGCACTTTGCACTGAACTATACCATGTAATAGCGAAGTATTGCAAATGTAGATGGGTTCATGATACATGGTACAAATAGATGCTTGGTTGTGACTTTGATAAGACTGTCCAGGTAGAACCCATTTTGTGCTAGTGTTAAGTGTAGCTTAGTTCACCTGATGAGTGTACCTATGCAAGAATTACATAAACATGACACAGTACTGCATTCTGCTATACCCTATACACCACAAGGTTTGCATGATCAATCCATCCTATTGTAATAGCATGACATGAATGAGAATAATTCAAGTAAAATGAATCTGTTCGTCTAGTGGTGAGGTTTAAGTGATGATCTTTATAATGGACATGACCTAAGCTGGCTTAATGACACAAAATTTTTCCTGTATTTCTATCATGAGTCTGCAATTTGGCTGCAGACCTCTGCATATTTTCTCAATTAACGGCCTTGCCACAGCTTTTTGTCCAATTAAAAAGAAGATACTATGAAGCACTAATTACATGTATAGGGTCATAAGTATAGGGTCATACTTTATTGGAAGAGTAAACAGTTTAAATAATTAGAAAGAAGTTAGTCATTCATAGAAAATTTGTCTATTGGCCCAGTTCCTTTGCCTAGTTAGATAGGTACAGAAAAAATTTAACTCATTTTACTTTGGGGATTCTTTTCATTTTCACTTGAAATGTGCATAGGAAATGCATTCTGGGAGTTACTTCTGAATGCATCCAAACAAATCTTTTTCTGAAAGATGCTAAGGTGTATAAATGACATTGTTTCCAATTGGCTATTCTGAATGTACATGTGCAGATGGGTGAAAAATTTTTGCAAAGATTTATCTCTCTGTGCAGTTTGAACTGGTCTTCTTTATATATGAGGCAAAAAAGTCTCAAATCTGGACATAAACTCCATTTTGAAACAGGTATTTTGCAGCCTAAAAGAAAACTGAGTATCAAACATTATGTGTTTTTGGCTGTATTTTTTAGCATGAGCAGAATGTATACCAGTATATTATTTGTATCATTACAGAAGTACATATTTCTCCTTTTCTGTAATACCACCTGCATTGGATATTATAAATGATGTTGACATTACAGAGCTCAGAAGTAGGGTGCAACCTCATGACATGTAAAAGAGGCACCTGATGGGATCAATGAGTTAAATGTACCAATTAACAAATTGCCATGTCCTACCTACTTACCACCAGGTGTCAGTCATGTATTGTTTATTAAAACCACTAGCCAATCTCAAGCAAAACCCTGTTTGATGTAGGTATTGGGACCATCATCCACTCTCAAATCTTTTTTGATTTATTAGGATCACAACCAACTCTTAAACTGAGCCCTGTTTGATTTATAGGACCACCATCAACTCTCAAGCCAAGCCTGTTTGATTTATAGGACCACCACTCACTTTCAAGCCAAGCCCTGTTTGATTTACAGGACTACCACCCACTTTCAAGCCAAGTCCTGTTTGATTTACAGGACCACCACCCACTTTCAAGCCAAGCTCTGTTTGATTTATAGGACCATCACCCACTCTCAAGACAAGCCTGTTTGATTTATAGGACCACCACCCACTTTCAAGCCAAGCCCTGTTTGATTTATCGGACCACCACCCACTTTCAAGCCAAGCCCTGTTTGATTTATAGGACCACCACCCACTCTCAAGTCAAGCCCTGTTTGATTTACAAGACCACCTCCCACTCTCAAGTCAAGCCCTGTTTGATTTATAGGACCACCACCCACTCTGAAGCCAAGCCCTGTTTGAGTTATCGGACCACCACCCACTCTCAAGTCAAGCCCTGTTTGATTTATAGGACCACCACCCACTCTCAAGCCAAGCCCTGTTTGATTTATCGGACCACCACCAACTCTCAAGTCAAGCCCTGTTTGATTTATAGGACCACCACCAACTCTCAAGCCAAGCCCTGTTTGATTTATCGGACCACCACCCACTCTCAAGTCAAGCCCTGTTTGATTTATCAGACCACCACCAACTCTCAAGTCAAGCCCTGTTTGATTTATAGGACCACCACCCACTCTCAAGCCAAGCCCTGTTTGATTTATCGGACCACCACCCACTCTCAAGTCAAGCCCTGTTTGATTTACAGGACCACCTCCCGCCCTCAAGTCAAACCCTGTTTGATTTATAGGATCACCACCCACTCTCAAGCTAAGCCCTGTTTGATTTATCGGACCACCACCAACTCTCAAGCCAAGCCCTGTTTGATTTACAGGACCACCACTCACTCTCAAGCCATGACCTGTTTGATTTATAGGACCACCAACCACTCTCAAGTCAAATACTGTTTGCTTTACTATGCAATACTATCCAAGGTAAAAAGTGTGTCAGATTATAAAACAGCTAGATTACTGAATGGTCTGAAAATTACCAGTTGGAACTCTATCGTATGTATGACATTTTCAAAAGAAAAATGTTGATTTTAAAGAAAATTCTATAAACTAGTTGGCGTGGTTATCTCTGACTTGGATTCTATGGAAGAAAGGAAAGACTTGATGCCAATTATAAACCTTAAAATGGATAATCACACAACAGGGTAGGTAAAACAAGTATACTTAAAGAATCTTCTGCAGTTTATCTAGGGCAAACCAGTGTTACCTCCCTTGCTGGAAGATGCTGTGGTTTATTTTAGGGTCCAAATAGTGGAATTGTAACATACCCACTCTGCAATTTCTCAGTCCCAGACCAAAGAATCCATGATGTAGATGCACATGGATGGATTATCATATATACTCACTTATAAGTAGAGTTCAACTGCTAACTATATAGATCTAGATCTGCTATCAGATAATGCATAGGTAGATCTGGGTCTATTCAGTTTGTTAGGACTAATTAGTTAAACAAACTATATAGATTCTGATCTGCTGGCACTGCATGCAATGGCAGATCAGGGTCTATATTGTTTACAATTGGACTGGACTTAAAAAGTGAATATATGTATTTTCCAGTTTCTTCAGTCTTAACAATATTTCATGCCAACATATGTACCATCAGATTATGCAAGTTGCGTGAACTTGTTAAACAGCAAGAATCCCTTGAAGGGACTGACATTCTGTAAGCCAAACAGAATTTGCAGAAATTCACAAAATGTCTGTTTCTTCCATCCTTCTTTTTTTGAATCGCTTAGTATTGAAATCAAGTAAGATATTACAAACAAACTCCAACATACCAAACTTTGTAACAAAATATTTTCATTTATGTTTGATTTCACAAGATAAGTACAGTATAAAAATCTTTGACCTTGAGCCTAATATTATGGATAGACTGCCTGGGGTCCCATTTCATGAAGTTTGTGGTATTTTCCCAGTGTGGTGGAAAAGGTGATGCTCTTCCACAGCACCATTTTGTCCAGTGCCAACTTGTGATGCTGAAGATCATGCAACTAATCTCTAAAACTGCCAGGATACATCTGCATGATACATTTGCCATAATCCATAATAAATATTTTTGTTAATGGTCCTCATTATCAAACTAGAATCATTCTAAGTTCTTTTCAGATATACTGTAAAAATTGTATTAACCAACCATGATCCAATAATCACCCATCTCTCTAACTGCCTCAAAAACAGCCATTACTGGGACTGAATTTACAATTTCTACAGCTTCTAATAAAGGTTCGTCCCCTCTAATGTTAAGTGCAGAGGAGAGAAAAACAGACAATTTGCAGGTACCTAAACTTACACATTTTGTGTTGCCTATTTAACAGTCTTCCATACAAATAACTTGTCTTCTTTTCTCCTAAACACTGTGTTGGTACAGTGAATTCCTAGACCACTACCTTTAACAAATGCACAGTTTTTGGTCCTTTTCATTTGACTTTGATCTATTAGGGTTTTAATATATCATTTCACAACTTACTGTTATAAGTGGCTTAACAAGAATGACTGATCTAAATAGGCATGTTTCATAAATAATACAAATACTATATTAGATTGAAAATGCTTGCACATTTAAAGCAGCAAGAGTCACAAGATTGAACTTCCAGTGAGCATGTCACATGCTATAACAACCCACCACATTATTCAAAATTGTTTTGTATTCCGACAATCGCTTAAGCAGTTATTAAATTTTGTTAATATTGTCCACAAGTTAGGTCTGATAAAAATCCATTTAAACTTATTTGTATTATCATACTCGCAAGCCATCAAAGATAAAATCCCAAATGATGACCTTTGAGCTTGAAGTTAAAATGAGAGAGCTGACTACCATATTTACCATGTGTTGGACACATTTGTTGGGCACTGTATGTTCTGGGACAAATTGGGAATTTTTTAGTCATAAGTTGTGGGACACCTTTTAAATTGTTCAAAATTTACATGTCGGAACATGCACTACAACTGAAATTTTATTTAAAAAAATATGAAACTGTATACTTGAGATAAAACTCTTTAATCCACTACAGCAGCATCTCATCAACGCAACCTTTCTCCTGCACAATCATGTACAATCCATTCTTTTGGTGCACGAATATTATTTTAGCTTTCTCATGCTGTGAAAAATTATTAGAGGCAACACATCACCTGAAGTGGAAACTGCAAGGACTAAAGTCAGATTTTTTAAAAATCTGCACCAGTCTTGCTAATTATCACACTTTTGACCTCCATCTTATTGTCAGTCCATTCAGGAATGCATTCAAAGTAAACTAGAATTGTATCCATGTTGATGATCATATTGTTGGCAAAATCATCTGCTTCTCTTCTGGCCTTCAAAAATTCATCATGTGACTTTATTTTCTCCAAATCTTCTAGGCGATGCTGGGTAATCGATGTCTGTGCATGAAGCACTACATTTTGTCACTTTAATTGTTCCATTGTTTCAATTTATTTTCCAAATTCCCACGAATACTGGTGAAAAGAAACCCAAGTTTGCTTCCATATCTCAGCCATCTTTGTATATTAAAAAATAAAATAATAAAAAAATTGGCACACTTAAAACAATCCATACTCAGCTTCTGAGGTCAGCTTGCTTTGCAATAAAATAATTTTGTATTGATATCCTTAAAAAACCAACAGCTTCAGAGTATCCAAAGTCGGCTCCCTAGGTCAGCTTGCTTTGTAATAAAAATAACCTTTGTGTATGGTGTCCTGTCAGTAAGTTCAAAGAAGGAGTTGGCTGCTCACTGCCAGTTGCATTTATTCATCACCCTGGCTTCTATGTGCTTGCAGTTATAATTAATACAAAGGAGCATTTATGTCTGTGGGTAAATAGTAATGATACTTTCGTAACCCATGTTTGCAAAAAGATTGTCTCTTCCACTCACATGAATATGTTTTCAAAAAATGATTTTTATTTGCGAGATACTGTCATACAGTATACCTGGATATAATTAAATCTTGGTTATTTTGCACCTAAGACTGTGTCTTGCATAAATGGCAGTTGTCCTCAATATATCAGTTGATTATTTTCCTCTCATTATGCGAAATCGTCTGCTTTTCTTCTGCCCTTCATGAATTCATCACATAATTTTATTCATCACGTGACCTTCTTTTCTCCAAATATTCTGGGCGATGCTGGGTCATCGAAGTCCAGGTGTAAGGCACTATACTTTGTCACTTTAAAATTTGTTCCATTCTTTCAATTTATTTTCAAAATTCCCATGAATATTGGTGAAAGGGAACTAAAGTTTGCTTCCATATCTCAGCCTTCTTTGTATATTCAAAAAAAAATACAAAAATATTTTTTTGAAAAATCTGTGTACTTAAAAGAATCCATAATCAGCTCCCAATGTTGGCTTGCTTTACAATAAAATAACCTTTGTATTTATATTCTTTCTTAAAAAAATACAAAAAAGTAACCAAGGTTGGCTTCTGAGGTTGGTTTGCTTTGTAATAAAAAATAACCCTTGTCTTTCATGTCCTGTCAGTAAGTTCAAAGAAGGAGTTTACTGTTCACTGCCAGTTTTATTCATTCACTATCCAGATTCTATGTGCTTGGCATCTGTGGTAATAATTCAAACAAAGAAGCATTGATGTCTGCAGGTAAATAGTAATGATATTTAAAAAATGATTTTTATTTGCAAGATACTGTCATACAGTAGACCTGGATATAATTCAATCTTAATTATTTTGCACCTAACACTGTGTCATGCATAAATGGCAGTTGTCTTCAAGATATTGCTTGATTATTTCCCTCTTGTTTGCGATTTTGTTGGATCCAATGTTTCTCAATGTTAATGTCAATGATCAACGTGGTGCGTGCTATTGGACATAAGCGATACACGCTACAGTATGGAAGCCTACACTTCATATACTGATTTTGTGGACATATTTCACTCTTTAATGCTCATGTTGAAAGAAAGGAATAAATGATAACAACATGAGGTTAGTTTCTTTCTTTTTACTAACAAATAAGCGTTTTATCTATCGTATTGCAACGTGCAGGGGGGGGGGGGCGCACAGATGCAATACAAATTTATTTCAATTCTTAAGTCTTGGGACATATGACCCAGGTGAAAAAAGTTTCACCATAAGTTCTGGGACAGGAAAATAAATAATTATTTTATCATGTCCCAATATATACGGTAAATATGGTACACATCATAAAAGACTATTAGTGAAAACACAATGATGTTATAACCATCTGTTCAGAGAGAAAAGCAATAACAAGACTGACAAGATGGCTTCCTTGCTGGCCATAATGGACAAAGATGGCCTCCATGATGGCCATATTGGATATTAAAGTTACGCTATTTTCATTTAGAACCAAGCAGATTGCTGGATGAAACTGTATGGCAAGTTTCACGACTATTTTCGAAGTAATTTAGTATCTGCAATGATTAAAAACAACTGCTAACAGACAGCAAACAGATGACAGATGTGACTGCCCACAGAAGCAAACATATGACAAATGTGACTGCTAACCGACAGCAAACAGATAATAGATGCAACTGCCAACATACTGCAGGCAGATGACAGATGTGACTGCTAACAGGCAGTAAATAGATGACAGATGTGACTGCTAACAGGCAGCAAACAGATGACAGATGTGACTGCCAACAGACAGCAAACATGGCAGATGTGACTGCCAACAGACAGCAAACAGATGAAATATGTGACTGCTTACTGACAGCAAACAGATGACAGATTTAACTGTTTACTGACAGCAAACAGATACCAGATATGACTACTTACTGACATCAAACAGATGACAGATGTAGGCCCATCACTTAAGCTCTTCTGGTCTTCAACCAGTAAAGCAAACTAAAATGGACGGGTAAAAATTTAAACCTTACGATGATAAACAATTGTACAAATACTTATCCCGTAAGCTTCCTAATTCAAATAAATTTCCCTCTTTTGAAAAAAAAAATAATATATATATATATATATATATATATATATACCAAGTATAGTCAAACCTATCTATAACAGATATGTAATGAACAATGAACTTTTATCCTTTGTAGGCAATTGTCTTTTATATGTAAATGAACTTGGTAAGTAAACATTATATAGTCCTTCATGAGCTTGTATATTATATGAGTTTTCTGCTATAATGGTAGATTTCACTGCATGTACATACTTTTCTCAAGCTGACTGTATTTGGGGATGACCTCCTCCCTGTAAGCTGTGATGACCTCCTCCACAACTTTACGATCCTCTGCCTTCTGTACAGCAAAGGTGAACTCACTCAACTTAGGAATGCTTTTCAGACTCCAGAGAAATTCATAGTTGTCATAGAATGGGTGGTGGAATCCCTTTGGAGAAAAAATCTGATTTAAAACGCATCTGTTGCAAAGACTACATGCCATGAAAGACCATGTTTCATACAAAGATCAACTGTGTTACAAAATGTAAAGGCAGCTACTGAAACACTGCCTGTCTTGCATACATGCTGTATTTCCTGCATTTTTTAAAACCCATTTCTGAATAATCTGCAGCATGCCTCTACAGGAGACTAGCCTCCAGCATGCCTGTACAATGTACCAGATCTCCAGCCAGCCTGTAGAGTATACCACATCTCCAGCACGCCTGTACAGTATACCAGATCTCCAGCCTGCCTGCCTGTACAGTATGTCAGATCTCCAGCCTGCCTGTACAGTATGCCAGATCTCCAGCTTGCCTGTACAGTATACCAGATCTCCAGCATGCCTCTACAGAAGACTAGCCTCCAGCATGCCTGTACAATACACCATATTTCCAGCCTGCCTGTACGGTATACCAGATCTCCAGCATGCCTCTACAGAAGACTAGCCTCCAGCATGCCTGTACAATGTACCAGATCCCCAGCCTGCCTGTACAGTATACCAGATCTCCAGCATGCCTGTACAATGTACCAGATCTCCAGCCTGCCTGTTCAGTATACCAGATTTCCAGCATGCCTGTACAGGACACAAGATCTTCAGCATGTCCTGTATAGCTGACAGACCTCCAACATTCCTGTAAAGGAGACCAAACCTCCAGCATGCCTGTACAGTTGACCATATCTCCTACATGAGACCAGATCTCAGCATTTTATACACTGTATACAAACATGTTATGCAAGTCAATATTTAAAAAGCATGAATGAGAATGTGCTGATTCTTTGGACTTAAAAAAGATGAGCTTGATATGAAAACAAACTCCACTCATGTACCATATATACTTGCTTATAAGTCAATTAAAACTGCAACCAACAAAGATCCTGATTTGCCATAGAATAATGTGTATGCTGATAAGGGTCTATATTGTTTCTATTACTGATTAGTCCTAACAAACTGCACACACCTAGATCTGCCATCACATTATGTGATGGCAGATCTAGGTGTGTGCAGATTTTAGTTAGACTCATCTTATAAGCATAGTATATATGGTATCTTTGACTTTTCTATTTTAATTAGATGCAAATGCAATATACAATATTTAAATTTACACTGAAAAAAGAAGGCCATTGATGGTTGACATTTGTTTTCATAGAATTATCCTCGACGTTTGTTTAATCTCATGCATTTTCAAACAAGATCTATATTCTGTTTTCATAGAATTATCCTGGACGTTTGTTTAATCTCATGATGTTTCAAACACGATCTACATTCTGTTTTCATAGAATTATCCTGGACGTTTGTTTAATCTCATGATGTTTCAAACAAGATCTACATCTTGTTTTCATAGAATTATCCTCTACGTTTGTTTAATCTCATACATTTTCAAACAAGATCTACATTTTGTTTCTGAGCATGCAACATGTTAGGTCTTGACAACAAATGTGTAAATAAAGGGTAGTCTCTCAAGACAGGTTCGGGACCCCGAGTGGCCGAGTTGTCTAAAGCGCTCACCGTTCCAGATCACTGCCGTCTCACCTCTGTCTGCGTGGGTTCGAGTCCAAGGCTCGGCTAGTGTGGGTATGTGGGAAAGCCTGCCAGTAGCTTCTCATGGGTCGGTGGTTCTTCCCTGGGTTTTCCAGGGTTCTTCCTCCACCAGTTATACTGGCCGCCATGTATAGCCTATCTTGTGCTGAAAAATGATGTTAAACCCTATAACAACAACAACAAGACATGTTCATCAGGACATTAAAAAGTCTCCATCATTTGTCTCTACTTGGAATTCTGATAAATCTACACGGAAATATGGGTACTGTACATGGAAATATGGGTACTGTAAGTGGAATTCTAGATACTGTCCATGGAATTCTGGGTAATGTACATGGAATTCTGGGTACTGTACATGGAATAATGGGTACTGTATAAGGAATTCTAGGTTCAAGATTTATCTCCCTTTCATTGGTTGATTTCTTTAGATGGATAAGTTGTGGACAGTGCATGTTGGAATCAGGATGAATAGAGGTAATTGTTACTGAGGATTTCATTATCTGTGGTGGCAATTAGCTGTGTGAGTTCCATAGACTTCATTGTTTTACATAAGAATACCACATGGTGAGAATTTATCAAGCACAAACATTTCTAAAAGTAATTTGAAAACCCCAAAGCATGTTATATCTTCCTTGTGTACATAATTTTCCTTTAGGAAGCATTATTCAGACTTACCTTAATGGCTTTATGCAGTCTGCCAACAAACTTTCCTATGTTGTAGAAAGATGATGGAATGTAAGGTGTTTTGAAGAAGATTGTCCCTGGGATAAAAGTTACAAGTCGCACGATGTAAGCTCTAGAATTTTTACCTCCTGCAAAACAGTTTTTTGTTGTTATAAGCAATGGAGTATCATTAAACAAAATGTATTAGCAATATTAATAAGGATAAACACTACTAAGCTCCTATTGCATCATTAGTATGAATCCATTTTTATTATAGACTAAATACAATAATCTGACTACATCTGTAGTATGAATCCATTTTTATCAGACTAAATCCAATAATCGGACTACATCTATAGTATGAATCCATTTTTATTATAGACTAAATCCAATAATCTGACTACATCTATAGTATGAATCCATTATTAATATGGACTAAATCCAATAATCTGACTACATCTATAGTATGAATCCATTTTTATTAGGCTAAATCCAATAATCTGACTACATCTATAGTATGAATCCATTTTTATTATAGACTAAATACAATAAACTGACTACATCTGTAGTATGAATCCATTTTTATTAGACTAAATCCAATAATCTGACTACATCTATAGTATGAATCAATTTTTATTAAAGACTAAATCCAATAATCTGACTACATCTATAGTATGAATCCGTTTTTATTACACTAAATACAATAATTTGACTACATCTATAGTATGAATCCATTTTTATTATAGACTAAATACAATAATTTGACTACATCTATAGTATGAATCCATTTTTATTATAGACTAAATCCAATAACCTGACTACATCTATAGTATGAATCCATTTTATTAGACTAAATCCAATAATCTGACTACATCTATAGTATGAATCCATTATTAATATGGACTAAATCCAATAATCTGACTACATCTATAGTATGAATCCATTTTTATTATAGACTAAATCCAATAATCTGACTACATCTATAGTATGAATCCATTTTTATTATAGACTAAATACAATAATTTGACTACATCTATAGTATGAATCCATTTTTATTATAGACTAAATCCAATAACCTGACTACATCTATAGTATGAATCCATTTTTATTATAGACTAAATACAATAATTTGACTACATCTATAGTATGAATCCATTTTTATTATAGACTAAATCCAATAACCTGACTACATCTATAGTATGAATCCATTTTTATTAGACTAAATCCAATAATCTGACTACATCTATAGTATGAATCCATTTTTATTATAGACTAAATCCAATAACCTGACTACATCTATAGTATGAATCCATTTTTATTAGACTAAATCCAATAATCTGACTACATCTATAGTATGAATCCATTTTTATTATAGACTAAATACAATAATCTGACTACATCTATAATATTCATTCATTTTTATTACACTAAATGGTATACTCCGACTGCATCTATAGTATCCATTCATTTTTATTAGACTATATGCTATACTCTGACTGCATCTATAGTATCCATTCATTTTTATTAGACTATATGCTATACTCTGACTGCATCTATAGTATGAATCCATTTTAATAATAGACTAATTGCTATACTCTGACCACATCTATTGCTCTGATTGCATCTATGGCATGAATCCATTTCATGTTATAGACTAAAACATGTCAAACCAAACAAAAATTACTTTGTCCACTATAAGATCAATGTCAGTAATTTTCCTTACATGGAATATTATTCAGGAAAACATACTTCAAGATTACCTACTCGTCATATTGTATTCTAATAAATGATTTTCTTGTAGCAAGAACTGATTATACTTGACATCCATTTTTTTATAACAATACCTTGGACTTTCATTTTCTAAAGTTTTAGTACAGATTGTGGAATCCTTAGTACAGAGTTAACTCCTTATGACTGAGTGAAATCCTTAGCACAGAGAGTGAAATCCTTAGTACTGAGTGAAATCCTTAGTACAGAGAGTGAAATCCTTAGTACAGAGTTAAATCCTTAGTACTGAGTGAAATTCTTAGTATAGAGAGCAAAATCCTTAGTAGAGTTAAATCCTTCGTACTGAGTGAAATCCTTAGTACAGAGAGCAAAATCTTTAGTACAGAGTTAAATCCTTAGTACAGATAGTAATATCTTTAGTAGAAAGTGAAAAATATCCTTCTTGCAGAGTGTGAAATCCTTTGTACAGAGAGTGAACTCCTTATTACAGAGAAAGAAATCCTTGGTACATACAGTGAAATCCTTTATACTGAGTGTGAAAACCTATGTAGAGAGAGTGAAATCCTTAGTACAGTGTGCAATCCTTTGTAAAGAGTGAAATCCATAGTTCAGGGTGTGAAATCCTTAGTATGGAGAGTGAAATCCTTTGTCCAGTGTGAAATCCTTAGTACTGAGTGAAATCCTTAGTACAGAGAGCGAAATCCTTAGTACAGAGTGAACTCCTTTGTAGAGAGCGAAATCCTTAATACAGAGAGTGAAATCCTTTGTACAGAGTGAAATCCTTAGTACGGAGAGTGAAATCCTTTGTACATTCATGTGTGAAATCCTTAGTACAGAGTGAAATCCTTAGTACAGAGAGTGAATCCTTAGTACAGAGTTACATCCTAAGTACAGAGAGTGAAATCCTTTGTACAAAGAGTAAAATCATTTGTACAGAGAGTGAAATCCTTAGTATAGAGAAAGAAATGCTTTGTACAAAGAGTGAAATCCTTAATACAGAGAGTGAAATCATTTGTACATTGAGTGAAATCCTTAGTACAGAGGGAATTCCTTAATACAGAGTGAAATCATTTGAACAAAGAGTGAAATCCTTATTACTGAGAGTGAAATCTCTAGTACAGAGAGTGAAATCCTTAGTACAAAGAGTGAATTCCTTAGTACAGATAGTGAAATCCTTAATAGAGTAAAATCTTTTCTACAGAGAGTGAAATCCTTAGTATAGAGAGTGAAATCCTTTGTACAGAGAGTGAAATTCTTTGTACAGAGAGTGAAATCCTTGATACAGAGAGAAATCCTTTGTACAGAGTGAAATCCTTTGTACAAAGAGTGAAATCCTTAGTACAGAGAGTGAACTCGTTAATACAGAGAGTGAAATTCTTTGTACACAGAGGGAAATCCTTTCTACAGAGAGTGAAATCCTTTGTACAGAGAGTGAAATCCTTAATACAGAGTGAAATCCTAGATACAGAGAGTGAAATCCTTTGTATAGAGTGTACAATCCTTTTCACAGAGTGAATTCCTTAGTACAGAGTGTGAAATCATTAGTACAAAGAGTGAATTCCTTAGTCCAGAATGAAATCCTTAGTACTGAGTGAAATCCTTACTACAGAGTGAAATCCTTTGTACAGAGAGTGAAATCCTTAGTCCAGAGTGAAATCCTTTGTAGTGTGAAATACTTAGTACAAAGTGAAATCCTAAGTACAGAGTGAACTCCTTTGTACAGAGAGTGAAATCCTTAGTACAGAGTGAAATTCTTAGTACAAAGAGAGTGAAATTTTTAGTACAAAAAATGAAATCCTTTGTGCAGAGTGAAATCCTTAGTACAGAGTGAAATCCTTTGTACAGAGAATGAAATCTTTTGTACAGAGAGTGAAATCCTTAGTACAGAGTGAAATCCTTAATGCAAAGAGTGAAATCCTTAGTAAAGAGTGAACTCTTTTGTACAGAGAATAAAATCCTTAGTACAGAGAGTGAAATCCTTTGTAAAGAGAGTGAAATCCTTAATGCAGTGAGTAAAATCCTTAGTACAGAGTGAAATCCTTAGTACAGAGAGATCTTTTGTACAGAGTGAAATCCTTAGTACAGAGTGAAATCCTTTGTACAGAGAGTGAAATCCTTAATACAGAGAGTGAAAGCCTTAGTACAATGAGTGAAATCTTTAGTACAGTGTGAAATCTTTAATACAGAGAGTGAAATCCTTAGTACAGAGAGTGAAATCCTTAGTACTGAGAGTGAAACCATTAGTACAGACTGAAATCCTTTGTACAGAGAGTGAAATCCTTTGTACAGAGAGTGTAATCCTTTGTACAGAGAGTGTAATCCATAATACAGAGATTGAAATCCTTAGTACAAAGAGTGAAATGCTAAGTACAGAGTGTGAAATCCTTAATACATAGAGTGAATTCCTTAGTACAGAGAGTGAAATTGTTAGTAGAGAGTGAAATCCTTTGTACAGAGGGTGAAATCCTTCATACTGAGAGTGAAACCATTAGTACCTAGTGAAATCCTTTGTACAGAGAGTGAAATAATTTGTACAGAGAGTTAAATCCTTAATATGGAGTGAAATCCTTAATGCTGAGAGTGAAATCCTTTGTACAGAGAGTGAAATCCTTAGTACTGAGAGTGAGACCATTAGTACTGAGAGTGAAACAATTAGTACAGAGATTAATATCCTTTGTACATAAAGTAAAACTCTTAGTACAAAGAGTAAAATCCATAGTACAGAGACTGAAATACCTAGTCCAGAGTGAAATCCTTAGTACAGAGTGAAATCCTTGGTACAGAAAGTAAAGTCCTTAATACATCCTTAGTTCACTGAAATCCAAAGTACACAGAATTAAATCCTTAGAACAGAGAAGAAACTCCTTAGTACATAGTGAAATCATAGGTACAGTGAGTAAAATCCTTAGTACAGAGTGTTTCAGAAGTTCTTTGTTTCTTATTCTTTGTTTTTATTCATTAAATTTCTGATAAGAAACACCTGACCTTTGTCCAGTATCTGTGGGTCAGACATCATGACTTCCAGTGACATGTCCTTTCCCTCCCGGTTGAGAACTGGTTCTTGGGTAACAATACCTCTGTCCCTGAGATGCTTTTGCATGGCATGCTGAGCCTCTGAAAAATAAAAACATTGGACATTATCTGCCAAAACAATTTAACTTTGTTTCAGAGAGAGAGAGATTTAGATGGCTGGACAAACTGAAAGAATGATGGGAAAGAGATGACTGTGCCTACATAAGTGCATGAAAGGTCAATCAGTCAGGGAGATCAATACATGGATATAGATGTAATAGAGTAACAGACTGGGAGATCATTGCATGGATATACATGTAATAGAGTGACAGTCAGACAGGGAGATAAATGCATGGATATACATGTTATAGAGTGACAGTCAGATAGGGAGATCATTGCATGGAGATACATGTAATAGAGTGACAGTCAGACAGGGAGATAAATGCATGGATATACATGTTATAGAGTGACAGTCCAACAGGGAGACCAATGCATGAATATACATGATACAGAGTGACAGTCAGACAGGGAGATCAGTGCATGGATAGGGTGACAGTCAGACAAGGAGATCAATGCATGGATATACATGTAATAGAGTGACAGTCCAACAGGGAAATCAATGCATGGATATACATGTAATAGAGTGACACTCTGACAGGGAGTCAGAACAATGCATGGAAATACATGTTATAGAGTGACAGTCTGACAGGGAGACCAATGCATGGATATACATGTAATAGAGTGACAGTCTGACAGGGAAATCAATGCATGGATATACATGTAATAGAGTCATAATCTGCTTGGCATGCTATTCCATATAACCCCTAAAATCCAGCACATACAATTGTAATTGATAATACTGATATATATGTGATGTAAAAAATTTCTGCACAGTTATAAGACCTTTGAGCAACTGACCTATTGCCACTTGTCAGTCATGTTTATCAATTAACCAATCAGTGAGTGTAAATTCGACACACCTACAGGCACTGCTTTCATCCACCATTTTCCTCTGACAAGCTGCTTGTTACAATAATGAATTGATCAAGATAAATATTTACAAATTTTGAAATGATTACTGATTTCTCCATTGATAAGGGTGAAAAGAAGCCAGTGGGAGCCTTGTAATTCTGACTGTCGATATCCAGATTGTCTAAATCAGACAGAATTTTGGTCTTCCATAAAATAAAAAGCTGAAAAAATGTTAAGGGGGGTTTGATGGCAATTACAACATGTTTGTTTGCATAAACATATGTAAAAAGCATGTCATATCGATGTATTAAAGAAAAAAAGAAGAAATTGTAATTGAAAAATATAGGTAAAAATAAACGTTTCTAAAATATAGGCGGAGAACCCTCCTAACTTTTGGGCATTGATGTATATTTTTTTTCTTGTATTGGAAGGACTGAACAACCCCAGACTATTATTTTAAAGTCTGAAAATTTACATTTTAATGTTTCATTGTCCCAACAATAATAATGTACTGTCTCGATCTTTCAGACACTTGAGTGACTCTTTGCTTTCTCATTGGGCAGAAGGAGGGTTGGGGATACAAAAATATAATAATCAATTAGTATAAAAAACAATGGTTTCAGATAATTGTTGTCCGATATATAAAGCATGCATTTACATGTTTACATCAACAGACATCACTGATCAAACTTCTGTCTGACGAACACAGTAGAAATTTAAAATTATTATGTACAACAGTATACTTCTAAACAGTAATTATTTATGATTTTGCTATTAATTTTTAATTCATTTACTTCCAAGGCAGCATAAACATGAGCCAGATAAAATTAAAAAGGATAAGATTATATACTAAATACATTAGCATCTTTTGCAGCATATTTCTGCATACATGAATATGAGCCTGAGCAGCGTTGAAATTGATTTTAATTATTTACTGAAATAAAAAAACTCAGATTATTACATACAAACTTGAAATACAAATATAAATAAAGTTTACTTTAGTATAGTTATGCAACATAGTAATTTTACATTTTTAAGAACAATACAAATTTTAAAAAAAACCATATCACTTAAAAAGAAACATATTTTTTTGCCAGATACTGCATGTTTGTTGGAGGTTAACAGGTGGTCATGTCACATGATTTGGTAGGCGAAGTAATCTATCATCTTGCGTAAGGTCAATTATTGCAACATAGTTTTACGTTTCATGGCTGATTAATTAACATGATTTACTAATTCCCTGAAAGCTGTTTTACAACAAATTCTGATCAGGCTATAACTGACCATGAAACATAAACCATAGAAAAATGCGGACTCTTGAAAGCAAAAAGACTTGTAAGATGCTTAAAAAGATGAAAAAGAAATTGATATTCATTATTAGAACTTAACTGCTGTACAATTAACTTAAAATAAAGTTGAAATATTCTCTTTTTAATACGATACAAAATACTATATATACACCCTTTGAAGTCAAGCACAACTGCAGACTGTACAGACCTAGATCTGCTGTTGCATAATGCACTGGCAGATCTGGATCTGTGCAATTTGTTAGGAGTGATCAGTAGAACAAACAAAACAGACCCTTATTTACTGGTGCATTATATGATGGCAGATCAGGGTCTATGTTGTTTGCAGTTGGACTTGAATTACAGTATATACTATACCGATAGTAGTAGGATCTCTTGACTGAAAAGTGTTCAGGATCTTCATGACATATCCATCAGGCCTGATGTCCTTGATATATGCATTATCATAGTCATCCTCCATCATCAGATGGAAGTTCTTGTCATCATAACTTGTAAGCTCCTCCATACTCCTCACCCTCATCCCAAACAACCTCCATGCTAACTCCCTCACCTCCTCTTCAGTCACCACTGGCTTAATCTGCTCACCTGGCTCCTGAAGCTTTTTATTGTCCATGTCCTCCATTTTAAAAAATTTATTTTTATTTCGTTATTTCCGTTGATACTTAAAGCTGATGAATCCCTATTCATAAAATGTATCCACAATTAATGGCAAAGTCCCTTCCAAGTACTTAAAGAAATGAAAACATTTTAATTAGTGTCGAAAAAATGTTCAGTTCTTGTCAGTTGTTGCTAGTATAAATTCTGAGAATAAAATGTTTTAAAATGATTGAGTACAATTAAATGTTCATTATTCTGGGACAAAAGACATGAATTTTGTCTGTATATTATTTTTTCACTAATGAATGAAGTGACAATATTGTATAAAACAACTTTTAGGTCCAGATCTGAGGATATGCAATGTGTAGATCATGAGTGAAACATTTCAATAATTAATGCATGATAACTGAAGTTTAATTGTATCAGGTAAGTCCTCTCTGACTTCAATGGGGCCCCGAGTGGCCGAGTGGTCTAAAGCGCTCTTCGTTACGGATCACTGCCATCTCACCTCTGTCTGCGGCGGTTCGAGTCTAAGATTCAGCCAATGTGGGCATGTGAGAAAGCTTGCTAGTAGCTTCTCGTGGGTCGGTGGTTCTTTCCGGGGTTTTCCGGGTTCTTCCTCCACCATTAATACTGGCCGCCATGTATAGCCTATCGTGCTGAAAAATGGCGTTAAACCCCACAACAACAACAACAACTGACTTCAATACCTTTAAGTCCTCTGTGGCCTCGAAGTCTTCTGTGGTTTCAAATACTTGAAGTCCTCTGTGGCTTCAAATACCTGTAAGTACTCTGTGGTCTTGAAGTCTTCTGTGGTTTCAAATACATTGAAGTCCTCTGTGGCTTCAAATACCTTGAAGTCTTTGGTGGCTTAATATACCTTAAATGAAAAATATTTAATAAATTTCCCATTTTTAGGCATCACTCTTGCTTTTTTATTGTCTGTTTCACAGTAACAGATCATTTATTAATAGCAGTAATTTACCTGTACAGTGCACAAAAGCACAGCAGCTTTGTAAATACTGTATACAAATATATGTATGCTATACCATGACAGTATATGGGTATTTAGTGTTACCCTTGTCTGCCTATCCATGTGTCTGTCTGTCTGAATTTAGATCATTTCAGGCATTGCAGTGGTGTTCAATGAACACATGTTTAGTTTTTAATACCTTGCTGTGCATGTGGAAGGGACATTGTTATCTTTGTCCATCAAATTGTTTGACAATTATATCCTGGTAAAACTTTTGGTTTAGGTCAATTTCTCAGATGATGTGTGCTAAAGTATCATACAACTTTGTATGAAGATGTGTCTTGAGTGACTACAACACAATTTTAGCAAAAGTAGATCACTCAGACATAAAGTTCATGTTCTTGTGTCTTGGGTGAATAAATTTTCGCATTAAGGTCAGTTTCTCAGGCTTCATTGAGTCCTCTAGCTATGCAACTTTGTTTATACATCTTGCTTCTGGGTTAGAACAACACCATTTCACCAACATTAGGTTGCTGTAACCTATATTTCATGCCCCAGTGACTCTAATTAAGTTTGCGTTTCTGAAGCATTATTAACCAAGGAGCCAATGGACTTTGTGTGTGGATCAGTCTTGTTGAGTACAATACCATACTAATAAAGTAGATCACTTTGACTGATATGTTGTGCTTCAATTACTTTGTATTTATTTCAGAATGTCAAGCACATATGACTTCAGAGTCATACAAGGGGGAAAGGGTAGGGCAATCATGCCCTAGGTAGGGGACATTGTATTCAGCAACATTTACAACAAAGCTAGGTTTAACTGTTGCATTATGTAAAAGTTGTCATTTCTGCCAGGCTTAAGATAAGTAACATGGCTACATGTGAGATGAAGTTAATTTACATTTAGATCAAGTTTTGTAAAAAATTTCATGATTTTTAAACAATGTAATACACATTACTGATGAAACATTCTTGTGACAGGATACCTATTACACCTGTCTAGTTTTATAAGAGTTATCTCTCTTAAGTGGTGTGGAGTACATCTGTCCTTGCTTATGTAGGACAGAAGATATATTTATTTTGCAAGACATGAGCATTGTGTTCTAAGTAAAAACAACTGGTACAGTTTAAAAGTTCTGGATGCCATATAGGGTACACTTCAAATGCAGATAGCTTAACTTAGCTAGAGGATGGAGAAGTGCCCACAAATAAAATGGTAGAGTGTTGATACATCTAACACATTTCTAGCTTCTTTCTGTATCTGAAATGTCCACAGATTTACTTCAGAAACAGTACTACACGTGAATGCTGGTAGTGTATTTGCTTGCCACATTAAATTGCAACAGTCACTAACACTAGACAACTTTGAATCAACCTGTCTCTATGAAGTACATGAATACACGAGTCCCTAGAAGTGTGTGTATGTATGTACCAATATTTTACATGACCAATCTACCCACCAAACTACTAACCTTATTACCAACCACCTAAATAAAGCCCTACCAACTATACTTACCAACATTTACAGAACCCATCCCCTTAATATACTATGGAGGTAACCACAGTTAGTGTTAGTAATCAAACATTAATGCAAAAGTAACAAAGCAAGTCAGTGCTCTTACTGTCGAAAATCCTGTTAACTGGTATATAGTGACTGAAGTTCTAAAGTACTACTGGGCTGATAACAAACAGGTGGTATCAGTGATACCATACCAGTTTGTAGGTCAAGATTAAAGGACAGGCCTCCTTACTGAGAAATTGCTGTAAACATGCTAATATGGAAGTAGTTAATTACTGGCCTTCATTTGCTATGTTTTACTTCAAGCAACATAATTACTTGCCTGGCAATTCAAAGATGACCTCTTTGTGCCTATCTTAACATGGAACAATGATGGAGTGTATGTTTTTTTTTGTGTCTACCTAATTTATACAGGATGGATTTGTAGTGAAGGTTGCCTTTAAGTGAACACCTCTATATAAAAGGCACCTACCTGACAAAGGACAGCAATAATGAATCCTTTCCTTGCCTATTGTTATATTTAACTTCTACATGAAGGACACATCTGAAAAAGAAGAGCAATAATGAACTAATTTCTACTGCTGTTATATGTTCACCTCTATATAAAGGACACAGCTTAAACAGGACAGCAATAATGAACATTTTCCATGACTACTGTTATTTGTGTCAGTCCTACATAAAGGACTCTAATCTTGCAAAGGAGACCACTACCAGTGGCCTAGCTAAGTGGTTAGAGCATCTGCCTTGGATGTGGGAAGTCATGGGTTCTAATCCCAGCCAAGTCATAACAAAGATTTATCAAAGTGGTACTAACAGCTGCCTCACTTGGCGCTTAGCAATAAGAGACTTAGCATTAGGACTGGTTGGCCTGGTGTCAATATAATGTGACTAGGTGGGACATGATGCCCCAGACTAGACATCACTATACACTGCCGCACTATAGACAGCGTAGTGATACGACTAAAATTGTTAAAGCCACATTAAAAATCTAAATCATACAAGCAAACTCTTACAAGGGACAGCAATAATAATCTCTCTTAAACTATTGTTATATTTCACATCTATATGAAGGACAACTCTGACAAGGGACTACAATAATGAACTCTCTTATAAACTATTGTTATATTTCACATCTATATGAAGGACAACTCTGACAAGGGACTACAATAATGAACTCTCTTATAAACTGTTGTTATATTTCACATCTATATGAAGGACAACTCTGACAAGGGACTACAATAATGAACTCTCTTATAAACTATTGTTATATTTCACATCTATATGAAGGACAACTCTGACAAGGGACTACAATAATGAACTCTCTTATAAACTGTTGTTATATACTGCACTAGTATATAAAAGACACCTGTCTTACACAGGACAGCAATAATGAACCTTATCCTCAACTATTATTATATGTTTCACTCAGATAAAGGACATCTGTCTTACACAGGACAGCAATAATGAACCCTTTCCTCAGTTATTGTTTTATGTTTCACTCATACATAAAGGGCACCTATCTTACACAGGACAGCAATAATGAACCCCTTCCTCAACTAATGTCATATGTTTTACTCATACATAAAGGACACCTATCTTACACAGGACTGCAATAATGAACCCTTTCCTCAACTACTGTTATATGTTTCACTTATAGATAAAGGACACCTATCTTACACAGGACAGCAATAATGAACCTTTCCTCAACTATTGTCATATGTTTCACTCATATATAAAGGACACCTATCTTACACAGGACAGCAATAATGAACCCTTTCCTCAACTATTGTCATATGTTTCACTCATACATAAAGGACACCTATCTGACACAGGACAGCAATAATGAACCCTTTCCTCAACTATTGTTGTATGTTTCACGCATACATAAAGGACACCTATCTTTCACAGGACAGCAATAACGAACCTTATCCTCAACTATTATTATATGTTTAACTCATATATAAAGGACACCTGTCTCACACAGAACAGCAATAATGAACCCTTTCCTCAACTACTGTTATATGTTTCACTCATACATAAAGGACACCTGTCTTACAATAACCAGCAATTATGGACATTTTCTTTAACTTCTGTTGTGCTTCACATTTATATAAAGGATACCAATGCCTTTGCACCCTGCCTCCAAATAAAAACATTTTTCTGGTATCTGATGACTTCAGTTAAACAAGTGTATAATGGACATTGTAAAGTACCACCTAAATCAATCTTTATTATACAGTTAAATGTGTATGCATAAATAGCACCTTAAAAAGTTGGTATTTATCCAAAGATGACCCTATGCACATATACAGGAGGTCAGCACAGCAGGTTGAACCCACATACTTGGACATCATTGTGCAAGAACAATAAACAAACTCCTTATTCAATGACACTTTATCTTTATCAGTATTGAGAACAAAATTTATTTTCATTGTTCTTTGATTCATGGGGGAAGATAATAACTACATAATTCTCTAAGTAATTTCTCAGAAAAGTTATTTGGATGTTCATGTCAAAGTCAAAGGGAGTGCAGCTTTCTGACTCAAACTATACTTAAAATTCAGTAATTTAAAAATAAAAGTCATACTTTATTCATAAAGATATGTATGTACTTGCCTGATGACAGTGTTTACATGGAATAATGATCCCTTAACATGGAATTAGAATATGAATTCCAAACTCTACTTCTGTCTAAAATGTTTATGTAGTAAAATGAAACCTATCTAATAATGAATATTCCATGTATTTATGCAGTAAAACGAAACCTATCTAATAATGAATATTCCATGTATTGAAAATCTGCTAATATAAGCAGAGGACTTATGAACGTTCTCTAAACTCTAAATTATGAGGCTCACCTCTCTACAAATTGCATCTGCCAATAAAGGACAACATTATGTGATTTCTTGAGTGTCCCTTATAACCAGGCCTAGACTTCTGACCCTGAGCTTGAGCCCAAGATTTTGTGTCACCTAAAGAAAAAGATTTTTACCGTTGTAATGTCAGTTTTGATTGGCTAAAAGTGAAATTTCAATCTCAAGCTCAGGTGTTTTTTTTTTATAGCTCAAAGCCTTATTTTACTGTACAATGAAATATGTGTATAACAAACATCTAGAAGTGTCCTTTGTGAGCAGATAGTCTTTCTATATAGGTATCATATATATTCACATACAAGTTAAATCAAACCAAAAACTTCATAGACCCAGACCTGCTGTTGCATAATGTGCTGGCAGATCTGAGTATACAGCAGATTAGGTGTGATCAGTAGAACAAACAACATAGACCATGATATGCTGGCACAATGGCAATTACAACATATACCATGATATGCTGATACATTATTAAATGGCAATTACAACATAGACCATGATATGCTGGCACAATGGTACATTATTAAATGGCAATTACAACATAGACCATGATATGCTGGCACAATGGCAATTACAATATATACCATGATATGCTGGTACATTATTAAATGGCAATTACAGCACTGACCATGATATGCTGACACATTATTAATGGCAATTACAACATAGACCATGATATGCTGGCACATTATTAAATGGCAATTACAACAAAGGCTATGATATGCCGACACGTTATTAAATGGCAATTACAATGAAGACCATGATATGCTGGCACATTATTAAATGGCAATTACAACAAAGATCATGATATACTGTCACAATGGCAATTACAACATATACCATGATATGCTGGCACATTATTAAATGGCAATTACAACATCTACCATGATATGCTAGCACACTGGCAATTACAACATAGACCATAATATGCTGGCACAATGGCAATTACAACATATACCATGCTATGCTGGCATAAAGGCAATTACAACATAGACCATGATATGCTGGCATAATGGCAATTACAACATAGACCATGATATGCTGCACATTATTAAATGGCAATTCAAGGTCTATGTTGTCTGTAATTGGCCCCAACTGATAAGTGAGTATATACAGTAATATTTATTTTCATTTATATATTAATGGTACTTTAGAAACTGGGCCAGTCTTTATACACAATTGCCTCCTTTATGCAGATGGTCATTACAGCAGGTCTAATTATCCATTATATAGATCTTCGTGTGTGTGTGTGTGTGTGTGTGTGTGATTTGAATTTTTAACATAGCTTAAGAAATTTTTCAGTCATATCATTACAATGTCTGCAGTATGGCAGATTATAGTCACTTCCATATTCTTGCTGTCAGGATGGATGTTCACTTTATGTAATTTCCTGGAAAAAAATTAATTGGTCTTCAGATCAAAGTCAAAGGTTATGAAACTCTTGAATTATTTCCTGCATAAAATCTAGACTATGGAAGCTGAAAATAAGTCTTTATTTGTATTTGCAGTAACTGATATCATTCCATCAGTTTTTTCAAGGTCTGGGAAGAGGAAATGGTCACCTGATTCTTAACTGTGTAAGAAATACTGCTACAGAAAAACTGTAGGTGCAAATTTAACAGCCTTATTACAACTTTCATGAAAACAACATGAGTAATCACGGTTCTGCATAATATTTTTAAACTAAAACAAAACAAATGGTTTTGGTTTTTTGTCATAACAAAACATAAGTGTGGACTTAAGAACAAAATTTAATTAAACAAGTCCAATAATAAGCATGACAAATAATTACATAATTATCATTTTTTCTGACTTTAGCATTACTCCTTAATTACAAAATATCACCATTACACTTTTGAAGTAAACTAAAATCTTTGACTACAAAAGCATTTAATGTTTTTTCAAGATTTATTCATAGCCTAATTTTTAAAGAAATTAAAGCTATATGGCTCCATACCCCTCTGTACCATCTCGTCATAGTTTTATGCAAATATATTTTATATTCCAAATTATTTAGAAATATACTTATTGAGGCATAAAGTTTGAAAATCCAGATACTGGTTCAGAACTGAGAACAGAACTACTTTCTTATCATGTCCAATTTTCTCTAGCTGTGATAATTCTAATGTTTTTTTTTTCCATTAAATTTTCAATAACTATATCCTATAATCTTAGCTTTTATTATTACCTGTTAATACATTATGTTATTAGTATTTAAATTTCCATTACTACTTACCAAGTAAACTGATCAATCAGTTGAGCTAACAGGAATATCTACTTGCCTCACTCTGTTGCAGGTAATGTGAAAAGGGAATTTAAAAAGCAAACTGTATTAGTTCTGTCAAGGGAAATAACTCAGATAACTACTGGATTTGACAGCTGATAGATTGGACTATTGATTTTCTCTACAGAAGGGACATTATTTCAATTTCAAGCTCAATTAAGGCTGTAATTGAGCAGCTCTCAGGGCTGAGAACATTCTGTGTGGAGAATTCCCTCTCTTGGAAAATTGGATGAGGATCTAATAACTGAAAGACCATTTAAAATTTCTGGTTTGTCAACAAGCTGTGATAGCTGCTATGTATCAATTTCAGATGAAATGTTGAAAGAAAATGGCCATCAGTGTGCCCAATACAGCCTTCAGAGCAAACATTCATACAGGTCTCCACTGATTAAACACAATTTTATGTGTGAAAACAACAATGATATTTTAATTTTCTATCATAAAGGTTTTCCTATCGAGATGAAGGGTGTGTTCTGTCCCTCCCATCACTCACTAAAATCTCCCATGTATGCAAATTACTATTGAAAAATTATTTTCTTATTTTCTTTCATTTTTTCAGACTTTGTTTCCAGTGTACTATATTTACAGTAACACTCCCTGTGATCATATGACTGTGAACTGACTTAAGTCGGGAAGGACAATTCAGTTGTTAATTTCAAGCAGCATAAAAACAATTAACACCCTTTTTGATTCTGTCTGCAGGGTTGGTTGGCTTCAAAGTTTGTGGACATGGATTATACTATGTGTAGCCATATATAATTTTGAAAGGATTAAAGAGATTAGTTGATTATGTTAGGATTACTAAACAGCTCATTATCAGCATAAAACAACATTGGTTTAGCATTGGTGTTTTAATTTTGTCAACTTGGATTATTCTATTGTGTACTCACTCATCAGTAATTTCAAAAGAATTAAAGAGATTATCTGAATATGGTTGAATTAATAAAAAGCTTAGTCAGCATAAAACTAGCTTGATTTTGGTGTTTTAAGCTTGTCAGTATGTATAAGTGTGCATTATCTGACAATGCTAAATCACCAAAATCTAAGCAATATCACAGAATATTAAACACTGGATGGAAATGGGAAATTCAGTCATAAGAATCAAGTTTAAAGGACGTGAATATGAATTCTGCCCTTCCTGTAAAGTTGGTTTAAAATTTGCTGCAGTGGCAAGAATGACATTTATGTGTGATGCATCCTATTAACACACAATAAATGCAATAACAAACACTCCATAACTGAAATCCATGTTCATGGACTCTGCATCTAATGTGGATAAACATATGTACCAAGACAATCTTATTTTTATTGCTAAATATATAATCTCCCATTTATGGTAGCAGATCATTTTTCAGATCTAGTCAAAATAATGTTCCCTGGTAAGGAACGTGGACTTAAGTTCTCGAACAGACAAAATCTATGCACAGTAACCGAAGCATTGGATCCTCATTGGGAAAGTCAAAGACATGTGCCACAATGAAATATTCATCATTCTCATTGAAAACCTCCCTCTTTTGCAATGAAAATTCCTAAACAAATTTTGCTATCTCCTGATATGTCCTAAGTTAACAATTCTGTTCTGTCACATGTATATAAACTTGCATTACCAGTCTTGCAGCTGAAATATTTGTTAACAAAATCATAAATCCACATGTCAACTTTGTGCGAAACTACCGCTAGACTTGACTACTTTTTGCTGGCACAGCATTTGCTGCGTTGAATACTTGATAAGCTACCCCTTCTCCTACCACAACCCAAAATCAAAACATAAAAAAAAATCATATAATAATATTGGGTAAGGAAAGATAAATGAAAAAGGTATATTTCAATTACTGTTTTTATTCCTCGGTCTCTCAGTCCAGCTACCAATATGAGCCCTGATTTTCAAGCGAACAAGCTCTGGTCTAGTATACTTGAACAGATCTGATTAGCAATTGGCAATATTGTAAACTTAGGTCTAGCTTGTCAGGTTGCTCATCAATCTTCGAAGTGGAGAGTTTCTGTGCATCATCGATTATTGCGTACGTGCCACTGTTTTTCAACGATTGCATCAATCGCGAAAAAAAATTGCCTTTACACTTAAGTAATTAGATCTATAATGGTAGCCATTTTATTCGTGTAACCGTGAGTGCATTATTGCACAGGAGTCTGACGTTTTAGCAATAAAGTATGATGAAATCTCTGACAACAAGAAATCACCTTATCGGTACTATAAATTAATTTACATGCTGTACCGATTAGGTGATGTGTTGTCAGAGATTTTCATCGTACTTTATTGACAAAACGTCAGACTCCTGTGATTATTGCAGGATGACACAACTAACTGGGCCTGCCGACTGTAATGTAGTGTAGATGTGCTTAACAAATTAGCCTTAAATGGATGTACCAAACATTTTGATTTTAGCTGGCGGCGGGCATATGCATACGGTTTGCCTTCGGTTTACAATCTGAGAAAGAGAGAGATAGAGAGAAAGAAGGAGAGGTTCAAGGGGGGTAACCTGCACCATGTTCAGCTTCCAGCAACCGGATGTTAAGCATCTTTTCTTGTCGCACAGTATAACTTGAACCCTCATCAGGGAATATTGCGTCAAACAAGGTCAGTGTAATGTTAACAATGAAATTGTTGATCTAGTGATCTGTAAAATAGATATATGATATGTTTACAGGCATCACCTTCATGGAATATTGATATTATGACCACCAAGAGAGAGGAAAATAAAAATGAATGGATTGGGTGGGTATTTATATAACAGGTGAAACGGCAAGTCGGATTAAAATCAACTGCTGTCCGTATCAAATTTGGACTCTTCTTCTTCTTTGAAAATGTACTATTCAGACTTTATTTTATTTTCAAATACGATTTAAATTCATGAAAATAAATCAAGGAAGAAAACAAAGCTTGAGGTCCGTTAATGTTTCCGTGTGGTTCAAAGCTGGGGATTCTTTGCGGCAAGGGCGATTCCTTTGGCATGTTTGCCATCCATTATTATAGTGTATATGTCATGAAGCCAGCCATATATTAGCTGTAAGCAGGAGATGACAATTACCCAGCCCGAGCCTATCTAGACCAACAAGTAGATCTCCCCCCCCCCCACACACACACACACGTTACTGGTTAGAAAAAAAATGGAGAACCACTTGTTGGTCTACCCCAACCCATACATGTATTCACTTTTCAGTATATTTACATTATTTCAAGATTATATTATGACTCTATGTCTTGAACTATATAATAGAAAAAAGTGAAACCAACAATTTCAATTTCTATAAATTACAAGTGAAAAGTTAAGAGGAACTTACAATATTGTGAGCTAAATCCCAAATAATTCTAAATGTTCAGTCACAAGTCCAAAAATATATAATGTTCCAAATGTATCCCAATAGTCTTGATGTATCACAATGATATAATCCAGAATGTCTTTGAATGAGTCCTCAATAATTCAAAAGTAGTGTTTTAGTCCAAAAAGGCAACAAGCACTTTATGATTCCAGAGACTGATCAAAAAACAGGAAAGAAAACTGTTTACAAAAAACATCTGTTTATGTACTGACCTAAGATGCAACAGAATGCCCAGGAATTCCCTAGATGTAAGTCATTTCTAGTGGAAAATTCAATCAAATTGTCAACATGTTCCCATGTTTATATAATTTAGTCCAAAATTCAAAATCAAGTTACTGGTGTACCGAACAGTGACATTTATTTTCTAAACAACATAATACATGGCTGATTTTAAATTAATTATTCAGATCATTATTAATGGAATTTAACATCTTTACTATTAGTTTTTCACTTGGAAATTCCTAAACTTGTTGACAACTTTGAATGTTTTAGAGAAGAAATGAACCTAGATCCTGGCTCTATTATTGTATCTTACATTGTTATGTCAGTGTTGTTTACTCATCCTTGCCTTAACGTACAAAGCCATTTCAGTCTTATTGTATTCAGTTTTTAATTTGGGTGTATTTATTTATTCAGATTATTATTCACTGGAATGACAAAGTGCTCAATAATATTCATGAACTAAGACATTAATTTGGAAGTATAGATAGTGAATTCAGACAAGGACATTTTGGATGAAATTATTGTGATACATCATAAGACACGTCGCCAGATGCCAGGTCAGTGGCACATTAGCACAATTGAGACTACAGGCACATCAACAAATTCAGTATTGGAATTTATTTGGAATACCACTGGAATTAAACTGGAATTTCATACATTTGGACTTGTGATAGAACTTTACAACTATAGATAGTTCCCGAATGATGTCATCAGCAGCCATATTTGTGGTATGCTGGCAGATTCACCATTACCAGGCTTTATGTTGCTATCTATACTTGTAACTTATAAGCTGATTTTGTGTCTGTGTGTCTTGTTCAAAGTAGTCAGTTTTGGTGGTCACATATAGGAGCAACTGCTAGGTTGCCCATCATCCAGGAAAAATGGGCAGAATATTGTCTCTTAGTGACCTTAGCGGGAAGGATCGATTTGGGATTTATTTCACAGTACAATAAGTTCTTAAATTTTTCACTTTGTAAGGAAATAAATTATTTGCTGAATGTTTCAATACTTTTTTTCTGCTCTTTTCTTTTACTTTGTTTAAGACCATAGAGTTGTATCATCTTCCAGAACATTCTAAGCTCAGAAAGCTATGTCAACTGTGAAAGCAACTAATGGTTGAGACAATACATACATATAATTAAAAAAAATGCAAAATTCTTGCTTTTTTTGAGAACCATGAAGAAAACTGGTTGCTGACAAGAACTGGTATAAGACTCCCATACATGGGATCACCCCAAGAGTTCCACAACTATTGGCAGAACATTGGAGCCATGAAAACACCCAGTGACAATAGCCGAGTCAGGTATAGATATCTGGATGACTACACCTTTGATGGAAACATAATGCATACTGTATAAACTCTCTTGACAGTCAAACTAAGTCAAGTGATTTGTAATCTCATCTTGTTTTCTCCAATCTAGACCATATTATTTTCTCTTGGATCAGGTTCAAAAAAGTAAATTTATGTTTTATCACCTGTGACGACCCCATTCAAATGTCTCTTGTCATTCTTTTTATATTTGGCAATTACCTTTTGTATGTTTTTGACCCAATTTGTTTTTGCTCAGCTGTCAGCAAATGTGGGACCCATCTTGCACAAACACTTCTGAGCATCAGATAATTTTTCAGTGTATTTAAAACAGCTGACAAATTAATGACTTGAGGATATTCATCTATTGGTCATTTTCCTTGGTTTCATGACAGTCTTTAAAATGAACCAATTACAAATTGTAGGATATGACAGAACTACAAACTTCAGTCAGTCAGATGATACTCCATGTAGATTTTACAGTATGATCTTGCTTAGTAGCAGAATTATTCTCCTTCTTCAGCATTTTTAGGTCACTGTTATTTACATACTGTATGTACTCAATTATACGTCGAGCCAAACTGCAAGCAATTAAGATCCTGGTCTGCCACAGCAAAATGCACTTGGAGATCAGGGTCTGTGCTGTTTGTCCTACTGATTTCTCCTAAGAAACTTCAGAGACCCAGATCTGCCAGTGCATTATGCGATGTCAGATCTGGTTTTGTGTACTTTGCAGTTGGACTCTTATTATAAGCCAGTATTTACAGTATGTTACATCACAAATTGTATCTGCACGTGTCAAGAATGCAGATGACTTTACAGAACATTATTTATTATTTTATGCAATGTAAAATTTAATTTGACAGGGTCAAAGAAACAAAAAAGTTGTAATAAATATTCAGAACTCTTTTCAAATATCCCTTATATAAGACACCAAAAGAGTGTAAAATGTATGCTGTTATAAATCAAATGAATTGCAGTCATATGTAATGAATATAGGGTAGAATATGGGTAATGGCAGGTGGCAAGTCTTTGTGCATGCATGCATGCATGTTTGTGTGTCTGTTTAAGTGTGTGTGTTTGTGTACTTTGTGTGTGTGTGTGTGTGTTTGTGTGTGATTCCTCAGTACTAGTATCTTGGGATGTCTAGCTTGATAGTACATATATTCCTAGCCTGGTAGTGCATTAGGTGGTTGTTTATATATATATATATATATATATATATATATATATATATATATATATATATATATATATATATATATATATATATATATATATATTCCCTAATTAACTCCCCTGTGAGCATTACATTTTCCAAAGGGTTGGTGGCATTTATTAGAGTACACTAATCAAAGTTAAAGTTGTTCTTTTATAATGATCACATGTACATATAGGGGATTTTCTGTCAATGAAGGCAGCGTTTATAAATAGCACAGTTACAATTATTAATTTGATCAACACATTTTCCCACTAAGCAGCTGTCAGAAGTTACACTGGCAAGTTTTTCAACTTGCTACTCAGTTGTTTGTCATGTGTAACAATACATGTGTGCCTGTGGCTTTTAGTAATTTTTACATTGATATTTACATTATAACAGTGATCAACTGAGACAGCTGCAGCTTTTCTTGTAACCATGGATCTGAAGCAAACAGGTATTGAAAAAGCATAGGTCTTACACCACATCTTTTAAATTTTCTGTTTTTACAAAAGAGGAGGGGCACTAATTAGAATGGGGATATTAATTAAGGAAAATATGGTAATTACATGTAAACAACTGGGTCCCTATCTCCAATTTTCAGTACAGGAATATGCCCTTAATTATGAATTTCAGGTTGTTTACTTGGAAGGTGGGTATCTGACTCTAGTTAAACCTGGAGGGCAAGATTATAAACCTGGCCTGGAGGGCAAGATTAGAACTTGGCCTGGAGGGCAAGATTAGAAACCTGGCCTGGATGGCAAGATTAGAAACTTGGCCTGGAGGGCAAGATTAGAAACCTGGCCTGGATGGCAAGATTAGAAACCTGGCCTGGAGGGCAAGATTAGAAACCTGGCCTGGAGGGCAAGATTAGAAACCTGGCCTGGAGGGCAAGATTAGAAACCTGACCTGGAGGCAAGATTAGAAACTTGGCCTGGAGGGCAAGATTAGAAACCTGGCCTGGAGGGCAAGATTAGAAACCTGGCCTGGAGGGCAAGATTAGAAACTTGGCCTGGAGGGCAAAATTAGAAACCTGGCCTGGAGGGCAAGATTAGAAACCTGACCTGGAGGCAAGATTAGAAACTTGGCCTGGAGGGCAAGATTAGAAACCTGGCCTGGAGGGCAAGATTAGAAACCTGGCCTGGAGGGCAAGATTAGAAACTTGGCGCATCTGCTTTGACATGTATGTTTGCATTGTGATTAGCACTAGACCCTGTTCTATATAAGAGTATTTAGTGTTTGGACTGCCATTATTAACTTATATGGCCAAACACTCACATTTTCTGAACATCATATTTCCAAATTTGTAATAACTGTAAAATGTACCAATAATGTCTACACAAAAAGCATGTTTTAAAGGCCATGAGAAAGAAAGAAAAATTCAGCTTGGAACGTAAACTAATAAATGTTGTAGTTATACTCAGAGACTGGAGTAATCAACCATCTGGCCATGGAACTTCCCTAATTACAACATGGAGTAACTGATGGTGATGGCAATAGTCAGCACTTAAAACAGCTGTCTTGATCCACAACTTGTGATCAAGCAGTTCCCTTTACAAAAAAGCTGCAAACTTGTTAAAGGAAATGATTTAGGAAAAAGAATCTGTCATCTTGAGACAATTGGTAGAACTATAAAATCAAGGTTCATCAGCAATCAGCATTATATCAAGCCAACATGTAATTGCAGGCTTCTTTACTGCTGGAGAATAAACAGAGGGAGACAACTTCAGTCAGTTCATATTCTATGTAAAGTGGATTGTCTTGTATGACTTTAAGTGCTTTAATATGCATGCAGGTTATTATATTTCTTTTCACCATTTCCCAGTAAACTAACCTGGGTTTACATTTATTTGTGATAGATCTATCTACATATTTAAGATGCAAGTTTCACAGGTTCCTGTAGTCTCTGTTTGTTTTTTTATCACTGGTGTATTTCCATTTGGTAACATTATTTTTGACATAATTGGTTTGGTCTTCTGACAGACAGATAGAGTACAAATAATGGTATTCTGCAGTTAATTTTGTGAACCAGTCTTCAAGATTTGGTGCTGTTGCATTTTTAGGGCAATCATTGCCATATCTGAATTTTTAGTGTCCAGATCACTTTAAGCATTGTTGAAGGGAAGTATGGACTGTCTTATACATTTTCATATATTATGAATAGATGTATATTATTTCAGTGATACAGTCTGTGTTCAAAGATAATCTTTATTTATGAAACAATATCTATATTTGGACTCGGTCACATTCTTAGTCAAGTTTCTTGTGAGATTTGTGACCAATGTTGGTACATATACATAATGTCCTAGTTTTACAAAGAAAAAGAAATAACAGAAATGAAACCAGAATTCCTTTTTTATAAAATAACAATGAAATATTATTATGGAAGTGTTCATTATTGGCAGTCAGGGATGTAATGCAAATTAGTTTACCTACCATGAGGCCACTACACAATTGGGACAATAAAGATATCAACATTGCAGACACAATTTTCAGGAAACTATAATCTTTATTAGCAAACAAATTATCCAGGCAAAGACAAAAGTAATTATTTTTTAGGTCCAGATACATGATTTTAGTTCAGTGACAATAGTTCATGTATAGGTAATACTTTTTATGAACTTAAATATATGGTGGCACATGAAAGGATATCATTTTGAGATCCTGGGCTGCATGGTCAAATGAAAAGTACTGTGCTGTAAACCCTCATAGTAGTAGATAATTGGAATGTTATTTTGGCGAGCCATTCAAATAAAATTATTAAATCTCCATTGAGTGAGGCAGTGTAGCAAACTAAGGGTCCTGCCATTTTATTTTAAAAGGGGGAGGTCATGAGATTTTCAGTTTTGAGCCAGGATATTTTTTTTCTTTCACCTCAAAATAATTTATTGTTTTAATTTAATATAGTGGGTGTAATAGCTTTTAACCCTATAAATCAAGCTGTACGAGTGATGGCCAGAAATGGAAAAATGAAATCACAGGCCCCTCCCCCGTGAATTAAATGGTGGAAACCTTAAATTATTTATAGATGAATGTACTTTGAGGAACCAAGAATTTTAAGAGATAACTTAATAGATTTTGATTTGTATTGAGACTGGAGACATGATTAGTAATAGAACTTGGGCTTCCTATGTGCATTATGGGGTTAGACTCTTCTTGTAAAGAAATACATTTTCGGCAGCTTACAAAAAATAGAAATTTATATTAAAAAATTATTGCATCAGGAATTGTGAATAAAACCCAGAAATTTCACAGGAACTCAAGAATTCTCACATGTCTGCTAGCCTATCTAGCTCAGGCAACTAAAAATTGTTGCTGGGCAAATATAATCTTATGTAACAAGCCAATTTTCATGTAAAATGAAGGAACAAAATATCAGATTTTGAGAATATTTTCCTGCAATTTCCTTGCTGGGCAAGAAGATCAACAGTTGCATTGTCATCCACTGTGTAAGTTAAGGGTAAGTCTTTAGCTAGAAACTTCAAAAGCACGCATAAAAATATATATTAAATCGATATCACATTGTACAGTTAAAAAGTGAAATATGCATCCATTTATTGGAGGCAGGTATGAAAGAAGTTGTTTTTATCAATACAGGGATCATCATCTACCAAAGAACAATAAAAATGAAGAACAAGAAGAAGTCTTATAGCTGTGTCATATATACTTTTCATTTGCCAATGATAAGAAGAAGATGAAGAAACAGAAAGACCAAAGTGTCGCTGGTTTAGGAATTAAAGTTTTCTTTCTTCAAAAATTGTAAATAGAGATTTGTAGGTTTCATATTTTTTATTTCAGGTTGTTCGATGCAAATAAAATCAGGCCTGAAGGAACTCTGTTGAGAGAGTGATCACAGTCAAGAAAAGCAAGATGTCGTCCGATACAAACCCTGTTCTGATGGAATATTATCCTCCAGAGACATGTATGGATGATCGGTGCCATGACATGTTCATGGAGTTTATCTACTGCATTGTTGTTCCAGGTGGAATTCTTTTCCTAGTGGCCCTTATTTTCTGTGTTGTACTCTGCTGCATTGGATGCAAAAGGTACTATACACTTATATATGTTGAGTCCAACTGCAAACAACAAAGATTCTGACATGCCATCACAGTATGTAATGGCATATCAGTATCTGTATTGTTTGTTCTGCTGATTACTTCTAACATTCTGCATAGATCCAGTAGCAGATCTGAGTCTGTACAATTTGCAGTTGGTGTACAATTGTCCATAACACATTAACCCCTGGCAACGAGTTTACGTGGCGGGAGGTAGTAGCCTTCTGCCGAGCTCTGTAGCGTCAAGGTCATGTATGATATACTAAAGTGGGTGGTATTATGGAAAGGTAGACAGATGTAGCTCTACAATGATGCCAAATAATCTGGAAGTTCTAGTTGCACTACAAAATAAAGAGGGAGAAACCTCAATTTTTTGACCCAGTTTTTTTCCACCCATAATTCGCCCTTGGTCGGAATCGATTTTGTGTCTCGATTTTATACTTTTTGGTCTCAGATCTAAGGCAGACCGGTAAGAACTGCAATTGCAAAAAGTAGGATAAGATGGGCATTTGGAATAAAGAGTGCTCTAGATATGAAAATAATGGGTCCATTAAGCAACAAAAAAAAAGAACTTCAACTTTTACCCTTCTGCTCATGCACAAGCCAGGTAGCCAATGAAAAACAATGTTTCTAGCACAACTAGGCATTAGGTTATTGGAAAATCACCAGGAAGTTGATGTATTAGGATGTATTCAGAAATAGCTTTCAAAATGTGTTTCCTACTCAAATTTCAGGTGAAAACGACAAAAACCTCCAGGGGTTAATGAGTTAACACTTTACAAGTATTCAGGGGAGCCACAAAAGTGTAACATGACTTGTAGGCAGCAAAGTTATCTAATACATCACTGTTACATGTCCCGAAAGTGTAACATGATATGTGGGCTGTCTTTTTTATACACCATTGTTACATGTACAGAAAGTGTAACATGATATCTAGGCAAGGCTAACTTTATTGTTACGTGCCCAGAACATTCTTGAACCATGTTATGATGATGTCATGAGTGGATCAAACGTTTTTCTTATAGAAGAGGAAAACTACAAGATTCTATTTAGCAGTACCTAAAGTAATTACATTCCCAGCTGGTTATGGTAGCTCATTATATAATTAAAATTGGGAAAATAAATATGATTTAAAGAAGTCATGTCAGCTGATATTTTATGTTTTAATGCAATCATCATAAGTTGATATATTTTCTTCTATTTAAATGTGAAAGGAGTCAATCAACTGTCACAGCAATAGCCATAAGTGCTTCCATGAAGCAGTGGCTAACCTGGATTTATTTTGATAACTGTTGAGAACTTAATGGTCCTTTGACATGATGATCTCATTAACAGATTGACAGACTCAAGCAGTTTGCGATACATGAAAGGTGCTTGCTGACATCACAATAACATCAGGGTCAGCATAATTTCTTGTTAAAAGCCATAGACAACTGATACATTTTTGCCATTAGCTAATCTATGGATTGTTCTTCAAAATCTTCAGTGATACATTGTAAAATAGTTTGCAAGTTCTAATAAAATGCAATTTTTTTGGTGTCTTTTCTCAGTTTTTCCCAATAGTTTCTCCTATGTGGAGATAGTGTTCTGTAACCATGTATCTTTCATGTACTGCCTGTATTAACTCTTCTGGTCAAAACCATGGGATAATCTGCTGTCTGTATTGTTTATTCATCTTTAAGCACCACAGCACCATAAATACTGCTCCAAAACTACTTGGAGAATTGCCGTACACGCATGCACACACGCACGCGTGCGCACGCACACACACACACACACACACAGACACACACACACACACACACACACACACACACACACACACACACACACACACACACACACACACACACACACACACACACACACACGTCTGCTGGCAGCTATCAAAGGCATGCTGTATGAGCCTGAATGCACAAACAATTGGTGTATGATCACAAGCGAGAAAATGGTTGAGAGCAGCAAGGCAAAAATCCCTAGGACTGAAGCATCCAGACTGTCCAGGGGATACAGCAAGACATGGTACTGGTTGGAGAAGAACCTGCATTACATTATAGACATAGCAGTATGGAAGGACTCTAATGTTGCATGCGAGGAACAAGAACAAATAGCAAAGGAAATTGACAAAACTTGGAGAACTGGAGCACAAAGAGTAATAAACCACAGATAATGAGAGCACCTGCAGATGTTTGTAATAGCACTAAAGCCAGATCTATGACAGAAAGCAACAGTCTCAGTAGATGCTCAGTATCTAAAGTGACAGGTGGTCCGATAATAGGGACAAAAGTCAGCCAGAAATACCATTGAATTAGCCATGGAAGAGAGGAATGATAATAATAATAAAACAACATAAAGTTTATCTTGTAAAATTGTTAGTTTGCATGTAGTTCATACTTTTGAATTGATGGATGAAATACATAGTCGGACACAAATTTACTCTATGGAGTTACATGTGTTTCTTTTGTTTACACATCATTCAATAGGAAAATGATTTAAAAACTGAATGACAAATCTAAAGTCATGGTTAAAGCTACATAAACATTTGTACCTAGATCTACAAATGGACTCTCCTTTTTGACCCTCAGTGGTGAATCTTGCCATCAGTTTTCAATCATCATTATCATCATCATCATCTTTCTTTCTAATAAAGATTGATTACATATTATAATCAGTACCTTGGTAATAATCAATATTTGTAATAAACCTAAACCTTTGTTATATAAAGAAGAAAACAGTTTTAGCATGTACTAGTAAAACAAAAATAAAAATTCACGTATAACATGCAAAGGCAGGAAAACACTTAAACATGTACAGGAGAGTTAAGTTTGAACCAGTGTCTTTTTGGCACCATAAATACCATATATTCTACGGAGACAAGTGCATTGCACAATTCATCTTAAAATATTAGTAAATTATTTTTATTGATAATTATTTGCATTCCATTCATTTGGATAAATTGAAAAATGAAATACTGTCACTTTTGACTGGTTCAGTAGTAGAAGGCTATCTAACAGCTGAGTTGTACTCGCCCAAAAATAGAGCACAACAGCAGTCAACATAGACCCTAATCTGCCATCAGATAATGTGCTGACAGATCAGGTTCTGTGTTGTTTATTCTACTGATTGGGCCTAAGATCTGTAGGTGCATAATGTGGCATCATATCTGGGTCTTTGTCGTTTGCAGTTGGTCTCAACTCATAAATGACTACATATAGTAACTAAAAATTACCGGTACCTATTATGGCAAATAAATTATGCTGAAAAATTACCTGAATTATTTTTTTTAAGTAAATTCATAAACATTATGGCATTTCAAAGTTATTATTAAAGTAAACTACTCATCATAAATGAATACCAAAATATTCAGTGAACACAACAAATATTGCTCAGAACTGTTTTAATTAATTTATTCAGGCAAGTACAATATAATGGATCTCTTTCTTTCACTTTTGTGCAGTCTCTGAAATAGAGATTGAGTTTTATGAATAATTATGCAAAAGTCTCTGATTATTCTATCAGGTATGTGAAATAACACTTCTCAGTAAGGCAAACCTAATTTCATTGAGTCAGTTATAAATCCCCCCCCCCCACTGGGTGTCAGACTAATGACATTCATTATGCTCTCTTTTTAAATCATTATTATTTCTTTTAACATTAAAATTTTACAGACTGAGGTGATTAGGATGATTCAAAATAACTTGACACGGTGATGAAACTCTACCTCAATATCTCAAATTTTACTTTTAAATGAGTAAATTCTTATAATAGAAACTACTGTGCACACATCATTAATAAATGTAAATAGATAATTGATCAATTTAATCATTTAGACATGATCCATAAATTTTATTTAACACTGTAGTACAATAATGAAGAGTTTTATTTTGCATATTTAGGAATTGCCAATGGTCGGGAGTATTGTGTGAACCATTATGTGAACATGTCAGGGAATGTACTGGGTGCATTTGTTTGTGTATCATACAAGAGTTGGTATACTATTTTACCTATCAAGGTTTCTCACAATCACTGGCAAGATTTCAGAATGGTGGAAATATATATGGCCTTTTTGGACCCTCACCTACCACACTTAATTCCCAGCTCAAAAAAATGGATAAAAATGTGAAGACAATTTTGCTGATTACCTATCAGATTTCAAAATTGTATATCTGTCCCAGGGGCAGTTCTTTGAACCCATCCCCTCCAAATGAGCAAGAAATAACCATAAAAGCTGAGAACAAGTTATTTTTCAGTTAGATGTTTAAAATTATGTTCTGGAAATACTTAAAATGCCTGAACTTCTGGGGGCTTTGTCCAACAGGTTTCATCCTACAGATCCCCAGCCTGTTTCTTTATGCCTCATAAACAATACTGAACAATATTTCTGGATCTGCCTCTTTGTCTTACCAGAAAAACATTGTTGGTGATTTGTTTGATGTTACATCTTGCCAGTTAAACAGTGTCTTACCAGTGAAAGAGTATTGGGGGCTTTGCTTGACATTATGTCTTGCCAGTAAAACAGTGATGGAAGATTTCCTTGACATTATGTCTCGCCAGTACAACAGTGTTGGAGGAATTGCTTGACATTATGTCTTGCCAGTAAAACAGTGTTGGATGATTGGCTTGACATTATGTCTTGCCAGTACAGCAGTGTTGGAGGATTTGCTTGACATTATGTCTTGCCAGTAAAACAGTGTTGTAGGATTTGCTTGACATTATGTCTTACCAGTACAACAGTGTTGGATGATTTGCTCAACATTGTGTCTTGCCAGTGAAACAGTGTTGGAGGATTCAATTGACATTATGTCTTGCCAGTACAAGTGTTGGAGGATTTGCTTGACATTATGTCTTGCCAGTGAAACAGTGTTGGAGGATTTGCTTGACATTACGTCTTGCCAGTACAGCAGTGTTGGATGATTTGCTTGACATTATGTCTTGCCAGTAAAACATTGTTGTGGGATTTGCTTGACATTATGTCTTACCAGTACAACAGTGTTGGATGATTTGCTTGACATTATGTCTTGCCAGTACAGCAGTGTTGGATGATTTGCTTGACATTATGTCTTGCCAGTACAAGTGTTGGAAGATTTGCTTGACATTATATCTTGCCAGTAAAACAGTGTTGGAGGATTTGCTTGACATTGTGTCTTGCCAGTAAAACAATGTTGGGGTATTTGCTTGACATTATGTCTCACCAGTAAAACAATGTTGGAGGATTTGCTTGACATTATGTCTTGCCAGTACAACAGTGTTGGATGATTTGCTCGACATTGTGTCTTGCCAGTAAAACATTGTTGTGGGATTTGCTTGACATTATGTCTTGCCAGTAAAACAGTGTTGTAGGATTTGCTTGACATTATGTCTTGCCTGTTTAAACAATGTTGGAGAATTTGCTTGACATCATGTTTTACCAGTAAAAGGGTGTTGGGGGTTTTGCTTGGTGCATGCCTAAGTGCTTGAATATGTCAGGAAAATCATTCCCCACATTTTTCTTAAACAAAAGACAAATAAACATATTCAAAAAATGTGGATGGCATTACCAAGACCTTGGAGCCACATCTGGAAGTTGATACAAGCTAGTTACTATGACTGTCAGACTAAATGAAAGAATTTCCATTGAAATACACGCTACAGACCATCAAAATATAAGCTAAGTAATATTTTATGCCAGATTTTTATGCTGTTCCTTTTATGGTTTCAAGCAGATGAAGTAGACAATAATTTACAAATGAAGTGGACTAATATATTACAACAGATCTAAAAGAGGAGGATATGAAGTATGGAGGGGGTGGGTTTGAAATATGCAATAAAAACATGAGGAATTTGCAATGAAAAGTAACTGCAGTATTTGTAATTTTGTTTTATTTTACCAGCTGTGTGAAAACTAAAAAATGGTCTTTGCAAATGTGTATGTTGTTTGTACTCTGGGCTATTAATCATGATTTCCTTACCCAGGATCCGTAGATGGGGGTCAGAGGTCAGATGTACAACAGTTTTGATCACAATAGCATTGTAAAATATTTTCATACCAATGTTATATGTACAGATATGTAATGAAGATGCATCTTGTATGTTATGGCTTATACATTATGACTCCTGGGTCACTATCTGGGGTGGATGGGAGGGAATAAGACATGGGATTGGTGGGGGTGAGGTTGGAATATGCAATAAAACATGAAAAATTTGCAATGATGACTAAATGCAGTATCTTTAATTTGTTTTACTTTACCATCAGTGTGAAAACTAAAACTTGTCTAACTAAATTAATGAATGATTGAGTGGTGAGATCAAAATTTGTTAATTCATATTTGCAACTTTTTTTTTTCAGAAAGAAGAAAGACAACTCCAGTGATGAGTAAGGATTTTAATTATTTATAGTGATGAAGTCAGTTTCAAGCTTCAGAAAATGAATGAATATCTGTCTGTCTAAATATCAATCTATCCATCTATCTATCTATTTGGCTGTCTGCCTGCCTGCCTGCCCAACTACCCTGCCCTGCTCTGCCCTGCCTATCACTCTGCAGGTTTTTTTTTTTTTTGCAATATGATACAACACTATGAGTATAGATGGTTACTATCATAATCAAATTGATGAACATATGAATACCTAAATATGCCTGAAGCTGTCTTCTTGGTTACAGTTCACTTCACACAGATGATCTTTACAAATCTCTTTTCACATGTGATCTTTTGAAATTCACATTACACATGTGATCTTTTCAATTCACTTTACTCATGCGATCTTTACAATTCACTTCACACAGATGATCTTTACAAATCTCTTTTCACATGTGATCTTTTGAAATTCACATTACACATGTGATCTTTACGATTTACTTTACTCATGTGATCTTTACAATTCAGTTTACACAGATGATCTTTACAAATCACTTTACACAGATAATCTTTACAGTTCGCTTTACACAGATGATCTTTACAATTCACTTTACACAGATGATCTTTCAATTCACTTTACACAGATCTTTACAATTCACTTTACACATGTGATCTTTGCAATTCACTTTACACAGATCATTACAATTCATTTCGCATAGATGTTATTTGCAATTCACATTACACAGATGATCTTATCAAATCACTTTACACATGTGATTTATCAAATCGCTTAATATGGATAATCTTTACAATTTGCTTTACACAGATCTTTACAATTCATTTTACATAGATTATCTTTGCAATTCACTTTACACAGATGATCTTTACAATTCACTTTACACAGATGATCTTTACAGTGCACTTTACACAGATGATCTTTACAGTTCACTTTAGACATGTGATCTTTGGAAACTGACAGACATAAATCAAAGATTTCAAATTCATGTAGCTACACATATCTTCACAGATTTTGATAATTACAAACTGACTGACATAAATCAAAAATTTCAAATGCATGTAGCTACACATATCTTAACAGAATTTGATCATTACAACTGACTGATATAAATCAGAAATTTCAAATTCATGTAGCTACTCACATCTACACAGATGATCATTACAAACTGACTGACATAAATCAAAGATTTTCAAATACATTTGGCTACATATATCCAGTGTGACATATCTGCCAACCTTCCAGACAATGTGGGGGTGGGGGGTGGGCAGACTTAGAAAAGTGAAATGTGTAAAGTGAATTGCAAAGAACATCTATGTAAACTTAATTGTAAAGATCATCTGTTTTGTGGTCCCAAGGGAGGTCAGTGCAAATAACCCAAATAAGTGATTTTGTACAATTGAAAATCATTCATCGTTTCATTTAAGCCTGACAGAAATGAAAGGGAATTCAGGTTTGAATAAAAAAAAATAAAAGAGCAGTTTTATTTTAAGCTTTCAGTACACTTTTAAATAATAATATAGCTGATAGACTTGGTGTTGTCATATATCACAGACACAGACACAGACACACACACAAACACTGTGTGCACTTAAATAATTACATACCACAGTCTTTAAATAAAAATAAAAGTTTCTGCTTTTAAAATCTGTTGTGTAGTTTAACATAGTTGATTGGATTGTTTGATGCCAGTGTTAATCTTTGCACTTATTATAGACTGGGTTGTACTGCTGTTTAAACACCTCTGAATGTCTTGTGGAATTTTTCTCAGCATTGACAGTGATCTTTCTGCAGCTGTATATTGTACTGTGGTGTTACTGTGTGGACAGGCAATGAATGCCCAGAATGACTAAAATCATTATTATGTTTGCAGTAATTGAAAAGTATAGAATGTTCCTCTGGCTCCATCGACCAGATGTTTTGAATTTGATCTTTTATGGACTTTTGTCGCTTCACAAATGGCTCATACTTCCCAGAATCACAGATTGCATTTTGACATTACGCACTCACAGCTACACTTCTCCTAACTTTACAATTTCACCTATCGAAATAAATTTTGCATTTTATGAATGGAGTACTCCAATCTGACTTTCAAGAATCATTGTCAGTTATCATGTACTAAATAATAATTTGTAATAATGACGGCTTAAACATTCAAGACAGCAAGTGTAATGACACATCTCTAATTTAACAAACATCAAACAAATCAGTTTGTTCGCTTTGTGTACTTTACCCATGCTGATTTGCCTGCTGGGCTGTCCCACAGAAATGCAAACACAAAATAACACTATCTATTGTGAGTCCTTAAGTAATCTATGGAATGGTTGTTTATTTTTTACCTTTGCCTTTAATCACCTCACAGACAGTTATATGTATAAACTGGCCAGTGGTGATAGTTTTCCATGAGTATTAAGCATGAAGCTGTGAGAGTCATTAATGGCTACTATTGAAACAGGCTGCAGGTTACAGACATGTACATGCATTGCACTGTAAAGGAAGCTCTCTCCCATTTTCATAAGGTCTACAGGAAGTTGTGCATTTTTAGACTCATCTACAAATTCACATCCTTGCCAGGGGTTTGACAGTGAACTATAATTTTTCTTTTTTGTGATGTAGTCTGATATGGCAGATATAGTGATCATTGTGTATATATGTATTTGATAGAGAGTGATCAGTATGTATGTATGTGTGTGTGTGTGTGTGTATATATATATATATATATATATATATATATATATATATATATATATATATATATATATATATATATAATGCTCACTCAACTGCGAAGATGTTAGACCCGGTGGGTTGGCAGATCAGGGTCTGTGCTGTTCAGCGTATTCCCAGTACTACTGGGCATAGCAGGGTGCTGGTTGCCTGTTAGGATATTTTAAGCATGGATAGGTTCATTTTGGGGGCACTGTAGTAATATTCTGCCTTAGAGAATTTAAAATGTCTGATAATATATTTGAGCTGGAGATTTTGTTAGTCACAAAAAACTGTACATTGGAAACTTGTTTGATTGGCTGAAATGAAAACTTGAGCTCAAACTCTAGCTTACAGTTTTGTCATATCCAAGCTTGAAGATTTAAGACAAGGGAAGGAGGAGATGGGCAGGCAAGACATGCTTTGGGTGACAGGGTATACCCAAGAGGGGGCAAGGTGCCACTTAAGGGTGCAGCACTGCTATTCATTGTACTTAATGATTTCATTAGAATGTTTTAGAACTGGGCCCTGCATTCTCAAAACATTGTCAGCAAGCTACTCAATTTCAAACATTCAGGGGCCTAAAATCTCTAATAGTCAGCATATACCTTTGTCAGAAAATAGTTTGTAGTCCAGCTGTGTGACACAGATGCTGAAAAATGTGCAAGTTCTGTAATTCTAGCTTCATTCTAATTAAAGTTATAGCATATCCAAGGCATGGGGTGTTATAGTGTGTTTAAGGCATAGGATGTTATAGCATGTCCAAGGCATAGGATGTTATAGCATGTCTAAGGTTTGGGATGTTATGGCATGTCCAAGGCATGGGATGTTATAGCATGTCGAAGGCATAGGATGTTATAGTGTGTCTAAGGTTTGGGATGTTATAGTGTGTTCAAGTTATGGGATGTTATAGCATGTCCAGGGCATGGGATATTATAGCATGATCAAGGTATGGGATATTATAGTATGTCCATGGTATGGGATGCTAATGTGTATCCAAGGCATGGGATGTTATTGCATGTCCAGGACATGGGATGCTAAAGCGTATCCAAGGCATGGGATGTTATTGCATGTCCAGGGCATGGGATATTATAGCATGATCAAGGTATGGGATATTATAGTATGTCCATGGTATGGGATGCTAATGTGTATCCAAGGCATGGGATGTTATTGCATGTCCAGGACATGGGATGTTATAGCATGTCCAAGGCATGGGATGTTATAGCATGTCGAAGGCATAGGATGTTATAGCGTGTCTAAGGTTTGGGATGTTATAGTGTGTTCAAGTTATGGGATGTTATAGCATGCCCAGGGCATGCGATATTTTAGCATATCCAAGGTATGGGATGTTTTAGCATGTCCAAGGCATAGGATATTATAGCATGTTCAAGGTATGAGATATTATAGTATATCCATGGTATGGGATGCTAAAGCATATCCAAGGCATGGGATGTTATTGCATGTCCAAGGTATGAGATGTTATAACATGTCCAAGTGTGGGATGTTATACCATGTCCAAGGTATGGGATGTTATAGTATGTCCAAGGTATGAGATATTATTGCATGTCCAGGGCATGGGATGTTATAGCATATCCAAGGTATGAGATGCTATAGTATGTCTAAGTGTGGGATGTTATACCATGTCCAAGGCATGGAATGTTATAGCATGTCCAAGGTATGAGATGTTATTGCATGTCCAGGGCACAGGATGTTATAGCATGTCCAAGGCATAGGATTTTGTAGCATGTCCAAGGTATGAGATGTTATATTGTGTCCAAGGTTTGGGATGGTATAATGTGTCCAAGGTATGGGATGTTACAGCATGTCCAAGGTATGGGACATTATAAAATGTCTAAGGTATAGGATGTTATAGCATGTCCAAAGTTTGGGATGGTATAGTGTGTCCAAGGTATGGGATGTTATAGCATGACCAAGGTATGGGACATTATAACATATCTAAGGTAAAGGATGTTATGGCATGTCCAAGGTATGGGATGTTATAGTGTGTCCAAGGTATGGGATATTATAGCATGTCCAAGGTATGAGATGTTATAGCATGTCCAGGGTACAGGATGTTATAGCAGGTCCAAGTTATGGGATGTTATGGCATGTCCAAGGCATGGGATATTATAGCATGTTCAGGTTATGGGATGTTATCGCATGTCTAAAATATGGGATGTTATAGCATGTCTAAAATATAGGATGTTATAGCATGTCCAGGTATGGCTTGTTATAGAATGTCCAATATATCAGATGATATAGCATGCCCAAGGCACAGGATGTTATAGCATGTCCAAGGTATGGGATGTTATAGCGTGTTGAAAGTTTGGGATGTTATAGTGTGTTCAAGGTATGGGATGTTATAGCATGGCCAGGGCATGTGATATTATAGCATGGCCAAGGTATGTGATATTATTGCATGCCCAAGGCATGTGATGTTATAGTGTGTCAGAGGTGAGGGATGTTGCTGCATGTCAGAGGTGTAGGATGTCGTGTATGATTCTGAGTTTCTTACTAAAAAGCATTTTGAGACTATGGATGAGTATATGGTGTTAGATCTGTTGGCACACAATGGTAGATCTTCATAGTTTCATGAGTATTATTGAGAAGGCAGTATTGTTTTGTCACTTTAATGTTCTTTGCATATTTGTACTTTCAGAACCCAGATGTCAGGTTACAACTCCATTCGACGTGCCTCACTGACACTCCGCAGTATGTCCCAGAAGCGAGATACACCACTTTTAATGCAGCAGCCTGATAGATCTGGTTCCCTGTCCCTGGACCGTGAACACAGATACAGAAGGGGTATAAGGGGTAGGGACACAGCCAATTCTGCACCTGGCACTCTACAACGGTAGGGCTTGTTTAACAGAAATAGCAGAGCTTCATTGTATCTTCAGCCAGCTGTCAGTAAATTTTGCCTATTCAGTTTGGACCACTGTTTGATCTTAGCTTAACTTTGCAAATTATATACAAATGATTAGTTGCTAGTCAGAAATTTATTTTATCTGTCTTTGGTGTGGCAAGATCAGACATTTAGACCATTTTCTACTTTATAGCATATAAATGTTCAGACTTGCATAAATACATGTCTTTTATTGAATTGTAGGGAAATGTTCACAAGAAATACAACTTTTTTATTAATATTGTGGTACTATTAAAAATTGATATTTTTTCATAAATATTATCAGTTATTGAGTAAGCAGTGTTGTCTTAGCTCTGTCAAGTAGTCTATTGATGCTAAGCCAAGAGTCTATTAATGCTAAGCCAAGAGTGTAATTGATGCTAAGTCAAGAGTCTATTGATGCTAAGCCAAGAGTGTATTGATGCTAAGTCAAGAGTCTATTGATGCTAAGCCAAGAGTCTATTGATGCTAAGCCAAGAGTCTATTGATGCTAAGTCAAGAGTCTATTGATGCTAAGCCAAGAGTCTATTGATGCGAAGTCAAGAGTCTGTTGATGCTAAGTCAAGAGTCTATTTATGCTAAGTCAAGAGTCTGTTGATGCTAAGCCAAGAGTCTATTGATGCTAAGTCAAGAGTCTATTGAGGCTAGGTCAAGAGTCTATTGATGCTAAGTCAAATATTTGATTTTAAGTCTTTTGGTCATGATCCTGGTCATTTAACATTTGCAGTGTTAGTTTAAAAAAATTAAATAAGTTAAAGTTGAGCATATTAAGCATACAGAGTGACATAATAGGATCTGTAAGTTTCTGTTGGTATTTTTCAGGGACCGTCGTTCAGGTCGTCAAAACAGAGACTCTGGGACGCTACCACCAGAATACAGGATTCCTCCTAGCTATCCTCAAGTGGCTGCTGATATAAGTGTACCCTCAGGGTAGGTTACTTGAAAAAAATATTAATCGTCATGGGTATAACTTTTGTAGCTTTGCAGTAAATTGCATTTTCATTAGTACATAACCTGATTGATGTACCTCAGACAGGTATGGTTTGCTTTGGTGTTTTACATTACAAGAATACAAGTAAGTTCCATGGCATTTGGAGTAAAAAGCCTTGTCCAAGGACACAACACAGCAGATAAAATCTGATCCGATGGTTGGTTTCAAATCCATACCTTTTGTTTGCGAGTCCAGTATGCTATCCACAGAATCACAGTGGTTCTTTAGAAATAAGATATTTCCCAGAAAAGCCTTATTGTATATGATGTACCACTGTGTAAATAAACATGGGAAAATGTAATGTATACCTCCATATATACTCACTTATAAGTCAAATCAAACTACAAAAAAAGATCCTGATCTGCTGTAGCATATATGTACCTTCAGATTGGGGTCTGTGTTGTTTGTTCTACTGATTACACCGCTCCCTTGATAACTCGCGCCCGGATAACTCGCGATCCCGCTTATAACGCGGTGTCCGTCTTGGCTCCTGATTTTTTCCAGAGAAAATGCATCTAAAATATCTTTAAAATATGCTGAACATGAAAAATTACGATAAGAATTGATAAATTAAACCTTGATACATTGCTCGTTTTATCATCAAAAATGGTGATTAATGCCCATAAAAATATAATCCATATTTTGAAAGTTCTAAATAAGAATTAATTTCAGAGATCGCGAAAACGCTTAATTACGCGTATTTGGACACAAATTTTTGATCTGGGACGCAGAAAATCACTGAGGCGGGAGTCCTCCGTACGCATGTAATAGGTGCACGGGAAAATTCAAAGATTTGCCGGTCCTGTTTCAGCCACCTGCTTTGTGGGAAAATGTGTTGATCAGTAAACTGTGCTGATATTTACAACGACAGAATTCAGTGATTGAAAAACTATTTGATGTACATACATGTTGACATGATGCAATAGCTAGGCGGCTAGGTCAAAGGCGGCCGGGTGAGAAAATGTACTGATATTTAGTGATTGAATTCAAGACAGAAAGACCCAGTTTTAAAATCCTAGCGAGACCTCTGTTTAAAGACATCATATATTATGTAAGTTTTTACGATAAATAGTTGTCAGTATACTGTAAATAAACAGTCTGGTTAAATAGCGATCAATGAAAACTTCTGGTAAATGCAAACAGGTGGCAACAGAGAATGAAATAAACACCAGTTAAATGTCTTCCTGTGTGAAAGTCACGTTATAATCTTTTAATTCCGTTTCAGTGTAAACATTATAATCACAACATATTCTGTTCATTGAAAATATGAAAAGAGTCAATCAACCGTCACATCGAAACCCGTGAGTACTTCTGTGAGAACCTAATTACATGCCGGCTTTGTTTTGATCAACAACTTGGGGAAGTGTTTGTTTCATTAAAAAATCTATTACAAGAGACCTGGGGTGCTGGATTAAGCTCTTGGAGCTGCCTTTGACGTAAAGCAAAACAGTAACAGAGACAGCAACGATGATAGTGACTTCGAAGGTTTCAGTGAAACTGATGTCATTAATGCCAAGGCTGTTTGGGAGAAATTCATACAGACTCATGGTCCTGAGATGGGCGTTTCTCATGATGATATGGAGGAGTGGATTTGTGCTGACAATGATTGCCCCACAGCCGAATACATGTCAGATGAAACAATAATTAATTCTATAACGAACAAATTTTCAACAGAAGACGATTCTAACTGGAGTACCACAAGTGCTGAAAGTGATGCAGACGCAGATGTTGCACCACCTCCCCCCTCTGCACAGGAAGCAATCAGATATTTTGATATTTCCATAAGGTGGCTGGAGACCCAAAATGTTGACTACATAAAGCTCATGCAGGTGAGAAATCTGAGGGATTTGCTCGGCGGGAGAGAAACCAAGGAGTAACACCAAAAAAAAAAAAATTAACTTATTTTTTCAAAAAGTGAATTGATATTTGTCAAGCGTGGCACAAACAGCAAGTATTAACTTGTTCTAATTTATGTTGTTTTAAATTTGTAGACCAATTAAATATGTTAGTACTGATTAACCCTTGTTTTTTTGTTTTCCATTTTACTTCTGTCGCATTCAAATCTATCTATCTATCGTTCGATCGACACTGTTTCCCGAAAAGAGTCGATCTTTTGTATATAAAAAAAACGTCAAATTTGGATCAAACAATAAAACTAGAATGTATCCAATTCAACATAAAAATTAGTGACGTAGTACACAATGTGTGAAGTGGTACACATGTTAAGCAAATGGAAACCACGTGGAATAATGTTTTCGATGATCGCCTCAATATACCGTAATTTATCCTGAAATTAATGTTGCCCTATGAGGAAATAATAAATAAAGTACACCGTTATGAAGAGATATTTATTCACAGTCAATCTCAGCACGATTATAAAGTGAGTATTCAACACTATAATCTGCCTAAAACCCCGCCCCCCTTATTTTTCCTTTATGTCGTCGATCACTTTATTGGTTTTGGGCTTATTTTATAGGTCCCTCGATAACTCGCGCCTCACTTATAGTGCGGTCGATGTTTCTGGACCATGATGTGCGCGAGTTATCGAGGGAGTGGTGTATTACTAACAAACTGCACAGACCCAGATTTACCAGCACATTATGCGCAGTTTGCAGTTGGACTCATAAGCAAGTGTATTGAATCTGAATTACTGTTGAAGGGGATGATTATACCAAGCATAACAAAATAATTAATTTTAGTTTTTTAGCTCTACTGGTTATATGTGAGCTTATGGGATGGTCTTTCATCAGTCCATCCTTTAGTATAAGTTTGTTGTTGCTACTCCTTCTAAACTACCTGGAGGACTGACATGAAACTTTACATATACATTCATCCCATGGTCTAGTTGGTCCTAAATGAAAATTGTACCAATGCGGTGTCCAGTTTGGCAACCAGGGCAGCTGTCTTAAAAGTCTTGTTATTGCTACTTCTCCTGACTGAATGGTCATATCAACATGGGGAAGGTCATATCAACATGGGGATGGTCAGATCAACATGGGGATGGTCAGATAAAAATGGGGATGGTCATATCAACATGGGGATGGTCAGATCAACATGGGGATGGTCATATTAACATGGGGATGGTCAGATCAACATGGGGATGGTCAGATCAACATGGGGATGGTCAGATCAACATGGGGATGGTCATATTAACATGGGGATGGTCATATCAACATGGGGATGGTCAGATCAACATGGGGATGGTCAGATAAAAATTGGGATGGTCAGATCAACATGGGGATGGTCAGATCAACATGGGGTTTCACTAAAAGACTTTCATGATGTTATTCCTAAATAAATATATGGTTTCCATGTCATCCATCTTGAAAATCTTGTAATCGCAAATCCTCCAGAACAGAAATTCATGTTAATATGGGATTTTAACCAAACAACTTCTTATGATGTCTCAAGTGATGCTGATCTGAAACCCAATATGCCTGCCACATTTGCCATTTTGAGAATCATGTCCATGATGCTCCTCAATGGATGGTCGTATGAACAAGAGGTTTTTACAATAGGTCTTCTTATGATGTCAAGTAGGTCCTAAATAGTAATGGCGGGGATCTGATATCCAATATGGTCACCGAATCAACCAACTTGAAACTCTTGTTACTTTTATTGCTACTCCTTCTGAATGGATGGTTGTATCAACATTAGGTTTTCACTTCAGAACTTCTTATGATGTCCAGTTGGTCCTAAATAAAAATTGTGCTAGTCTGACATTCAGTATGTCCACAGGGGACGTCCATTAATTATGTCAACAATTTTTAGGCAATTTTTTACCCCCCCCCCCTTGTCAACAACTGTCAAACTTTCAGTGACCCCCCCCCATAAAATTATGTCAAAAATTTTTTACCCCCCCCCCCCAACAAACTAACAATATTTTATACGGCTGGCTTTTGTGCTAAAAATAGAATTATCGACATTAAAAGGGCTACAAATAAATTTTAATACATTTTTTTTACTTGTTTAACAGATTTCAAATTGACTATAACACTTTGAATTCATGAAAAAATTGAGACTTTATATTCTAGCTTCTATCATCTTCCCATGGGGAAGCCAAATGTTCCTCAATTGTTATAATGGGCATAGTGGCTGATTCATTAATTTCTTAAGATTAATACCATATGTGGTTAATCTGTCTACAGTCTACAATATACATTGAATAAAAACAAAATATGATGATGCAAGACTATGACTTCCTTGGCAAGAGCTTAACCGGTTTAGGATTAAACTGGTGGGCTGTTGACGGGCGAGTGAGTGTGTGCCATACCAGCGCACCGAATAATTTCCTGTTTTTTGATTTATTAAATTTATTGTAAAAAATAACATTGTTGAGGTCAATTTATCTTGAACTCCCCCCTCCCCCATGTCAACAATTGTCAAACTTCTTCAAACCCCCTCCCCCCCCATTTTGTTGACATAATTAATGGACGACCCCACAACAGCAACCATCTTGAAAATCTTGTTACTGTTTTTGCTGCATCTCCTGAATAAATAGTTGCATCAGTATGAAGCTTTCATTAAAAAAACTTCTTATGGTGTCTAGTTGGTCCTAAATAGAAATGGTGAAAATATGGCATTAATATGGACACCATGGCAGCCATCTTGAAAATCTTATCACTACTCCTTCTGAATCGAAAGTCATATTGATAGGGTGTTTTTACCTGAAGACTTTTTATGATGTCAAGTTAATCCTAAATGAAAATGGTATTGATCTAAAGTCTTTATATTATGGATGCTGCAGTGGCCAGCTTAAGAACTGTATCACTACTTCTCTTGAATGGTGGTCATATCAGCATAGGGTTTCACTAGAGACTTATCATATTTTGTTGATCCTAAATTAAAATTGTGCTGATCTGAAGTCCAAAATGGGGTCATCTTGAAAAAACTTGTTTTTTCCTACTCCCTAAATGGAAAGTCATTTTGACATGGGGTTTTCTTGAGAAGAATTCTTATGGTGTTTTATTGTGTCTAGCTGGTCATGACTTACAATGACTAACCCTCAGTATAATGGTCAGGGTGGCAATCTGTCTTCCAAGTGAATGGCTATAGCAACATGAGGTTTCACGGTTAGACTTATTGTGATACTTAGTTGGTCCCAAATGAAAATAGTGCCAATCATATATCCATAATGACTGACATAATGGCTGTCTTCAAAATCGAGTTGTCATTCCTCACCTTGAATGCATGATCATTATGACATAGGGTTTTACCAAAAGAATTCAGATGGTGTCTACTTTGCATTTTGGAAAAATGGGTGCCAATCTGACATCAATTATGTCTGCCACAGAAGAGAGCACACTGAGGCAGCTGGCCCAGGTTATGACCTGCAACGCTTTGATTATGAGTCTGGTGCTCTACTGACTGAAAAAGCCTCCCAAGATATAATTGGAAACTGAAAAAAAAACACCAATGTTCTAACATTTTACTGAAATTGTGATTCTTTTGATTATTTTTAAAGCTAGATGATTTATCCATGGATCCTTGTTAAGTTTTATTTATTTGATACAATTCACTAATTGCAAATATAACAAAAATAATTTTATTATTGGAAACAAAAAGTTATAGCAATTTTGTCAATTTTGAATTAATTAATACAGATTTTCTTTCATAAATGACATTTCAGAACTATAAAGTGACTTATAATTTATAGACTGCTTCCTCATTGGCATATTTTGATGTGTATTTGACTAACAGTGCTGAGTAACTACTGATTTATTTTCTTAATTTGAGAAGAAGAAAAAAAATGGAAAAGTTGCCATATATATTTGCTTACAAGTCGATTCCATCTTCAAACAACTTATAGATCCTGATCTGTTTTTACATAGTGGATCAGTAGATAAGGATATATGTTCTACTGATTACTCCCAACAACTACATAGACCCAGATCTGCTGGCACATTATGTGTTGGCAGATCTGGGTCTGTGCAGTTTGCAGTTGGACTTGATCTGTAAACAAGTATATACTGTATATCAAAATTAATTTTTAAATCCTATATATTCATGAATGTCTACATCATATTTCTACAGGAGTTTCTATGTCTTGTACATAAATTTGTACTATTTTGTACATGAATTTCTACATTATATTTTCTACATGAAATTCTACATGCTAATTAAACAGAAATACCTAGGTGTCAGTTCAGTCAGCATGGGCTGAGTAAATAAGCAGTACTTGAGGTAATTGGATGTCAACAGACATTTGGTTTGCAGTCCTTTCACTTGAGTATCCATGGATTCAGTGGACATATTCAAGTTAAGTTACATGACAAAAACAACTGAAACTTTCAGATGATTGAATGAGTGGAAGTTTCATTTGATTGGTTACTTTATCAAATTGAACAGCAGCATGTAGCCATGAAATTCAATGTGGCCACAGATGTAAGATTGTGTTACTCCATGTGCATTTACAATTTGTCAAGTACTTGGAAATATTTTATCTGAAAAGACTATTCAACTGACCATAACTCAAGCAGCAAGAAATGCCAATTATTGTCTAAAATGTATACTGATGTGTTGTTGATAGTTTTGTCTGCACCAGTTGCAAATGGGTGAGATAAGGCTAAAAAACCATCCATCTGTATCACAACAGGTTTTGGGGCAGGTTTATTGGACTACAGTCTGATGGGTCTGCTGTAATTACCAATAAACAGTATTGGTATCTGATCGACTGCATTCATTTTTTTGTTCTCTTACAGTGCACAGTACTCAGAACTTCAACAGGACATACCTCCAGTGGCCATTGCACAAGAGAGACTGGTTTCATAGCCCTATCATCATGAGCTTCTTGCTCTTTTAAATTAGCATAGGACTAGTCTGAATTGTATTTTTAAATGATATGTTAGAAGGTGTATTTCAGTCATTTAAATTGCCAATACAGTTGCATAAAATAGATCTTGAGTCCTATGTATGAACATAAGTCAGTTCTTTACTATCAGGATATTGTATGGTTCTTAAATCATATTTTTTTAAAAAGAATCTTTAATGCTTTCCACCCATAATTTCTTGTAAACTGTATCCTTACATATGGATTGTGGTAAATTTTTTATTTTGTATCACTCATCAATATACGTAATAGTCTCTTGTACCTTCATCTAATGCTTTTCTTAAGGAAATTTTGAGTATTAAGGATTATTGTGGACAGAGTTTCTAAAATTTCTTTTAAAAACCCCATAGTCATGAAACTGCCTCATCACCAAAATCAAGATTCAAAACTCCAACATAGGAAACCATAGTAAATAGGATTTAGCCTGCATGAATTTTCTGCAGGTACATGATTTTCTATATCACATATCAAAGGCAGGATGTGTTTCTTTTCATCTGAGATGGAACTCTGTTTCACGACCATAGTTAGGAGTCTAAAATGGACTGGTCTAAAAAGGACTGGTCCAAACCCACTGAAAGAGAGTTGACATAGTTTAGATCTTTCACATTGATTTTAGCATATATTTGTATACATTTTAATTTTTAGCCCTTTTTTAAATAATTTTTTGTTTGAAGCTATAATACAGCTTCTCCTTGTTGTCACCATGCCTTTAATATGAATATATCAATATTTTACAACATGATTAGTGACTTTTACCATTATACAAGATGTTCATGTGCCATGTGTTTATTTAATAACTTTTAATATCAACACTTTTTGTGTGAAATATTGTGGTTTCTCTCTGTAACAGATTACTTTGGATTTATACAGATCATTTGTTTTCAGGATGTGTTACCTCATCAAATACCAGAGAGTAATATCAAATCCTAATAAAGAATTTTATTGCAATATTTTGTTAAATCGTCTGATGGAGCTAAAGTTACTACAGTGTTATTAGAGCTTTGTTTAGCATACCAATTTACAGGCAGAATTAAAATGAAGTGCTTTCTTTCCATATTTAACTTGACAGTTTTATTTTGTTGACAGTACATTTGCCATATACTGTGCATCATAATAGATAGTTTTAAGCTAGGACTAACATGTGTTAATATTCTGTCCCTGTTTTGTAAAAGTAACATTTCCAAAACAAGATATTTTCTCCCAGTGAATCTTCTGGATGAAGGAATGCTTGATGTCATTTTGGCTTGGAGGGATTGCTTCAGGCCTATTGCATGGTGTCTGACTTTCTCAACTAAGAATAGTTTGTGTTTCTGATATTATAAACTTTTGTATATTTATCTCTGTTGGCCTTTTGGCCTTGAGAAAGCCAGTCAGGGTTCTTAATGGGACATAACTCAAATTCTGTTCCTAAGAGAAGATGAATAGAATCTGAGTTGCTAGGTTTCTTCGTATAGTTTGACTGTTTCCTTGTAATACTTCAAACAATACATCATTTCAATAGAACATGCCCACAAATGGTAATATATATTTTCTATCAAAATATTTTATGAACTTTTTAATCGATTCCCATATTGAACATAAAAGAGAAAAGACTTAAACCATTTCAGATAATTTGTATTTACGGGGATATCAGTTTTGGCTTGTAATCTCTTAAAAATGGTACATGATTATTAATATGTCATAAATATGCTAATTCCTTTGATTCTGTTTTATGTATCATGTTATCAGAACCCTCTAAACCATCTGTGTTCTTAATACTTTTATATTTTTCACACCATTAACTAAAGTATTACGCATAGGATTTCTTTTCAACTAATTGTTATACCTTAAATGGGGGAGGCATATTTTTATCCTGTGTAGCCTTGCGTTGATGAGTTTTACTGAAGTTACTACAGTTAGCATTTGATGCACTTTGCAATCGATGGATAATTGACAAGGAGTATGATCAATCTCATCATTGACAAGGAGTGTGATCTATCCCATAATTGACAAGGAGTAAAATCAATTAATTGACAAGGAGTGTCATCCATCCCATAACTGACAAGGAGTGTCATCAATCCCATAATTGTCAGGGAGTGTCATCTATCCCATAATTGACAAGGAGTGTCATCTATCCCATAATTAACAGGGAGTATGATCTATCCCATAAACAACAGGGAGATTGATTTTTTTCCCATAATTGAAAAGGAGTGTCATCAATCCCATAATTGACAGGAAGTGTGATTGATACCATAACTGATAAGGAGTGTGATCTATCTCATAATTGACAAAAAGTATGGTCAGTTCTGTAATTTGGATATTAATCTATATAACATATTGCTTTGGATATAAATCTGTATAAAATATTGCTGCCATATTGAGGCAGTATGTAAAAATATGATCAACCTGTGTGAATGACAAGACAAGATGTAATTTTTTGCATATATTTTAGTGTGCATCTAATGAGTATTATTTTATTATATTAATATTGTAATATAGTGTAATACCAGATACTGGTGTATTTAGGTGACCATGAATAATATATTCTGCCCTATGTGTGAACAGTTTTTTTTTAGTACTTCCTGTTCTGATATTCCATTAATAAATATCATTGGAGTTTAAGTTCACAATAAAAATTGACCATATTGAGTAAAATTGCCAACTGTGGTAGAGTGCACCCACACACAAATATTTAAAATTATTTTTAAGATGGTTTGAGTTGACATGACATGGTTCAGTTTGTATAAAATAGCCAAATTTCTCCCATTTTTTTTAGTTTTACTGCATGAAGACCAGAAGAGAATATATGATAGTCCTGCATCAGTCATTTGTCATCTGTAGGCAAATGTTTGTCATCATTACTCTCCCAAGATTACTTGGAGAAAAGTTTTGCACGCAGTTACATCCTGAGATCTGATTGGTCCAAAATGAAAATGGTATCTCTCAGACATCCAGTTTGGCCACCATGGAGTTCTCTCTAAAAGGCTTTATATGTTGATGTAGCTTTATATGTTGACGTAGCTTTATATGTTGACGTAGCTTTATATGTTGACGTAGCTTTATACGTTGACGTAGCTTTATACGTTGACGTAGCTTTATACGTTGACGTAGCTTTATACGTTGACGTAGCTTTATATGTTGACGTAGCTTTATATGTTGACGTAGCTTTATATGTTGATGTAGCTTTATATGTTGACGTAGCTTTATATGTTGACGTAGCTTTATATGTTGACGTAGCTTTATATGTTGAGATAGCTTTATATGTTGACGTAGCTTTATATGTTGATATAGCTTTATATGTTGATCTAGCTTTATATGTTGACGTAGCTTTATATGTTGACGTAGCTTTATACGTTGACGTAGCTTTATACGTTGACGTAGCTTTATACGTTGACGTAGCTTTATACGTTGACGTAGCTTTATATGTTGACGTAGCTTTATATGTTGATGTAGCTTTATATGTTGACGTAGTTTTATATGTTGACGTAGTTTTATATGTTGACGTAGCTTTATATGTTGACGTAGCTTTATATGTTGACGTAGCTTTATATGTTGATCTAGCTTTATATGTTGACGTAGCTTTATACGTTGACGTAGCTTTATACGTTGACGTAGCTTTATACGTTGACGTAGCTTTATATGTTGACGTAGCTTTATATGTTGACGTAGCTTTATATGTTGACTTAGCTTTATATGTTGACGTAGCTTTATATGTTGACGTAGCTTTATATGTTGACGTAGTTTTATATGTTGACGTAGCTTTATACGTTGACGTAGCTTTATACGTTGACGTAGCCAGATGGCTATGAGGTCTAACATAATAGCTATCTTAAAACTCTTGTTTTCACTACTTTTGGAGAGATGGTCATTTTGACTTGGGCTTTTGACCATAAAACACTTCCAATGCTTTGTAAATGAATAGGGTTGTAGTCTGTATTCAAAATGGTCATCATGATAGCCATCTTGAAATTAATGGTCCTATCAATGTTGGAATTTTGTATTAGACATCTATGGCATTTAATTGTTCCTGCTTGAAAATGGTGACAGTTTGACCTGATGGACATGGTAACCAGTGACTATCAAGTTTCTCAAAGTTCCTATAAATTTAAAGATTCCTATATAGTGCTTATTGTAAAAAAAACAAAAATCCAACAAAGTACTATATATTTTAGTTTTCAAATTAGCAAATATGAAAAGATCCAATTTATTTCAATCAGTTACATCTAATGAACTCCATTTTAAGTTCAAATGTGCTTGCTTATTGTTTATCTCCATACATTTCATTATTTCTTGTGTACAGTAATATAGCAGTATTTATTTTTTGTGGTATGGTGATGCTTTTGATGTGTTTTTTCTGTCTTTTTTTAATTCTTTTTCATCATTTTGTTGTTAACAGTCACATGAATTAAAGTAACAAGAATTCATTTTGAGCATATGATTTTCTTTGACAATGAAACATTTATTTTTCAGTTTACTCTGTTACTTTGGAAAAATTGCTGGTCAATATTATGAGAGTAAATTTATTGTGTATCATTCATAGTTAAATGAAGGGCATTATGTGATAATTTGTTTATTGTATTTTACAAATCTTGTCACCTATTTGATAGCAATGACCTTGAATTCATTGTATAATGAACAATAAGAGGAAGCTATAGAATTGATGAGACAAGGTGGAGATCATAGATTCTGATAATATACAACAGTTTTGTTTGTGATTTATTGGCAGTATGGTTTTATGAGAAGCTTTGAACAACATTTGAATTCCAATTATTTATCATTATTGATAAATCTTCAAATTCTCTAAATGTTAACTTCTCATTCCTTTACATATCTGAAAAAATATTTTCATTTTCCAGTATTTTTAAATGAAAAACTTATAATTTTCATATATATTTTTCACCCATAAAATCGTATTTTCCTCAATTTTGGACCTAAAAACTGGCTTAATAGCCAGTGACCATCTGATGTTGTTATAATTACTCTTTCAAAATGGTTGGTCATACTTGGGAATTTTCACTTAAAGACAGATACAGTCTGATATCTATTTGGTCCTAAATGAAAAGGCAGGCAATCTAATGTCAAACATGGCTGCCATGGCAGCCATCTGAATAATCTTTTTATCATTACTTCTACTTTTATCTTTTTATCATTACTTCTATTGAAAGAATAAGCATAGCAAAATGGGTTTATTACTGAAGACTTCTTAGAATATCTAGTCGATCAGAAATAAAAGTGGTGCCAATCTATGTCCAAAATGATTGCCATTGTGGCCATCTTGAAAATCTTGTCATTGCTTCTCTGGAACATTGGTAGTATCGACAGATGGTTTTCATTAAAACACTTTTTATTGCTGTAAAACCTGTCATCAAAAACCACTGCTTGAAAGACCAGATTCTCAGTGCACAGATTTATTGTTTAGTGTTATGAACTCTCATGAGAGAACACCTGTCTTGAGGAACATACACGTACTTGGTCCTTATTGAGAATAGAGCCAATCTGATGCCACAAAATGGCTACAGTGAAGACCATGCTGAAAATCTTGTTTAGACAACTTCTGAAGGAATGGTTTTATCAACATCAATTTTCAATTTTTTTTGAACATTTCTTTTGTAGTTTGTCAACAAAAAAAATTGGTGCTGATTTGATCCAACAGAATGAGGGTCACCTTTAAAAAATGTGCTTTTGTCTCCAGGACAGACATATGTATTGACATAGGGTTTCAGATACAACACTACTGTCAATCAGAAATGAAAAAATTTCTGATGTTAACTCCCTAATAGGCACCTACATTAGAAAATCATGTTATGACTATGCTTCCTGAATGAATGATCTTGTTTGCACTGAAACACTTCTTGCAGTCTGCATTTGGGGCTATTTCAGAATGATACAGATCTATTATTATTATTATCATATGCAGTGCATGCTCAGCCATTTAACATCATCACCAGCAAGGTGCAGAGCCTTCAGTCCACCTGGGAACTTTGTTAGTGGACAATTGTTCGCAGTGTGTGACATAGTCTGAAGAGCTCCACAGCAACAGGAAGAGTAGGAGACCTGGCTCTATCGGACAAGGTTGAATGCACAACAACCCTTTCCTGTTGGAAAGTGGTTCAGTGTGGTCCACAGATGACGTGAAAGGTTGAAACCAGGAGGGCAGACAGATGGCTCAGCTATGAGGGAGTGGATTACAACATCTGTTGAAGACCACTCGACACTCCATGCCAAAACAGCTGTCATATCCTATGGCAACGAACATAACCAGACTCGGCATCTCGAAGGCAATTGGACTGTTGAATGTGAGGTGATGTCCATGTACAGTGGAAGTTTCTCACTGACATAGACCTTATCCAACACTTTTGTGGTTGCTTCCTGGCGACGCAGATGTGGAGGAGGAATGTTGCTGAGTACCGGCAGCCATGGTAAATGAGTAGGTTGTTTCGAGTGCTGCTACAGTTTTCTTCAGGTGGTTGTAGAATGTCAATGGTCTGTCCAGAGTCATACCAAGGTATGTTGGTATCAGACTGTGTTTCATTTGCTCCCCATTGAGGAGGATGCAAAGCTCATGGTTCGCATTTGCATTGTTACGGTGGAAGACGCTGGAGACTGTCTTTGTTGCGCCATTTCTTGAAGTCCATCATATTCTCCTGGTCCTTGTTCAGTACCCCCTCATGCTCAATAAATGAACAACTTTGAGTCCAGTAGCAGGAAGGGCGAACAGACCACTTCCTGCAGCTAGTCCCGAGAGCAGTGTCATCTGCATACATGAACTTGCGCAACTGTGTTACAGGTAAGTCATTGATATAGACATTGAACAAACTTGGTGAAAGAACAGACACTTGTGAGAGTCCATTAGTCTGTCACCTCCACGAGCTACAGCTCTCTCTGATGTGCACTCTGAAGTGCCTGGTTTCACGAACGAACAGTTTGATATTCTCAACTGTCCAGCGCTTCAATACTCTGGAAATTTTCAACACCAGCCCTGCATGCTAGACCGTGTCATACGCCGCTGTTAGATCGAGAAAAAAAAAACTCCAGTTTTAAGGTTCCTCTGAAACCCGTTTTCAACAAATGTAGCCAGGGCAAGGACTTGATCGCAAGTGCTATGGCTGTGCATAAAGCCTGCCTGCTCAACAGTTCTGATATTCTCAGACCTACTGGACCTTATGGTCAGTTATCGAATTCTGTATAGTGTATGAGCTCCGTGTGCTGTATATATGATTCTGATTCGGTGTCAATTATCGAACGATAAGAGCAATGATCTTACACAGTACTTTACCATCGGCTTCTCAGAAATTTATTAATCTTTGTCTCAGAAGTCTTTAGTTCTGTAAAGCAACTCTCATGTAGTGATAGGGAAAAAAATGAGACAAATTTCTGTTATTTTCTTTATGGCCAAAAATTAATATTTTGTCAGGAGAAAGATGTTGATTGTGGAGAAATTGAGAGAAAGAGAGTTATCAATTTAATTATCACTACATATATTCATTATCATCAGATGTATATGTGTTAAGTTTTCCTTAAAATAATCTTTTCTGAATTATTTTAATTTAGAGGGAAATTAATGGTCTAATTAATTCTACAACTCAAACATGGAACTCTTTACATGTAGAAGTAAGAAATAAAATTTCATTACCTAATTTCAAAGTCTAACTTAAGTCACAAAAAAGAAATCTTTGCTAATATTGTGTTGGTAATTGAATGTCACGTGTCATACATACTTGACAATGAGCAAAGAAATCACTCCTTGCTAATATTATGATGGTAATTGAATACCACGTGTCATGCTTTTGGTCAGTCAGATCCACAATCCCCCACCACATTCACATGTCCGCAGAGGCAAAGAAAATTTCGAAATTTGCAGAGGAAAAATCTGCAGTTAGCAAACAATGGTGTTAACACGGTTACGTCGGGTTAGAACTTCGTTAATCAGTCTCACTTGCAAAAATAATAATACAGAAGTGAACTTGAAAATGTTCACTGGTTTCTTCGGACTCCTGTGGCAGGTTAATTATCGAGCATCTATATAGAACGTATCACTTTGGTTTGTCTCGCAAGTTCATCACCAGCTGACACCGACCGTGTAGGAACTTGGTGGTTTCGGTTAAGTTTTGGAGAAACCTAACATACAGGACTGGATCTTCAAGGTGAAAATCTAAATCAAATTGACTGTGTGAATTTTGGGACGTTGTAACGTTTTATCAAACGTGGCGGCTCTTCTAGAGCACAGATAATTTGTCAAATGTATGGGTGGTCATTTGAGCAGCCAGTTTCATCACCAACTTAAACCGACCTATTCGGAAGCCGGCGGTTTGGCGGTTTCGGTTACATTTTGAAGAAACGTTATGTACAGGACTGGACATTCAAAGTGAAAATCAATACAGATTGATTGCTTGACTTTTGGGATGTAAGAACGTTTAAAATCTGGCGGCTGTTTCAAAGCACTGAGATTTTGTCATTTGTATGGTCAGTCATAGGACAGTCATATATATATATATATATATATATATATATATATATATATATATATATATATATATATATATATATATATATATAATCACTTTGGCTCACTTGGTTTAAACTGGCGGATACACCTTAGCATTGTAATATGCTAATAATAGAATCGTAACAGATTTCAGTATCGACAACAAACGCATAAACGCATACTCTCTCCGCTTGTTAAAGAGAAAACGACTCGTGTCTTTTTCTTATTAAAATTTTATAGTAGGCCTATATCTCAAGTGAGGATTGTCCCCTTGAGGTAAGTTTTTTTTTTTTTTCTCACGCCGTTTGGGCATAGAAAATATTCATCCGGACAGTCATCAGTCATCTATACATTAATCGCTCTATCCATCAAAGCTTCTACCTACCTATGTAACCATCTATTTTACGTACCTTTTTAAGAATGTTGATATCTTTGCTTTTGTATAGTAACGCATAGTATTTATCTAGTCAGAAGTGTTTATCTTCATAATACATACATACATACATACATACATACATACATACATACATACATGTTTTCTTATTTTACCTCTAGGCTAACTTTATACTGTTGCCATTTCAAAATTGTCAGGTAGTTTATAAAGACGTTGGAAACGCGTTAATTATTTATGCTGTTAACTCGTATTGGACTTATGCAATGTAAAAATGCTGACCCCTTGTGTCAATATTGTATCAAATTCGCTGACTGCTTTATAAAAAAAAAAGGGGTTCGTTGTGTGGTAAATTATTTAGCTGTCTGCAATATAGTATTTATATATCGAACAAACACCGCACGATTTAGAACTCCGTCTTTGCAGTGAAACTGTACTTGTGTCAATAATGTATGTTCAAACATACATGTCATTCAAATTTTTATACAAAATTTGTATGTCTATAAGAAACAAGGTCTTTTTTTGGTCTCGTGCTGATATTTGAACTAGATTTTTTTTTATATCAGGCGCGAAGAAAATCATATTTTTGTATCTTCGAGCCCCTATGTTCTGTTTTTAGGGGTCACCCTATAAACCACACAGCTGTCTACGTTAGTACCTCATCCAGAAGGCAGAACGTTATGTCTGTCTTTTCCAGCCGTTTTATTTTGCAGTAAAGTGCATTTGTGACGCTATATAAAGCAAATCAGAGACACAAATGTGTCCATGGAATGTCATTGCCTGGAAGAAAAAAAGGAAGAAACATAATTCCGAACCCAGCGCTGATATCGAAACTTACGTCTGATTGTTGTAGTAGTTTTATAATTGAGATTTCCCACTTTATTAAAAACTTGACATAAAAATCAATAAATCCTATTGATTGTTTCGATTTTGACTAATACTTTAGCTCTCGCATTCTTAAATCCATGCTTTGAAACTGTTTTTACATCTCTCTCAGCCTTCGCATATATCCACAAGTTGAACTTGCAGTTTGACAACTCCAATCAGGCTGACGAAAAGGCTTCGATTTTTCAGCAGATTGCAAAATGATCGCCACTTTTCTGGCGCAAAAAGCATTCGATGTGCAATTTTAAAAGCTACGCAGACAGGGTTGGTTTATGGTTTAACACAATAGGTGAACTTAGCGGCCGCTCAGGGTGCCAAGCGGGGACGTCATTTCAACTTTTTTCGGGGGGGGGGGGGGCAAAACTTGACGGGCTTGTTAACTTTCGTATATAGGCTACAGCAATTTTACAGCACATGCAAAATCCCCCCCCCCCCCCGCCTCAAATGACGTCCCTGGTGCCAAGACTTTGGGGGGGGCACCATAAACAAAGTACACTATCAGGTTATTCATTTACTATCATTAAATATGTAGACTAAATTATAAAATTATAAAATTAATAACTTATTAAGCCGAACGTGTATTAATACTAATGAACAGTTTTATAAGAAGCGATGCCTCCCCAGAGAGGCGATGGGGCGCAAGTTGGAAGGTTCGCCCTGGCCGCAAAATACACTTGCACCGGCCCTGTACGGAAACATAATTGACCAAAGTCAATTTTCGATTTTCTTTCAAGTAAACCAACAAGTGCATATTTCATTTTGGCATCGGGACATTTTTCATACATACCGTGAACGAGCAACGTTTCCAATAAGCAAATATATAACAAATAAAAAAAGATCAGACAGGAACATTTGAGTTGCAAAAGGTCTGGACAATTTCTTCCAAGTCCGTTGTACAACAGCTATTTATCCCCAAAATTTAATTTTATAGAATTTGTTTTCCTATTTAAATTAGTGTGGTCTGCGTACGTGAATTGTGATTTTTTGATAAAGAAGAAAAGACAATACGAGCCACATTAGAAAGAAAACACAGAAAACAAAGCAGTTCACTTCTTGTGTACGGCTACAAATACGGCTACAAATTCTTGCTCCATATATTTGATATTCGCGATAACTGTAATTTGTACAACTTTTAATGGGCCTTGACTGAGGATACTGGGAAAATCTGTTCTGTTAGGTTCCGTTTTCTCTTCCTGTGAGGTATCCAATTACAATTATAGTTTTCATCTTTACACGAAGCTTTATAATTTGTCTCATATGCAAATGAAATTAATGCTCTCTCTCTCTCTCTCTCTCTCTCTCTCTCTCTCTATATATATATATATATATATATATATATATATATATATATATATATATATATATATATATATATATATAACCTTTTAAACATTTTTGCCACAAGACAAGTGCGGATTTCATATTGGAACAGTTGTGGTTTCTGTTATGCCTGACTTTCAAAACCTTTAATATTAGTGAGTCTATTAAAATCAACACCTATGGAACGTTATAGTCTACAATAACTTTTATAAATGAGGTAATTTACTAACGTGCTTAGTGTGCTATAGTACCGTATTGGTAGTCAACAGACCGGTGTTTGTGCAATCACCTATAGATAATTAACACAGTATATTTGTTCTCTATACAATACCCGCTTTATACTTAAGGTACATGGCGGGTTGACTTGCTTCATACATAACAACCACTAGCGATTTTGTTTACTTGTACAATAATCTGTTTAAATTTATTTAAGCCCAGGTACACACAAGTCAGAATGTGTACAAAATGGGTACCTGTTGCCATTAAGTTTAAAGATCTAGTTTCCATTTAATGTGAACACGTACAGCAGCAAATGTGTATTCATGTGTTCGTGGTAATTGGAAGGGAGTTTGTTCTAAGTCATATATAGACATAACTCTGAGCGTATGAATTTACAAGCGGATTAACTCGGCGTTACCAGTAGATTAACCTGTACCCAACAGTAACAAATTGATCAACTCGGTGTAGTGACTTAGGAATTTTAACCTATAAGGAAACAGTTTAGTCAGTGTGAATTGAAATTAAAAACATCGGTGTGGATTTCGTAAGATATGGTTGAAGATCTGGGATGGCACGCCACAGGACACCTTCGAAGTTAGATGGATTTGATTTTAGGGAACAATTCTGTTGCGACTGCTATACATTATTATACGATAACTGAACTTGTCAAAGGATTGAATATAAGTGTGGCAAACATATTTGGATATATCGAACTTATCTTTGTGCTTTTATAACAACATGCATGACAGGGTTTAGGCGTTATTCATCACATAAACTGGATATTACAAGACTATATAACGTGCCAGATATACGGTTGATTAATCTCATTGTTGTACAGGCTATACACAACAATATGTATGTATAATGAATGTATGTATCAAATTCAAGGTGTTACATTAACAACACATATCAGATTCTCTGGATCGCAGTATGATTATTTACACAATCTGTGGTCGAATCTTGGATGTTTAATTATCTGGATATTCTGTGTGCTGGTTGATCTAGCATTGTCTGATTTTTTGTCACTATACAGAAGCAGTGCATCACGATACACGAATTGGTCTGGTGTTAATGTTAACACGAATTGCCCTCCAGTACAATACTAGTACGGCTAAGAGCTGCCTTGGCAACAGGACGGTGTATCTTATCATGTCAAAATACCAGACGATTCAATAATCATCGATAATACGCATAAAAAATATGAAGCTTTATTCAACTTCAAGCAGACGACATTCCGTTGACATTATAGAGTGCATGCCGATTAAAGGCTGAGATTGTTTTGTTCAGTAAACTCGGTAATGGATTAATACACATTTCAATTAGTAGCCGAGTTGTTTCGGAAAAAGTATCCATTCCAATAGACAATAAATATACTGTTTTTACTCGTGCATTTGAATGTACTGATCCTGACATTTTTTCAGCAATACGATTAGAAATTAATGACAGCGTTTAAGTGAAGCGGTGTCTCCTATATAATTTGATTGGGACAGCTAAATTTGGACTAACGTAAGTGAGCAATGATGTGTAAGAAAATGTCCATACAGTAAATAAATAAAGAAAACTGACTTTAAAGGAACTAAATACGGTATATTGTCGAAATGCCTGAATATATTGGCCCCGAGTTGCGTATGGCGCGACCCAGAACGACTCCGGCGAACCAAATTCGGTCCAAGTCTCGTCTCGAAACTGAGGGTCGGACTGAGGACGGGGAATATCAAATAGAACTCCTAGAATACGAATGGCCAGACTTGCCCCCAATTATGGACATGAAAGATGCCGTCACAAGGAAGCGTGTCAGCAAGGGAATTAGCTATTTGCTTCCAGTTGACAAAGGCAAGAATTCCATTAACAGCAATTTCCGTACCGACCTTAGGGCCATGTTCCATGAGCCGTACGCCACAGAGTACCACGGATACGAGGATACTAAGGTTACACTCAGTGCGAAGGTCCATTTCGATGTAAATGCGGTGGACACGAAATGGAACAAGAAACATCTCACGAAGGTTCCCATAAACGTTAATTCCGAATCAGAAAAGGCTCGAAAATTGTATGCGCAATCTGCTCCAGCTGGTGGTAGAGCCATTGACGAGGAAAGACTCCGTGTAAGGTCGAACCTTTATCTGCCTCTGAAGAGGACCGCACATCCGGAAGCAGTCAAACTCAGGAAGGAAGTGGAGGGATTGGTGAAGAGTATTCTTGAAAAGGATGGAAGTGAGATTGGTGAGCATGACATCGATAGCGTCAATTCAACTGAGGGAAATCTCGGTTCTCCAACAACTACTGAAAATAAGATGTCCTTCAGACGATATCGAAGTTTCGTGAGTAGTACTGGTAAAAGTGACATTTCCATTCGAAGCAGGAAATTAAAACTCACTGCCGTTCTATTTGACTCTTACGAACAGCTGAAAAAGACGCAGCCGCCGAAGCCGATGATCCCAGAAATATTTCAATCGGAATACCTGAGTTATGAGAAAAGTCAGAGAATATGGGAATGGCTGCATTATGGAGAGGAAGTGACGCCATTCCAGTATTTTCTTTCAGTTTGTGGTTTCCCACCGATGCCAAAAGATGTAGAGAAGAAATAATCTAAATGGTGCAAAGTGTTATTTATAGCTAAATATTTGACAAATTGCATGCCAATCTTTACAGTATTAGTTTTTTTTATATTATGTTTTAATACTTGCTTAGTTTGTTTTAAAATAATGCAGAGTGCTCAATATCAAACATTGTTTGAAAAATCGAAATGTTATCTTCTTTATTTGGTTATGCTGTGCAGAACGTGATATGTGACGAATTATTTCCTCCGTATCTCTGAGTTATTTGTCATTCTTCAAGTTTGGCAAGTATTCAACATTCCTAAATATAATAACATTATTATCTGTTATACTGATATTATACACAAACATGTAATATTTTATATTTTGTTGATTTTCACGTGAACATAAATGGTTAAAGCAGAGAACCAGACCGCTCTGAGAAAAGCAAATAACCAGATCATCTGGCTCGGTTTCACCAATTGAACTCGAGTTTGGACTGAAACGTATGTCTAGAATCCAACAATTTAAGTATGTAAAATTTAAATCAGATTAAAATTTGCGTAATCAAATATCATAAGCATAAACTTTAACTTCAAACTTGTTTGTGAAACAGAAAATCACGTGACTACTTTTACCTTTCGATTGACATGGGATTTGTATACTTCGTCGAATCAAACAGAAATTTAATTTTGTAAATCAATTATGTATGGTTAATAATGCAACCCAGATTCAATCTTTAATTTGTTTTTCTCACCTGTGCTAGGTTTCAATCGCATGCTCCACGTGCTTCGTGTTATAGCCCCCCCCCCCCCCGCTAAAATGTTTTTTTTTTTATTTCTCCTTCAAAAACTAAGAGCTTGGCTAAAACAAAGCCTTTAAAGCTAATCTAAAATTCTGCATTATTTTGGCATAAATACGAAGATCACACAAGACATGCATGACGCACTCGAAAAGGTTGACCAAATATATTAGAAGTAAAGAACTGTTTGAAATAGAATTTACGAAGTTAAAAAGCCGCTTCAAAATTTTTTGTAATTTTTCCAGGAACTAAATTAGCAATTGAATTTAAATGTAATAATAATAATAATAATAATAATAAATTTGGACTCAATCTCATATTTAATATAAAACAACCTTACTGGCAATCACTATAAAAGCAAAACATATTAGGACTATAGGATGAAATAGTATGCTATATATAAATAACCGCAACAAAGTAAATACAATATGGGAATCTTACAGCTAAATGTTTACACAAAATAATTTCATGAAATGTTAATATCTAGTGATTTGATTCAAATAAATTAAGGTTAATTTATACTACTTTGGTTTATAGAAGAAAACTGAATTCAGGTAAATTAATTTATTCATTGAAGCAACCAACTGAACTGACTTCTCCGAAAATGTTTTTCTTCACACCAGACCTGAGCCAGAAAAATCGTTGAATTATCAACTTTTCCTCAAAGTTTCTATATTGCTTTTGAAATGTAAAACTAACAGACTGAAAACCGCTTGTGAGCAGAATAACGCGCACCCCCATATATATATATATATATATATATATATATATATATATATATATATATATATATATATCCACTGCTTATTATGATTTAGAAGACTTGCATGTTATGATATTGTATTTTCAGTACAATAATGACAGCATATATGCATACGTGTATGTATGTATGTATGTATGTATGTATGTATGTATGTATACTTATAAATGTCTTCGTGCACGTTTTGATATCGCTGTAAGGTCATCACAATATTAGTAAATCAGTTTCTTTAAATCTGTCCCAACGATTCGTGTTTCACTTATTGCATGCAGTGTAAAAAGTATTTTCTCTAATTTTGATTCCAACACACATTTTGAGGAGTCAGATCCTTACTTACTCCCTAATACTATGTCGATGTGGCACTCAATGTTCAATCCGTATAACGCACCCAGACTTGGTACTACATAGGCGTTTTCATTGAAGTCTGCGCATCAATATTCTTAAAAATTATAAGTTGTCGTCCTTTTCATTCACACTGTACAACTAGCAATATTTCGAAAGTATACAAGAGAGCGTGTATAAAAATTACAAAACCGCATTAGTGGTTTGTTTCGAGTCGAAAAAAGAATATCTTTGATGTGGCGTGTGAAAACATATGGGCTTATCAATATCCCAGTCGCATATACGACTACTGACTTTGAGCACAACACGTATGCAGTTTTGTGGATATATGCCTACTTCTAGCTGGATGCATTTTGTCTCGCAGGAAGTGCCCATCTTTGTCAATAATTAGAAGGGAAAATACTCAGTTAATTTGTTCATGCACTAAGCTATGTTCCATGCTCATGTTTTTAATAAAAACCGACACCCAATTTTTGATTATTCAGTGAACAGCTAACTGATTGCTGTTTAAAAAATCTGAACTGTTAAATGCCTTCAAACAGTTTGAATTTTCATTTATACGACTCGTAGACTGGTGTTGGGATAGTGTGCCCTACCGGACGAGAAACACCTCTTGCTAGAATATTAACATGAAATGCAAATCTTGCAATTGGCAGCCACTAATTACTTCTCGTTGTTATACCTTGTATATACTAGAATAATGTAGCTGCAGTAATATATTTCATGGACCGTATGATAGGTTAAAGTAAGTAAGCAATACAATATGAATTTTACTTTCCATGCCAACAATTTATCCAACTATTGCATCAATATTGCTTTTCAGATCATTGTTTCTTTTCTGCATACTTTTTTATAGCTATATCAAAATCGAATGTATTGACACATGATGAAAATAACGACCTCAACTATGTTGGCCAAATAAAGAAAATGCTGGTTGCAATAATTGTGCATAGGGCAATATGACTGAAACTTAGTCTTGCGATTTTTTTTGTCCACCAATTTGAAGGACACTTGCACTCGAATCCAGAATCCAAAATCAGCTTCTGACTTTTTCTCAATCTTGCCAAACTTTCAATATCGGATAGGAATTACCACACAGTATTGGAACCGGTATGCATGTGCCCCTTTTGCCTGTAATCTTAGCGCCTGACTTTCTTTCGGTGCAGTGAGGTGGATTTGTCTTCTTTGCATTAAATCTACACGACTTTTTGTTGTTAGATTGACGTTAAAATCGGCCAAAAGTCGTGCAGATCCTCAGGCTGTAAGATAATCCACGCGGTCAAGTTTCGATACTGTGCAACTGGCACAACTAAAGTCTGTCTCAGAATTTATATAATCCTTTCATACCTTACGAATTTCAAACCATACCTTCTTTTGTCCAAGCAAACTTATTTAATCTGACAAAAAGGTCGTGGTCAACAAGGAGAGCAATGTAAATCCAAACTTTTACCGGTGACATGATAGCAGCCACGGTAAGGCGCTGTAGTATGGTTCATATGCTGTATAGAGCATGCCAGGTTGTTTCACTCTACAACGGCTAGTTCTCTACAAATAAAATAAAACGATGATGAGAGCACTGAAACAAAATTATATGATCATAAAAATGTACTGTAAGTAGACTCTGGGCTGTTTTGATATTTGACAAGGGATATTTAAAAAAATCTGAATATTAGAGCATTGTACTGGAGAGTATTTTATTATTAGTGCACCCCCGCCCCACCCCACCCCCCGAATACCCCCTATGCATCTTAATCCTATCCAGTTAATACCATTTTGTATTCATAATTTGAATATTGCTCATCCATTGAAAAACTGCACTTACAGTCGCTTGGCGGCTTCAAATCACCTGCTTTTCGGCTAATCTTTGATAAGTGGATTTAGCCAAAAATCACTTAGGCCTAAATCAGTTTTGAATGGAGGATGCGGCAAAGTTTGGATGATCTCTTCTTCAGCAAGCCTATCAGATGGCAGATTTATGTGCCGGTGTATTTGTCATGGAATGGAAGGATACATCAGTTACTGGTGCTCACACGGGTAGTTCGGTAGTATTCCGCAACTTGCTTGTATTACTTTGGACGCATAAAAATGTCCACTTACACCGACAGAGTCGAATAAAGGTACGCACTTGGTTGATCGGGCCTTTTGCAAACCATAAAACATGCAAGCTGAAAATAGGTGTTTTGCGATATTAAGATATTTAGAAATTATGTAACTGGAGTTGATAATAAAACAGTTTTTCTAATATTTATGGATTTTCAAATAATGCTACATTAATCTTCAGAATTTGTCTTTTATTATGTTGTTTGCAAGTTATAACTTTCTATATTGAGATTTTACATAAGAAAAAAGTAAGTATGTTATTTGTATTTGTAGGACACTTGCACTCGACCCTGGGGTTTCTTTCTTAAATACTTGCAAATAACAGATAACTGCTTATAAAATGACATTCATTTTCTTTGTTAACATTTCAAATTTGACACAATCTTTCCAAACCTGACTTACACAGACAGGGCATAATACATGCAAAACGTTTAGACTTAATACAATAATAAATTGCCTTTATAATTCTTAACATTTCCCACTAATATTTTCAGTGACTAGCGTATAGCACAATAAAATATCTCTCTACTCCATCGAAAAGCTTTTTCATAATCTATAAATACTGCATAGAATCTACACATATTCTTTCTTAAATGCTTGCAAAGTTATTTATTTAACGTAAACATATTATCTACTATACAGTAAACCGCTGTAAGACCTGCTTGTTCTTCGCCAAGTGATGCGTTTTCCTCCATCCCTTTCAGTTCAACAATAATCGACCATATACAAACAAATAAAACAGAAAACGTACGCGAAACTTGTGTACCAGTGTTTGCAGTTGTTACGACTCTGTGGTTTTAAACTAAGCAAAAGAAAAGAGTGGAAACCAACAAGTTTTATCAAATTCAACAAATCATTTATTTCCTTGAATGCAAAGTGAAAATTTAAATAAGAACTTACATTATTGTAAATTAAATCCGAATAGTACTAAACGTTCTATCACAAGTCCAAATGTAAGAAGTTCTAATTGAATTTCATTGGTATTCCAACTAAATTCCGATACTGAATGTGTTGATGTGCATGTAGTCTCGAAAAATGCCAATGTGCCAGTAGCCTGGATTGTGACGATGTGCTAACAGTCTTTTGATGCATCGGAAAAATATAATAATAAAAGGTCCATGTCTGAATTCTGCATAATTCCAAATTAATGTTCCAGTCCAAGAATGTTATTGAGCACTTTGTAATTGCAGCGAATAATCATTTGAATAAATTAATCCATCCCAACCGAAAACAGAAAACAGCAATATCAATGATTCTGCTAAGGCAAAATTGAGTAATTTTTGGGTAAACAAGATTGGATCCTCTTCTATTTGACCTAAGTCGCAATGACCATTTTCTGAAAATGCTGTCACCTAATGAAATTTTCCACTCTAGAAGATTATAAGGTCAGAATCGAAACTGTATTTTTTATATTAAATTCAGGTAAATATTTTTATATTAATAATGATATGATTATTTAATCCACGCTCATAGAGAAATATTTGCTATTTACCATCTTGTTTACAAAATAAATTTCACTGGTCAGGTACACTGTGACCTGGATTTTGGACAAAGTCATTTACAACGTACAGAGATACATAACATACAGTCGTTTATAAAAGACAAAAAATAATTCACTTTAAATATACATAACACAGTAAGTGACCACTATCCCGTATTTATTACCAGACATGTGAATAAACATACTATTAACCAATATCGCGAATAAAATACATCGATTTTCTCGATTTTCATGAAGACAACTTCCGTAATGACTCTATAGTTGATGCCTTTTAATAATATTGCAAATATTCCAAATGTCAATATTGCTTTTGATGCAAGATACAAACTTTTTATCTACGTATTAGACAACCATACTCTTTGTGAAACCATGCGTGTTAAACATGAACTTAAATCTAAATGGTTGACCAAAGAGATAACAAAACAATATACAAAATAGATACGTTTCATAGAATCAAAGACTGGAGAACTATAACAAATGGCGAAGCACAGCAAGCAGCCTAATACAAAGAAAAACTATTACAATCGAGCTGTTTGGGGTGCTACCAGTACAATCACATTATGGCAGTATCTACAAGATTTTACTCCCCCCAAAATGGAGACTCAACTGAAATTGTACATTCAATATCAGACATCTTCAACACTACTTTACGAACGTAAAATAATTAAGTTAGAGAGAAAACTGAGACCATTGATCACAAAAAGCTTCTCAAGTATGTTGATGCCAAAGTTACAATCAGTCCTTCTTCTGAATTCTATACAGTTAGCATGTGAATATGATATATACTGTAACTTATGACACTGAATATTTAAAAAAATCCACTGGGATTGGAGAAATAGACCCAATGGCCTTAAAATTTCCTGTATCTCTTGTATCTCAATCTTTAGATAACCTCGTTAATAATAGTATCCAGTCTGGTGTTTTTTCCCAGATAGACTGAAACAAGCAGAAGTAACCATAATCCATAAAAACGCTCTAGGTTGGAACCAGAAAACAACAGACCTATTTCTATTATCCCTACATTATCCAAAATCTTCGAGAAACTGATTGCTAATCAAGTTTACCATTATTTCAAAACACTCTCACTCTTTCAAAAAGAAAAGTCAGGTTTTCTCAAGGGTCATTCATTCATGTCAAACAGCTTTAATAAAACTCGCATACTCTCGACTGCGGGAAGTCAACGAGGAAAATATGACATGCGTATTATTCTAGACTTCAGGAAAGCTTTTGATTTCGTTGATCATGATGTTCTCTTATCTAATCCAAATGCTATAAATTTGTTACTAATGCATTATACTGATTCTCATTATATCTAACAGATCGCAAAAAAAATCGCTATTGGTAATGTTCATTCTAGCTCAATGGACAGTAATCATGGTGTTCCCCAGGGGTCTATTTTAGGTCCAAGGTTACTTTATAATTTCATAAATGACCTTCCTCTCTGGATAAAGCAATTAAACACAGACTTATTTGCAAATGATGATACTATAACAGCTTCAGGTAGTAATGAAAATACTGTTAAAGCTCTACTATATTCCGATATAAGAAATATTGAGATATGGTCAGAACAAAACAAAATGAAAATAACTATGCAAAAGCAAAATGTATGGTAACAACTGCTAACTCTGACAATAAATGGGCAGCTCATTGAAAATGTTAACAAAAAAAAAGTGTTTAGGCGCAATAATTGAAAATGACTTAAAGTGGGACCAACATATTGACTATCTCTATAGATCTCTATCGAGTAAAATAACTTTATTAAGTAAAATTAAGAAATACCTATCCATACAAACTAGAATAATATACTGCAATGCCTACATTTTGCCAGTCATTGATTATTGTTTGACAATTTGGGGAAACTGCCCCAAGTGTCTGTTATAAAGAATTAACAAGATACAAAAGAGAGTAGCTCGCATGATTCTGGAAGTACTTTCTGACACGCAGTCTGACTTTTCCATGAACTGAAATGGCTTCAGATAAATGATATTATATGCTTTCAAAAGGCAGTACTTGTCAATAAATGTATAAATTGTAAGGTGCCCAAATATATGAAAGAACTGTTTGCTGAAATTCAAGGTTCATATATTTCTTCTCCAGCTGTCTTGTCTCAGTGAATGCTGATCTGTCTTTTGTTTCAATATAAATCATATGTCCAAAGTAATGTTAAGTCGTATGCCTGATCGTTTCTTCTTTTTTAAATGTTGTAACTTTATTCATCCTACACATTTTATTAGTGATGTTATGTATATTTGTTTTAATTTATATTTGATTTAATTTAATTGTTTGTTTGTTAGTTTCAGTTTTTTTTTATTCCATTACATGCTATTGTAATGTAATTTTATTTACTGGATTTAACATTTTCCAGAAATTAATTGTCCAGAAATTCAGTTCAGTTTTTCGTAAACACTAATATAGAAACTTTGTATATAACGCTGACCTAGTTCCTGACCTTGATTCAGAAATTAACATAGGGTTCCTGTAAACAACGTTTTATAATTTTTAATACTTTCCCAGAGTAAAAAATCATTGGTTTTAGTCAAGGTCATATTTGGAGTACGTGACAAATAACATGTATCAGTTAGGGTTTCCCAGTGGATTGACCCACATCTGGCTATCTGTTTTGCGCAGGAGCCAGATTTAATATTGAGAAATAATTTACCATGGAGACGTTCAGGTGAATTTTGTTGTGACCAGTCTGAGTTTAATTTTTATAATTTTTCTTCAAATTATTTGGATTCTAAGCGATTATGTTTCTCTCGAAGTACTTGTGCTCAAAATTAGTTCTTGGACAAAGACAGTTATAGAAATTTACAGAATTCAAAAACTGGAATATTATTTTCTGTGGTTCAACAAAGAACTTTTGACACATCAGTACGACACTGACGACAACATACATAGGTCATCGCCTTCCATTTTGAATTTCATCGGATTTCGAACTCAGTTTCATTAGGACTTTATATTACAAGAACTTCTATTTTTTAAATTCTTGGATTATTTCTGGATTTGATTCTTAAAACCGTAAGTTCTTTTTCTCATTTTTGCCTTGTTTTTTTTTCCTGTGGAAAAAAAATACTTGTTAAATTTTACAAAGCTTGTTGTCTTCACTTTTTTCTTGATACTGTTTAAAAGCGCCTAAACACGTAACAATGAGATTCATGTATGTAGACTGTGAGAAAATAGCTTATAGCATCAATTGAGCTACCCTCATGAAATAAAAAATTATTATTATTATTATTATTATTATTATTATTATTATTATTATTGTTATATAAAAAAAACAATGGGATCAATCATCCACTCCACCGGTTTTGCCACTTACAATCTTCTGTTTTTTTATATATATGGATATATGTTTAGATTCTAATCTTTGTGTTAGAAGACTATATTTTCTTTTAAATCAAATGTGTCAGCTAAACATAGTCTATTGTTGTCGCCGAATTGCTATGTATACATGAAAATTTCCCTAAACCTTTATCTGATCCACATCAACCATAAAAGATCCTTAACCCTGTCATTTGACTAGATCTCAACGTTTTCTCCATAATGATTTAGCTCCCCTACGTCTGATTAACCTGACTTTGGATTGATTGATTTATTGGATTTACGTCGCGTGCGCCCAGAAGGGCGTGTGCGACGGATTTATTCCCGCACAGCGGGATGCTAAATGTTCCTGGGGGAAGGAATTAGTGATACATCCCCCATACGTTTATGTGCTCAAGGAGAACTGCTAATTTAGCCGTCAAGTCGTAGGACGATATATCCCTACCGTCCTGAATGAAGGGCTTTCATGAGTGGGAATGGGCCCAACACACACTCAAGTTAAAAATGAGTTGATTTCAGTCTGTTATTGAGTGTACTAGGTGTCGACCCAAGCAGTATGTAACGCTCGTTGACGTCACATCGAGCCACCTAGCTTTAGACGGGCGGAAATTGTTCCACATCTCCGCTGTTATACGATGCCCAAGAGAGGCAAGAGGGCAAGAAACTCGGTAAGCCAGCCATGGATGTCGTGCACTCCCCAAAATGCCAGCCCGTACTTAGTCAAATTTAGTCTAGTTGTACTAATGGACAATAAAAATGCTAATAATGTGTTAGCCACCTGTGCAATAGGGTCAAATCAAAACAAGTTATAAAATTTTCCTACGTCCTAACACTCGTAAATATTAGATGCTCTACAAATTTTTAATAACTAATATGTCTGAGCGACATATAAAAAGTTTGGTCTCTGTTAGGTCATAAAAGGTTTGAATTTTAAAACGGTGGATTGTAGGATCAAGTTAATGTACCTACTAGTTTTATCGAAACGGGATACCAAGCCAAAATGGTTCCCTGGATAAGAGGCAATATTGGTAGCCCTTAGAAGAGCTTTTTAAGGCAGAAGTTCCCCGTTTTTCTTCTGCTTCTTTACATTTCTCCACAGTCCTTTTTCCTCTCAGGTAATTTCGGGGAAATGATAGCTGTGTAGCGTAAAATTGTTGTTAGCTGCTTCTACTAGCTGCTGGACTGGGTAGTTCTTGTAGGCCTCTTGATAGAATTGTGTAAGGATTCTGACACCATAGTGCCACTCGCGCTTTATTTATTTTTGCTTTTATTTATGTTAGGTGTTTCATGCGCGCATTGCACGCTTATTTGTGTCCGACTGAGGCAAGGGAGGTAGTGACCAGGAAGGCAGGCGACCATCTGCAGACAGGAGTCCGCTCATTGCACGAATTTTGAGTTTTCGTTCTTGTGTCTGAAATTGTTCTAAAGATGAGCGAGGTTGCATTGGATCGAAAACTCTGTGCTGCTTTAGTGTTAGTATGGTCTGTATCACATAATTAGGCCGCAGTATTACTTTGGCTGTCTTTCATGTTATGGCTAGGAAGAGAGCAGAGAAAAAGATTTTTGTTATAAAGATTAACCTGACCATGCAGAACTGGAAAAATACTTTGGTATCTTCTCTGACGTCCGTACATCTGTATTTTGAAATGCAGTGAATTACAGTTTTATACGTATTCATTTTCGATCTTATTGTAAAGTTAACAATATTTCAAAACCGTAAAAAAAGGATTATGTAATAAATACAAAACTACATTCATAGTTTATTTTCCGAGTCAGTGGAAATACTCATTTGATATGGCTCATGAATACATCTCGGACTGACGTCTCCTACATGTCCATATTAAACTCGTCCTTCCGCAGATTAAGGACAAAACACGTATGGAGTTTTATGTATTTACAGTCAATAACTGTACATGCATTCTTCTCAGAGTGAACAGGAGAGTATTTGAGTGAAATCTTGTCAAAACCAAAAATAAAAATTAAGTTCCACTTTAGCCAGCTTGTCTTGGATAATATAACTAGTCATATAACATTTTTGGAAATATTTGGTTCTCTGAGCAAAACCGATATCCCAGCTGAATGTATTTTAGATAAGCACGACTTCGTCTTGTCATATCAAAGTTTTAATTACGGTAAATATGAAATTAATCTGTAGTTTCCGCACACGTTTAAAAAACTGTTCATATTTATGTTTTCGACATAGTTAATAAAATCAGAAGTATTTTCTCTGGAAAGGTATCCACCTAATCCAGATATATACCACACAAACGAGCTTAATAACGAATTAGACAAGTTCTCATTTATACACATTTTCTAGGCCTTGGCTGTGATTGTAGCTTTTGGGTACAAGGCAGGCACCATTTCTAACTTCCTGAAAGATGCAATTGTCTATTATTAATTTGCCAGATTTATAAAAGGCGTTCTTTTCTTGTTCTACAGCTTTTGTTTCAAAGTAGGGCAAAGGTTTGTACCAGTTTTGTTCACTCTGTGTGGAAAATCCTTTACTCACAGTAATATCTGGAATGTAAGCTGCAGTTTGTCACCATTCTCATTGGATGTCTCGACAGGCTGCATGATGAGCTTCCTTTGTTCTCATATCTGGAAAATGTTCTCATCTTTGGTCTCGGTTTTTCTTTCGACTTAAATCGACGAGCTCTTTCAGCTTCTATTTTCTCCACAGCCAACTTCAGCACATCTCTCGTATATTCTGTAATTGATAGCTCCATATATTCCCATTCCTCTCAAACAATTTAAATCCACAAAAGAAACAGTGAACACTAATGCCAAGACAAATTCTTGACAATTGCATGTTTGAATGTTGAGTAATACATACAAGCAAAGGTTAAAAACTGAAGCAGGAAACAAGAAAAAAAAGTTGCCAAATGGTCACTTCCTGGCACGCATCAGCAGGCTACACGCTATGCACTGACACCAAATTACACGCAGATAATCTCACCATAATGCTCATATTCTAAATAATATACAGTTTCGTTTAAATCAATGCCAAAGAGGACCACCAAATCGAAGCAAAGGATCACCACATATGGAAGAAGGGGGAAATTACTATACATTTTTCAGATGTGTTTTGTTCACATGCGGCTGATTTTATAAACAATAAATAAATACATTTTTCTAGTAGGTATTTATGAAATACTATTTCCTATTTTAATTGCCATAATGAGGTACTTCCAGCAGTTTGAATTGCACATAGTGTATAGATTTGTTATGTGGTCATTATAAATCATTTTGTCAAAATTCTCGGTCTAATGACCAAACTGGTATTATTAACCTAGTCGAACATGAGTTGTAAATCTGTCCGCATGCCGCTCGTGTAGGTCACACAACGGGATAAGGTATAAGTAAAACACTATTTACAATTCCTGTCCGTGCCCATTCTGAACATTACCCAATCTATGTGGGCCATAACACTTCAAATAAGCACAGCAGAAAATATGTATAGTACTTAATTTTAACTGACATGGGCAGGTGGATTATATTATTGTAAATGCTAACATGTAAAATTATGTAATCAGCTACCACTATAACAAGAATTATTGTTTATGATTTTAATTTCTGGAACTTCACTACTATAATGACAATGTCCAAAACCTTTCCAAGTTATTTATGAAACGATCCCTATAGATCTACATGAAAGCACACGCACGTTGGTCTTCACACTTTAATGGTAATCTATTCATACCAGTCGTCACTGATGTTACCGGTGAGTAACATCAACTTCATCACTACTTGTTAAGGGGTTCAATTTCAAAACTGAATGTGAATCTTTTGCTCTTTTTCAACTTTTGGTGAGGTTTCGTTAATTAAAATAACTTTAAGTTGTTTGGGTTTTTTTGCATCACCATTATTGTCATAGATGATGATGAAGATGATTATCATCATAATTATGATTACTATTTTGATTACAATGACGATTATTATTGTTAGTAGTAGATGTAGTAGCAGCAGCAGCATCACTCAAATATATTTTGGATTCCGTTACCATTACACTCTTAAAGTCATTTCCTTTTTTCACACAATGCCACTGGATACTTAATGACCTTGAGTTCCATCACCCCGTACCCCGGTATATTTCTGTTGTGTTTCAAAGACCAACTAAAGATTCATCTGTAGTGTTGTGATTCAAAGATCTAACGAAGACTCGTGGGGGGGGGGGAGAGAGAGAGAAATTTGGATTTTTAACGTAGCTTTTAACAATTTTTCAGTCATATCGCTACGATGTCTGCAGTGTGGCAGTTTATAGTGATGTCTAGCACTGGGGTATCATGCCGCAAACACGTAGCATAATGTCCTACCCAGTCACATTATCCTGACACCAGGCCGACCAGTCCTAACACTAACCTCTTAATGCTGCCTAGCGAGGCAGCTGTTAGTACCATTTTTGAACGAAGACTCGTCTTTAGTATTGTGTGATTCAAAGACCTAGTGAAAATTCCTCTGTAGCCTTGTGATGTCAAGAACAAAAAAAGATTCATATGTAGTGTTGCGATTCAAAGACCTCATGAGAAGTCGTTTAATGTTTTGTGATCAAAGAAGATTCATGTGTATTGTTGTGATCAAAGACCAAACGAAGATTCGTGTGTATTGTTGTGATTAGAGACCAAAAAAAGATTCGTGTGTATTGCTGTGATCAAAGATCTAATGAAGATTCGTGTGTAATGTTGTGATCAAAGACCTCATGAAGATTTATGTGTATTGTTGTGATCAAAGACCTCATGAAGATTCATGTGTATTGTTGTGATCAAGGACCAAACGAAGATTCATGTATAATTTTGTGATTAGATACCTAATGAAGATTCATGTGTATTGTTGTGATTAGGTACCTAACGAAGATTCATGTGTATTGTTGTGATCAAAGACCCAATGAAGTTTCATGTGTGCTGTTGTGATCAAAGACCTACGAAGATTCATTTATACTTTTTGATTCAAAGACCTAATAGAAATATCAACTCAACTTCTTTGCAAATTTATTGCTATTTGTTTCTTACTTTCTTTTTTCTTCCTGGAAAGATTTGTTGCTTGTAACTGCATTTCCCTTTAAGTCAAATTTCCACGATAATTTTTTTTTAGGAATGGTTGATTCGTCTTCACGCTACACTGGAATAAAATGCATAGCAAATTGTCAGGTACACATTTAATACCTTCTGCACTACTCGATTACAGATAGATTATAACCCAGTTTATTGTATATGTCTTGACAAGAAAATCGTTTAATTGGATTCCTTACATCCTAAATGGAAGTACTCTTTTTTAAATCTACTTTTCAACATTTATTAGTGTTCCTTCATCGAGAAAATATTGATAGGTTAAGATAATGTTATACCAATGTGATTTCGAGTTTTCGTCGGGTTTTTAAATTGCTGTATGTTTCCATACATAAAATATGCCACGTTTAATAATAATAATAATAATAATAATAATAATTGAACAAGGACAACACTTTTGGTCATGAAAGACCCGTCTGTCACGTTGTTCTCAACATATCAACAGGTTTTGTTATACAAAAGTCACTTATACACTCAAGTATACTTGCATGCGGACTCTCACATATTTAAAACGGATAAATTTTCATAAATATATGTGACAACATTACATAAATGAAAATATACTATATAAATATATACATAGTTTATTATGTGATACGTCATAGACATTATGTAGAACAAAATACACACAAGATTACTCGGAATACAATGCTAAAATTATGTAATTGAAAGACTGAATATATCATTTTAGCTTATCACGAGTAGCGACTTGTCTGTGTGTGTATGTGTGTGTGTGTGTGTGTGTGTGTGTGCTGGATTTTTAACGTAGCTTTAAAAAAATATCAGTCATATTGCTATAATGTCTGCAGTGTGGCAGCTAATAGTGATGTCTAGCACTGGGGCATCAAATCGCAAACATGTAGCATGATGTCCCACCCAGTCACATTATCCTGACACCAGGCCGACCAGTCCTAATACTAACCTCTTAATGCTGAGCGCCAAGCGAGGCAGCTGTTAGTACCATTTTTTTTATAAGTCTTTGGTATGACTCGGCCGCAGACGCTCTAACCACTAGGCCACCGGAGCGGTCGGTAGCGAATTACAAAATATTGGTGCGGACATAGTAAAATAACGTTTGAAATGGTTGGTCATCGACCTCTAAATTACGAGTTCGTGAATAGATCCGTTCAATAGACCTAGTATTTGATAACCTTTGTTCAGTTTGATTAGATATATAATCGGAAGAACGATTGTTTAGAAACTTATATGTCATGTTCGGAGGAATCAGAATAGGAAGTTTGAGAATTTGTTCGGAATTATTCGCGCTTGTATATTCTGGGGTTTATTAATTCTGGATAAATTATAATTTGAAGCGTTTCTCCATATGAACGGCCATAATATATATTTCCATTAAAGTTCAAGCGACTGGTGAGGTTGAAATTTCGACAGTAGTTTTAAGGGAGTAATTATTTTGACAACCATATCACACAGGATATGAATATTTGAATTCCATGTGAGGTGTTGATCCATGTATACCAGAGTGTTTTATTTTTAACATTTGTAACACAAGACAAGTTTGAGCCATTTTGGGGGAGAAGTAAATCCATGTCAGTAGATAAACGCTGTCTTCTTAATATTATCATACATTTCGTTTTAGTATTGATATACATTATGTTTGGTTTACGCCAAACTGATAAATTGCTGGGGTCGATTTGTCATTGATTTTCGGAGATTTTCAAGCTGTATGCATTGTAGATGTCTCAGCAAAGAGATAAGTGCTAGAACAAACTGGATAGAAAGATAAGTCATTGATAAACAGTACAAAAAGCCGAGGTTGTAATATAGTTTCTAGGAACAACACTTAGAATATTAATCGAATTAGAAATATATTAATTCGTACAAACAACCTATAATCCGTTTGCACGATAATCCGTTTGGAAGATATGATGTGAACCAAGAATCTTAGTTTGAAAAAAACTTGTAGGCCGACTGTTGTTTTAATCAGAACTGAACTGTCAACAAATTGAATGTTTTGTTCGTTGTTTTTTTTAATATAAAAAATTCAGTTAAGATTGCGCCTATAACTTCACCAGATTCAATCGCTGGTAGACAGTGGTCTATAAGTTTCAAGGCAATTTGACATGACTGTTTTTGTCGGAAATTGATTGTGATTTATGTACGAGCTTGTACTTCTTGATATATCCGAAAAGATGCATGATGCCGTGTTTTGTTAAACAAACAAAAAAATTAAAGTACAGAAAAAAGAGATATAGATCGATAGTTTGATGAATAATTCATATTATTTGCCTTAGGAATTGGAAATCCTTTTCTCTAATTTCAGTGATCTGTAAATTTACCAGAGGTGATACCACAATACATAAATTCTTTCAATTAATCAGTAATTGTCATAGTCAACATTTTTCAGTATTTTAGGGTGAATTCTATCTAGATTCGCTGATTTCTTAGTATCTATTTTAGTGCTAATACCAACAGTATCAGTTAACGTGATCAGAGTGATATTGCAGAGATATGGATCGATATTGAAGAGTGATATTGAAGAAGAAATTGATGTGTACCAGTTCACTCTTGAGGACAATGAATGTTTATGTGTTAGACTCTGTAAAATTAGACCTACATATTTTCAGCAAATCTGTTTAAAACTTCGGTATTACATACAGGAATCTGAAATCTTCTTCTACGAGTTGCATATACAGGATAGTGATAGTGATCAGTAATAGAGAGACAGGGTATGTAAATCTCGTAGAGATTAGCAGGGTGGGTAGTGTAGATGTGATCGATCATGGTGGCAGATCGGGCTGTAACTCTTCTCTGACCATTAATTACCCATGTGGAGCAGGGAAGTTGTATCATATCAAGCCATTTTATTAAAATGGGAAATGAAATTAAAAGTAAAGTCTCCCATGATTATTGCTTCAGAGTTAAAAGCTAAAGCGGCCCCTAACTCGAGTTCTGATTCATCATTCGATGATGATGATGATGATGATGATGACGAGAGAGAGAGAGAGAGAGTCTGGAGATAGGTAAGCACAGCAGATGTGAATTGATTTGGCATTTAGGAAACTTAATTCGATTCATATTGACTATTACTTCTTGATTAATCGGGTGAAATATCAACCGCTAATAAATTTATATAATTGACAGTTGTGCTTCTAATTTAAATATACCATGTAACCAAATCTGGCCATATTGGAACGGAATTTCCTTTAACAGAACTTTTAAAACAATCTCCTTCTAAAAGCTTTACATTTTAATGCAGTCTCAAATTAGAGATGGAAGATATTATATATATTCGTAATCTTTAATTTTTTTTCTGATGATCCTAACCTATTTTTGTTCTCTTCATCCTTCTAAAACATAATATCAAATATGATCGATCTTTAACAATCAGTAGAGGTAGACCCCAGGTAACAAGGATATCAAAGACAGACGAACTGACAAATGTGCACAAGGACACACAGATGAACAGACTTGTTCTATCACAATATATCTGCAAGTTATCCGTATATATGTGAAGATTTTAGCTGGGTCAGTTACGATTAGGTCATGGAGATTGTTCGACCCAACAAATTTGGCAGTATCATCATACGCGACGGCCCATGCCCACTCTCTCGTAGCACGTTTGTGAGACTATGTCCTTTGCATTTATACGGATAGTTGCATGTACATCGATCGCCGCGGGTGTGACATCAGATTATATATTTGTAATTGCGAGAATGCATTTCCATAGACTTAGCACAGATTCAAGTAAAACGTAATGAACCATTACACTTTTTACTCTAGGATATAGTTATGAACACTATATCAAGACTGAAATTGAAGTAGAAGAAGAAGAGAGAGAGTTTATTTTGTAATAAAAGCGTATAAAATTGTTCTGCGAACATGTAACAAGACTTGGCGTGCCACTTCTGACGTCATTGCTACACCGTTCAAGTGTTCAAGTGCTTTTAAAAGAACTGATTCCGCATTTGTTAGAAGTCAGTCTGAAAGAAGTGTTACGACCGTTTGCTTTGAAAGTACGTCATTTGCTACAAGTTGTTCACATACCTCATCGCACAATTGGCCCATCCAAGAATCGATACTCAAACAAAGAAACGAATCATCTTGAACTCGGGAAGAAGTGGATCTCTTAGATGTTTCACTATTACCTTTCTACGATGGGATCCTAATACAGCAGCGAAACCCGATTTAGGACAAGTGCTTCTTCATCGTAAGTAAAAATATGGAAACCCAATTCTACGTCTGCTATTACTTCTTCTTTGACGAAGACGTCGTCTTGAAAATACGACGAACTCCATCAATTGTCTGTTCAATATCGTAAGTCAAGGGTCAGGAATTCGTTACCCGCCCAGACCAATCTGGGTCGACTGCCTCTGTGTGTCCCTGAGGAGAGCACTAAGCTCTTATTTCTTCGGCATGATACAGCCATGATACAGCCAATATTATGCTAAAAGTGTTTTTGAAACAACAACAACAATAAACAAACAAACAACAAAATAAACAAAACGATTGGTAATGTACTGACACAACTGTACGATGGAATGTGGCATTCAATCTCGATAGTACTTTGACCCCTTGAAACATATTTTGAAAATGACTGAGCATGAGTGTTTCCCAACGAGGAAGTCATGGACCGTACGCGTCACTAACAGACATGCCTTTAAGTTTAAATTTAACCGTCTTCGCTAGCCATGGTTCCGATATGATAACCCTATCTACACTTTGGCGGATCAAACAGATATTTGAGTGCATTGTCCTAAGGTCTCACTGGACAGTTTATCTGGTGAATTTTCATCCGACAATGACCAAATACAGAAAAATGAGAATAATTGTACACTGAAGATACGAATAAAAACAAACTAATGAATTTTGTAGAAAGCATACATGTGAAATTTTGACTGCAGTAGTCAGGTTAATTCCTGATGAAACTGGTGGTTTTTATACTGAACCAACACTGCCACCAACCCCTAAATTTTACATTCATTTTTTTAACAAGAAATAGCTATTTTGAATATTTTTCTGTGACAAGGCAGCTAAAAGAATCAGTATGTGCCTTATGCATGAATAAAGTTCACTAGTACTATAACAAATTAGCATACTTTTCATCACCCCTCAACCATCTAGATTTTTAGATATTTACCTCTGTAGCAGATACACATAAATACGTAAGCCAAGTCGACAACTCATTTGCAGCCCAAGTTACGCATTTGATCTCCAATGCAAATCTAACTGTGACAGGCAGTTACCAACAAGCCAACCTATTTCCAAGCCTAACTCAAAGTAAATCTAAACCACATTATAGATTTACCTTACGTGTGAATTTACAAATGCTAGGCTTGTGATAATTAGGTTCATGCCTTCTACCTTAAAAATTAGGGGGATGTCAAAATACGAAACTATCCAATGAGACCTAAGGACGTCTGTTGAATTTCATTAGTTGCCTCCCTTAGTATGGAATACCAGCCAATCAATAACAGCGATGCATTGTACATCGGCCGAAAATGGTGGAGGCAATTTAATTAAAAAGGGTATTTTGTAAGTTTAACATCGCAATTATAACCAGGTACCACAAGGAAGACATTACAGGTGTATCTGAGTGAAAGGTATTTATACAAACAAAGACCGGCAGTGGAAAATCACTTATTTATCAGTCCATTTAAGTTGTCTGTTGTCATCAAAAACAATCTCCTGGCGTCAGTTGAACCTCCCACAGGGGGCACTGAACGTCTCTTGTCCATCCGCCTCACCAATGCTTCAGGTCCTGTCAACATCATCAGTGTCTACGCCCCAACCCTCACGTCATCAGGAGACGTGAAGGATCAGTTCTATGGGCAGCTGTACGAACAGATCAAAGGATGCCCCAAAAATGAACCACTATTCCTCCTTGGCGACTTTAATGCCAGAGTAGGTGCGGACCACGAGTCATGGCCTACCTGCCTCGGATATTATGGCACTGGAAAGACCAACGAAAACGGTCAGAGACTGCTGAAGCTATGCACCTACCATGGCCTGTGCATCACAAACACCTTCTTCAAGTGTAAGCCACAACACAAAGTGTCATGGAAACACCCGAGATCTCATCACTGGCACCAACTCGACTTGGTCATCACCAGGCGCTCTGCCCTTAACAGCGTCCTCTCCACCAGAACCTACCACAGTGCAGACTGTGACTCCGACCATGCCCTTGTGAGCAGCAGAGTGCGACTACAGCCACACACGCTACACCGCTCAAAACCAAAAGGACGTCCTCGCATAAACACTGCGCAGATGTCAGTCCCTGCCAAAGTGGAGGAGTATGTGTCTGCCCTGAACAAGGCTCTCCAGGACCTGCCTGAGTACGACACTACAGCCAAGTGGAACGCCACGAAGGGTGCCATCTACAGTACAGCTATGTCAACGTTTGGCAAGAAGGAACGACCCAGCCAGGACTGGTTCAATGCACACCTATCAAGGATGGAACCACAAATCGAGGAGAAACGAAAAGCCTTCATAGCTTACAAAAAATGCCCTAATGAACGGACGCTTGCTGATCTCAGAAGTGCCCGAAGTAACACCCAACGCATTGCCAGACAGTGTGCGAACGAGTACTGGCAACAACTGTGTGAAGGGATCCAGCGCAGTGCCGAGTCTGGACACATCCAAGGTATGTACAGTGGCATCAAGAAGGCTCTAGGCCCTACAGTGAAAGGGGTCGCTCCCCTGAAATCCCTGACGGGAGAGAGGATCACAGACCGTGGGTAACAGATGGCCAGATGGGTGGAGCACTACTCAGAACTATACTCCCGAGAAACGTCAGTCACTGATGCAGCCCTCAGCAGCATAAAGAATCTGCCCACCATGGACGAGTTTGACAAAGTGCCAACCTTAGAGGAGCTCAGCAAAGCAATCGACTGCCTTCCAAACGACAAAGCACCAGGTAGTGACAGCATCCCGCCCGAAGCTATCAAATGTGGAAAACCAGCATTGATTAAACCACTGCACGAGCTACTTTGCCACTGCTGGGAGGAAGGAGTAGTCCCCCAAGACATTCGTGATGCCACAATTGTGACCCTTTACAAAAACAAGGGCGACCTCAGTGACTGTAATAATTACAGAGGGATCTCGCTCTTGATTATTGTTGGTAAAGTGTACGCCCGCATCATACTCAACAGGCTGACGTTGCTGGCAGACCGTGTGTACCCGGAATCATAGTGCGGCTTCAGAGCAGGCAGGTCGACGACAGACAAGATCTTCTCCCCACGACAACTCCAAGAGAAGAGCAGAGAGCAAGGTCAACCACTCTACATGATGTTCATCGACCTGACTTGGTCAGCAGGAAGGGCCTTTTTGAACTTCTGAGTAAGATCGGTTGCCCCCCAAAACTCCTCAGCATGATAATCTCTTTCCATGCAGATATGAAGGGAACAGTCCTGTATGATGGATCCTCCTCAACCTCCTTCCCAATTAACAGTGGTGTGAAGCAGGGCTGCGTGCTGGCACCAACACTTTTTGGGATCTTCTTCTCCCTGCTCCTGTATACGCCTTCGACACGTCCACGGATGGCATATATCTACACACCAGGTCCGACGGGAGGCTGTTCAACCTGGCACGACTGCGCTCAAAGACCAAAGTGAGAGCTGTGCTCATCAGGGAGATGCTTTTTGCAGATGACGCAGCTCTTGTGGCCCACACTGAGGAAGCCCTCCAGAGACTGGGAGACCGTTTTGCTGTTGTCTGCACGCAGTTTGGTCTCACCATCAGCTTGGAAAAAACAAATGTCAGCGTGCAAGATACCACCATTGCCCCTTCAATCAAAATCAACGGTGTCACCCTGGAAGCAGTCAACAACTTTACCTACCTAGGGTCAACCATCAGCAACACTCTCTCGGTTGATATGGAGCTGGACAGAAGGCTTGGAAAGGCAAATACCATCATGGCTCGATTAACGAAGAGGGTGTGGGAAAACAACGCGCTGACAGAGCACACCAAGGTCCGAGTCTACCAGGCCTGCGTTCTCAGCACCCTTCTATATGGAAGTGAGACCTGGAGTACCTACATGAGGCAAGAACACCGGCTCAACTCCTTCCACATACGGTGCCTAAAACGCATCCTGAAAATCAGCTGGCAAGACCGTGTTCCACACAGCGAGATCCTGCAGCGTACAAGTATCCCCAGTATGTACTCCCTGCTAATTAAACGCCGCCTTCGATGGCTGGGTCACGTCCGACGCATGGAGGGTGGAAGGCTGCCAAAGGACATCTTATATGGACAGCTGGCCACTGGCATGAGAAGAGTCGGACGCCCCTCACTCCGTTTCAAAGATGTGTGCAAGAGGGACATGAAGGCATGCAGGATTTCACCCGATGGCTGGGAAGAGCTGGCCGAGGACCGAGGCACCTGGAGACTGATGGTAAACAATGGCATATCAGTCGCTGATGCGAGGAGAGGCCAATTGGCGGCAGAGAAACGTAAGAGAAAGAAGAACGCAGCATCAACCACAGTAACGCAGACTTCCCAGTATGTCTGCACCAACTGCAGTAGGGACTGTCACTCACGTATAGGCCTGCACAGCCACAGCAGACGATGCCAACAGAGACAGACAACACCCCAAGGGCGCTATTCGCATGGTCTTTCGAGACCGAGTCGCCAGTGATGATGATGAAGCTCAGATCCAGCTTTTCTTCAACTAATAACCAGATCTTGGGAGGAAGTATACATTACACCGTAAGCTTGGGAAGGATATTGGGGATCGACCATTTCATTTTTTATGTGTGTGTGTGTTTCTTTCCAACTAGGATAAATTTGTTTCTATTATCTCAATATAATTTGAAATCATTTTTGTTTTCAACTAATGTGAGAGTTCTGTTTGTCTACAGATCAGAGCAAAAAAGAGAATGTTTCAAGCAATATGGGGGCTACCATTTCTTCCTTTAAAAATATCCTAGGCCCGCCACCTTCCACCCGAAAGGTAAATGGTGACTGTCCTACAGACTTAGATATATCCTATTTTATTTCCAGCTACGACAGATTCTCACATCAGGATTAGAATATCTACACTTGTTTGTTCAATGATTCGAACCAGAATTACTCGAAAAAAACATATCCATTGCCATTACAGACAGTGGGACCAAACACATCGTAAAGAAGGCAGTGAACCTAAAGGTTTGCTTGATTTATCTTTAAAGTGAATCGCATTTACAAGGGTGTTCATTGCTATGATAGCTGTGAATGGCAATTTAAGCACATATATGCACATGCTAAATAGTACAGTTAACAATGGGACTTTAAATTAGGATTTACTGGTATAAAGATATCATTAAAGTCCTCACTGATTTAAAATTAAGAAATACATTACCTTAAAACCTTAAATAAAACAGTACGCACATATAACTGTGGTGCGGGGTACTGTCCTTTTCATGCAATGCATCTGGACATTTTGGACAAAATCAAGTTAGACAGGTGCCTTTTGTATAAGAGATAAGCATGTGAAAATCGGGAGCCCCGAATTTCTTTTAAAGCTGATGTCCTTGAACCTAATTATCACAAGCCTAGCATTTATAAATTCATACATAAGCTAAATCTATTATGTGGTTTAGATTTACTTTGAGTTAGGCTTGAAAACAGGTTGGTATGTTGGTGACTGCCTGTCACAGTTAGATGAGCATTGGAGATCAAATGCGTAACTTGGGCTGCAAATGAGCTGCCAACTTGGCTTACGTATTTATGTTATCTCCCCATCCAATTAACGAACTTGATATTTATTTTCATATTGATGAAATGTAAATAAAACAAATTGTCAAAATTGATTTTGAAGAGAGCATTGTTATTGAACTTATTGCTACTGAACTGTTATTGAACTTAAACTTAACTGATACTATAAACAGGAAAAAAATTACTGTGGTATAAAGCGATGTAATTTCTACAATTATATATATATTATAGGTTACTGCATTTGTATGGGAAAATAGGAACGAGTTTTCGGAATGAACACTGCACGAACTTGTGAGTGCAGTATATCCTTCCGACAAAACGAGTTCCTATTTTCCTATACAAATGCAGTAACCTTTTTATTATATCCTCATTTTTTTATTCAACCTAAGGTTTAATTATATAAACAAAATACACTACAAGAAACAACGTAAATGAATGAATGCTGTATTCCAAACTAAATACACAAGCGCAGATTTGACATTACAAAATGACATTATTATTAATGCGCACATAGCTCCGCCCAGATAAATTTGAACTTAGTCGCGCGGTCGACATAACTTTCGAAAAGAAAATGGCGTGTCTAGTTAAAATTGAAATTTGCAGTCATATTGTGAATGACTGGGCATTGCAACGACTTTTCCATTTGATCTGGAGTGAATATAGTTTGGTGTTTTGTTTCGATTCGACGAAAGTTTGTGATTTTGGACTGGATTCATCTGTGCAAATTATACATGAAATACATCGGATTGAAGTGGCGCGGGAGAAGCGTGTTTACGTCTGCAAATGTGTTTCTGTCACTGAATGTTTGAAATCATAACGTGGGGAAAATATGAAGTCTTTCAATTGCAATTTTCAAAAGACGCTATGGAATTTAATGTGTATTTCATTTTGAGTGCAGTAAGGAGGATGCAATTGTACTTATCATCGAAATTACAGCACACTTTCGAAATGTGTAATCCAGATTGAAAACCTATGACATGGCTCATGTAATTCGGATTTGCAGAATTAAGAAAAAAAATTTTGAGGAAATTCAGGATGTAAAACTGTAAGTATATTTTATTTTGCCATTCTTATCACCAGCTAAAGAAAACAGTATATGCATTGTTATTTGTAAGGATCTAATCCGTCATTTATACAAGGTAGCTAGCCTAAATCGGTAACATTGTATCAACGCAAAATGTCAAGACAGCTGGGTTTTTTTGCAGTCCACGAAACATGTTTAAGTTCATTCAGAAACAAATAAACAACCACAACTTAAAGAGCCTCTTTTGCGAGTGTACATGGTTTGTTTACAAATCAAAAGTGCTGGCGTCTGAGTCCATTGTTTATTTACAAAAGAAAGTAGTTCTTTTATTCACGTGAATGCTATGTGTGTATTACCGCGCGCGTTCAGTATCGGGGAATACTGAACGATTCTGTCAATGTAAAGTTAACGGGGAAAAAAATGAGCATATAATATATATATATATATATATATATATATATATATATATATATATATATATATATATATATATATATATCAAACTGAGGCTCACATTAGTATGTGTAGGTATGTGATACACTGAATATGTGATATTACAAAATACTGAATACAAATAATATAGAATTCTTATCATTTCTTCCTCTTGGAATTCTTGATTATATTACATACTCCGTGTCTTCAAGATTAAGCTAAGTATTCTTGTAAAAAAAAAAATCACAACACTATTCAGACAATGTATTTGGAGTGCCTGTCAAACACATCACAATAACAGTCAGCTAATCTTATTTTCGTACAAAATATCACCTACAATCTATTATGCACAATACAATATAGAAATCCCATATTTAAAGCTAGCTTTAAACACAGGAAACTGAAATAGGGGCATTCTAGCTGGACAGTAAGCTGGGAGTCTAAAAGCAATTAATTTTGACATGAATGAAATTCACACTTGCTAATAACAAGTTGATGACAGATTCATGTTACTTTGATGTTGTATTCTGGCGGCAGCTATCGGCCATCTCATTATAATGAAGTTTCATATAAAGAAGTTTGCACATCATACAAGGAAGAAAGCACAGCATATAATGAAGTTTGCACAGCATATAATGAAGTTTGCACATCATATAAGTACAAATGCACAGCATATAATGAAGTTTGCACATCATATAAGTACAAATGCACAGCATATAAAGAAGTTTGCACATCATATAAGTACAAAAGCACAGCATATAATAAATATTCTCATCTTAAGACAGCTCTGGTGTTCCTCCATATATATTAGTTATCTTGCTAATCTTTATTGAAGAAACTGTAACTAGGTAGCTGCACAACTACATTTTAAGTATATATCATGATCTACAACTGTTACAAAATTGTGCTGAGGATGATCTGAATATCTTGGAGTTCCTGGAACGGAGGTTTGAGGACCATGCAATGTTAATTGTAATCATCGTTGGAATAATGCACGAGATCAAAACTCAGGTTATTATTATTATTATTATATAAATTTGGTGTAGTATGTGTGGATGTATTCAAAATTGACAAGATGGATATGAACAACACTGATACGGCCTTCTTCGTCGGTAAATCTGCGACTAAATATGTGTTTCCTGTTGCACTGGTTTCAAAATCAGGGTAGGTGGGTAGATTGTATGTATGTATGTATGCCCCCATATTTGTATCCATGATTTCTGGGGCGACTTCTTCCGACACAATGGGACAACTTCTCCAACCACCATTGGGCGACTTCTCCTGACACCTGGGATGAGTTCTCCATGGGGCGGGTTCTCCACTATTCCGAGTTTTGTATATGATGATCAATGGAATTGTATGCACTTTAAAAAAAAAATAGTGATGTTGATAGTTTTTCAATGTAAACTTATAAAAAATGTTGACGTTTTAGAGGAAATTGTGCTATATTATATCTGGATCCTTATTGGCTACAGCTTTACATTTGTAAACAATCATTCGACGGCAGGTGTCCAAAATTAATCAGAAATTCCCATTTGCCGCAATAATATAGAGCCCAAAATAATACAGCACTGGAAAATACTGGGCTAAACAAAAATGCACAAATTAATTTCTGGAATTTTTAAACACAATTATTTTGTTCCTGGGGGAAAAGTGTTAGGGTCATCAATGATCGACCGGCCAGAAAAAAAGTTTTTGGGTAAGAAACAGTTTTCAAGATATATTAAATTTATAATTCATACTCAACTTAGATAAACACAGGTCCACAGAAAAGCAGCACCCATTGCCTTACCTGTAAGCACCAACCAGAGGGGCTTGTATCATTGCTTACAATTGACCTGTCATACATATACTATATAATTATTATATAGTACTACATGCATGACAGGTCAATTGTAAACAACGATACAAGTCCCTGTGGCACCAACCTATGTGAAAATACTATTTATGTTTATTTATAATAATTCTCATTATTATCAAGCATTCTTTTGTAGAATCCAGGGATATTGCTTTCTGTTCTGTTTTATATATGTTTGCTTATATATATATATATATATATATATATATATATATATATATATTCACAGACCAGTTCATGTTACAAGGTAGGGAATGTAATCATACAGTAAAAAAACATGGAGCCAGATATTTTGTTGAGAGAGAATATCTCTATCATGAATATATGAATCCACATCTTAACACTGTGTGACTACCAACTAGTTACTCTGCTATCAGTAATACTAATTTTCCTTTATTGTGAACTGCTTTCATGATACAGGTTACATTTGCTGAAGTCTTTGGTTATTTCATGGAGAATGGAATCTTTCATTTTCCAGTTGGATAGTGAAATCAAGAGTAGGGTAGGGGTGGTATATGCTCTTTTAATCCATGAACATCTGTAACGTTGTTAGGTCTTCAGCTCAAAAAGCAATAGATAGTATGCATACTTCACAGCATTGCTAGATTTAAGAGGGATATAAGGGACCAAGACAAATTTTTTTTGGGGGGGGGCGGTTTGGGAGTTTTTGTGAACCAGGAATATATATGTATATAACTTGTTTCTCTCAACCAAGCAGAGAAACTTTTTGTAAAAACTATTTGATGTCTGGACATTTCTTTAGAAAGAAGAATACAAGGGTCTCACTTCCCGCAATAAATTGCTATTAAATGATTGGTCTGTAAAAAAAAAACTATATGCTGTTACCTTAAACAAGTTCATTTCGCTAAAGTTTTCTATAATTTTCTTTGGGGGATGGGGAAAGAGAGATTTGCTTATTTTATTCTATATATCATTGATTACTGGATCTTTAACTTACACCTGTTCTAAGCTCAGGAGCAAAATGCTGGGGGTAAACAGTGGATATTCAAACAAAAAGCTGAATAGTTTCACCTTTAGACACACAAGGAAGAACAAAAATATTCAAAAATAGAAATATTTTTTAATTTAGTCTGAGAATGTGATTGAGCATAACATCCTCGTATGAGTGCTGGAGTTAGAGTGAAGATGAAGAACATTACTGCAAATATCTGCAGTGTGCACAGCCCTTAACTTACTATGACATAGGATGACCTTTGTCTGTGCTTACATAGAATTATGTGTTAGGTTAATCCTTATGACTAATTAATATAATTATTTTGCTTTAAAGTTGATGCCTTACTTACAAGAAGACTTCATGTCTGTGTTGGTGGGTATCCAGCAAGTCTTGGAAACTCTTTGTGCCTTGTTCAGAACCATACACTACCACAGTGATACTGCCCAGTCACTGAAATAACTGGTGGGAGACCAAGGTATCCTGTTTCTCTGAAGATAAATCCATGTGTGCTGATAAGCATGATGAACCCTTACCCACGGATTGAAAATTTGTAAAAGTTTTTCAACATTGGTGTCTTGTTTGTTGATAAGCTCTCACAAATATTTGATGAAAATGACCCACCTCTTGAATTATAATAAGAGAAATATTCTTTATTTATGGTATGTGTTTATTGTTAGTTTTTAGTAGTATAATTTTCAAACATCTGAAGAAGATAGTTGATGTGGACTTTGATACATATGTAATTCTCTAGTTTTCCTTGTTTTCTGCCATGGAAATATGGACTCAAGGCTGATGGTTTCATTATAGGTTAATATCATTAAATAACAAGCTGTTATGTGCAAGAGAGCCTGCTTTCTCGAGGCAGATGGTCTCACCATTGCTGGGCATTGCCAGACAGGTTTAACTGCATTTACATTTCATTTTACAGATATGTAATTCCATGTGATCAGATATGTCAGCTGCAGGAAACTGGAATGAGCTGGAAAGCAATTGCTGCTCTTCTCAGTGCGAGTGAAGGGACCCTCCGAAGATACAGGTTAAGAACTGGTCTACCACCAGACACATACAGTGATATTTCAGATGATGATTTGGAAAGAATGATCTGCAATGTTTTGAGCCTCACGCCTGAGTCAGGGGAAACATGTGCAAGGCAGTTTAAGAGGCAAGTATAAAGTTTGTGGGAAATTTTGTTGACATAGTGTTCAGGATTCATGTCTTGCTTGCATCATACTCAAAAATTTCTGCCCAGACAAGACCTGGCCATCTGTTAAAAGGGCATCACAAGTCAAGGCATTAAAGTCCCATTCTCATGGCACTTTACAGCCTTTATGCACCAAAGACATGAGAAGATAATTCAGTAGCCATCCAAAAGGATATAAAAAAATTGCAATTACTATTGTAGCTACCTCTACTTGCAGTGGTCATTCATGGCAACTGGAGGACATGCAGTAGCAGTAGTACATATACAACTAGTTGTAGCAGTTATAGCATTCTGTAGAAAACTTTTGGAGAAAAAAAACCCTGCCACAACTATGAAGATGGGAATATTTGTACAAACAAAAACACTAATCTATACATTAACAGAAATTTTTTATTTACTGTACATTTAATCTGTTCATATCATGTCTGTAGTGTATTATCACATGAAATGCAGTCCATAATACTGTATGATATGATATACTTTACAGATTATCCATACATCTTTGCCAAGCAAATAACCTTAATAATTAATTGGTGGTTTTAAGTGAATTAGGTGAACAATTGAAGAGGAATATGATGTTATCTGTATACTCTGCTCCAATAAATATCCTAGGAGATAGAGAAGAATTTGTCAAAGGTGCTCACTTTGAAGTCAGTATTAACAAAATAATCAGGAAGGTTATAGGCATCTTAAGTGTATACATACCCACATGATGCCTGTAACTTTACCACATGTACTTATTTGTGTCAAATTTATTCTTGGTATATTAGATTCTGGTGACATGGTTGAGTAACAGAAATATTAGTTTTTGTTTGTGTAAAAGAAAAAACATGAACAAATGTTCAAGAAATCGAGTTGCCAATTGGACAAACATGTAGACAAAAATAAAAATAATGCAGCCAGAAAGCATATTAGCTACAGGCATAGATATGCCTTTAATGTAATATATTGATGAATTCTCATAATGATATCTTCAATTTTAAGTACTCCTATGAAACAGAATTGTGATTGATAGACGAGAAAAATATATTGAAACATGAGAGAACTATGAATAGCAAAAGTCCGATATACAAAAACATGTACCAGATTTTAAAGAAATAAATTACTCAAAATGGTTTGGAGTTTTGTCAAAGAACTGAAAATATAGATAATAAATTGATGGATAGACATAGAACAATATTGAAAATAAAGATTTGTGGACAGTAAGATGGCTAATTTATTCCACTTGTCTAAATTGTGCACCAAGTTTCATGAAGATAACGATAATAGTTTTGGAAGCATGATTAATGCATGGATGGATGATTGTTGTTGTTGTTGTTGTTGTGGGGTTTAACGCCATATTTCAGCACATGATAGGCTATGCATGGCGGCCAGTATTAATGGTGGAGGAAGAACCCGGGAAAAACCCTGGGAAGAACCACCGACCCACGAGAAGCTACTGGCAAGCTTTCTCACATACCCACATTGGCTGAATCCTAGACTCGAACCCACGCAGACAGATGTGAGATGGCAGTGATCCGTAACGGAGAGCGCTTTAGACCACTCGGCCACTCAGGGCCCCGCATTGATGGATGAACAAAAGGATTAAAATGATAATGAGGATTTTCTAAACAGCAAAAAAAGCATCAGATATGTGTACCTTATTGTACAGACATATCTTTAACAGTTTTGGAGCTTTACCATAGAAACAAGTGTGGAGAATGAAAAAAGAACAAAAACGTTAAAAAATACTGAAACTGCAGGATCATGATTAGCACAAGTCACATGTACAGCACTAGTCAAATACTGTATATGTATAAAAAAATTCATAAACGTATCTTGGATTTAGAAGCTGTGCATCTGCAACTGACCTGAATGAAATAGAAATGGATGAAAACATAAAAATTAATGATTTTGTGTATATTGGAAAGCACATCTATGCCAATAATCTTTTTACCACTGAGTCTATATAATTTGTCAAATGATTTTCACTAGCCAAGGTTCTGATATATCAATCTGTCTACACCTTGGTGGATCGATCAGATATTTCAGTGCTTTGGGTCTGTGAATTTCATTGGATGTGGTGGCCACTGAATCCAATCAAAATCAGGTTGTTCAAATTTGAACACTGTTCCTACATGATTGAGACTAGGGGAGAATACAGCTAGAATGGACTATAAATAAGCAATTTTCTATTGCCAGTCTGTGTTTGTACAAATACATCCATTCTCTCATTTACACCGGTAATGGCTTCTCTCTGGTATATAGACTTTCTATGTAAATTTACAAAGTATCCTTTTGAAGTGAACTGCCTCCTTTTTTGGCCAGTGTACAATGCACCATGGTTACACACTGTTGGTTTGTTGGCATTACATACTTACGAAGGCAGCTTGTGAAATCCCTTATATGCTGCTAGTACAAAAAGCAGTAAAATATCAGATTGATCTGCCAAGGTGTACTGTAGATAGGTTAACATATTGGAACCTTGACTAGAGAAAATGCATTCTAGTATATCTATAAATTTATATAGAGATATTTTGAATTTTCCCCAAGATACAAAGTGTGGATAATTGAGGAATATGCAAATAAATAGCTAAAATCATTTTAAAAAAGCAAATAAAATTTAAAATATTGCAACTTTTGAAATGTGGGTATCAACAGGCACATCTGCAACAAATAAGTTTACTAAGTTTCATCAAAGTATCTCTAATGGTTTTCAAAGTGTGATAGTGGGACTGACTGAAAACTGCTTGGAACCCATGATTCAATCTCTCACCAGTTTTGTTGAGTGCGGTGTATTAAATATTGATAGCAAGTTTAAAAACAATTCCTGGTAGGAGGTAGCTGTTCGGACTATATTATATTCATACAACACAAATGCATGTTATCTATTTTTTTACTCTCAGGCCACACCCAATATAATTTCCTCCCATATATGACATATGGTTTTCATTCTAAAATCGATTTGAAATATGTTCACCTTTTAAGTCAGTTAACACAGTCCGATTCTCAGATATAATCCAGTTAAGGGAAATTTCTTAAGATTTATGTGAAAACCCACCCACTGCATAAGTATATCCTCATGACATTGCATGAAAATTCTCAAACCTCTTTGCATAGATTTAGACACCAACAATTATGTCCCATGATTTCTAGTCTGTTTCAGTGTAAGGCAAAAACAAGTGTTTTCTATTGTACTGGTTTTAAAATTGGGATAGGTATGTATTTTTCTTACATTATATATATTATAATGATTAGAATATATAATGTACTAAGCACTTAAAATACTGGGCAAAACTGGCTCAGTTAGATGCACAAATCAGTTTCAGGATTTTTTATTTAAACAATTTACCCTGAGGGGAAAAATTGCTATGGTCAGCAACAGGATGTTCGACCAACTAGAAGCACACTTTGGGGGGGTGGGGGCTAAAAGGACTTGTGTGACATAAGTTATTAATGCATACATACATACATACATATATACATACATACATAAGTACATACATACATGAACATATTGGCAGTATAACAATAAATTTTAATTTTATTCAACAAAGCACACAAATAATGAAATAGTGAAATATATCTCATTTAATATTTTACCTATAGGGCATGGTATTCATGTTCAGTGATGGAATGTTGCAGATTACAAATTATTGACCCTGTTGGATGAGCAGTGAGACAGAGGAGAGCAATATGCCGGAGAAATTACATTATCACAGTACCTAACCATCTATGGTATGTTCTTAAACATAATACAAAACATGTACCAATTCATTGTAGAATTTTGTTGTTCCTTAACTTTTTAAAGACACAAAAAGCATGTGTACATAAAGTTGGATATTTAACCTTGACAAAAGTGTGGTAACTATGCACTCTAGTCACAATGTACAAGTGAGCCAGGTGTCCTCTCTTAATATCAAATGGTTCCAAATTTAATAAATATACAAGGCAAAGTGATGGAAAGCACAAAACAAGGCTGTGATCCTGACATTAACTGTAGGACCATGAATGTGGCTTGGAACATGCCTTCTGATGATTCTAAAATTTTGAAAGATGAAAGTGCAATTTTCAGACTTGCATTGGTCCAATTTAACGTCGCTTACATTTTAAATGTTCATGTAGAACCAGTAAAAAAAAAAGGTTAAATACTTTTATTACGAATTTTCTTTCATGACAATATGCATAGATTATGTGTTCAATATAGTGTTTGAATTACTTGTTATTTTCAAGGAGTAATAAAAACTAGCTTATTTGGAGTGTAGAGTAAGTTACTGAAAAGTGGCAAACACATACTGGCTCAGCTGAAGGTATGATATTCTTTTTGATTTGGAGTAAGCAAGAGGCCTTTTTTCAATCAGTTGCAGATATTTTCGGTCTTTTAATTCAGTGTCATTTTCATATTTTGTTACAATGGTTTTCTCACTTGTATCCCATGAAGTCGAAAATTGTCATCTGACATGCTGTTGGTGCATGGGCTATACTAAACATCAAATGGCTATATTAATGAAAGTTGTTCGCATATCTTTTCTAGGAAATTTGTTCCAACAAGTTGCAAGAGAAAAGAGTAAAAACTATATTCACTTATAGTCTAATGCAGGAAATCAGTAAAATGCTTGGTACTTCAAATATTTTTACCAATCTTCAATTCTTTTATTGTCTGACTATTGTTATGAATTCTAATATGAAAGTTGCAATCAAATCATAGTTAATGTTAAACATACATAAACTTAATTATCCAAACCTCTACATATGCTGCTTTTCTTTGACCCTTTAGCATGGAAGCAAGTCTAATTTGGCTACTTCCTTCATTTATGTGGAAAATATCTGTAATACTTTCCTAATTTCTTTCACTGTTTTGTTGTACATAGTTGATACTATCCAGGAAAACTGTCCAATTTATAATTTGACATTTAAGTTTCATCTTTTTATTTCAGGTACATGGATTCCAACCACAAGCATATTTCTTTGTGTTTTGTAATTCATGGCTGCATATTTACCTAAAGTGTTCAGCAAATAATTTGGCTCAGACTGTTCTTGGCTATTTTCAAGAGAGTATAAGGGTATTTGGCATGCCATCAGGAGTTTGAGCAGACGAGGGAGTTGAACATATTGATGTAGCTCATTTTGTCATTAACACGAAAGGTGTTGGCAGAAGAAGTTTCATAACAGGACTGGGTGTCCACAATCAGCGCATTGAGCGACTTTGGGAAGAGACAAATAAAGTATTGTCTAGCTACTACAAAAGACGCTTCACGTTTATGGAAGACTTGGGACTTCTTTCCAGCTTGGATGAAGTTGATATCTTCATCCTTCATTTTGTTTTCCTGCCCCGAATTCAACCCTCTTTAGATGAGATCTATAATCAATGGAACTATCATAGACTAAGTTGAATGGGCCATCAATCCTCTTGTCCTTTGGATGCAAGGTGTCCTCCTGCACCTGGCCAATTTAGGCCATGATGCTATCAATGTGGAGACTTTTGATGTAGACCATAATGGACTGATTGGAGAAACTGAAACTGAAAATAATGTCCAGGTGCCATTCATTAATGTATTTCTACCCCCAAACGCATTAAACCACCTGCAGACCCTGTGTGGTCCTTTGTATGATGATGGTAATCATGGCATAAACCATCTTTTAAATGTAAAAAGTGTACTTACACAATTATTGGCTTTATCATGAACACATTCTAACAAGATACTATCATTTCCTCTGAAAAAAACTTATCATAATAGCAGTCTATTATTTTTTTCTTTACATATTTAGATCATGATCAATGTTGAAACAGTGCTTGAAGAAATGCACTGTTATAACATACTTGCATCCATATGAAATACCCCAACCAAAATGATGCAATCAAAGGGAAACATTTAGCAACACAAGTCTAAACAGGAGTGATATCTCCTTTAAAATTAGATTCTAACTTTTGACAATTGAGTTTTAAGTAGTTGTAATATAAAGATTGTACCTCATTTGGTTACAATCCATGAAATCTTTCATAACTGTTAAAATGCAATCAGATTCATAACTGGTACTAATTATGAGTTTTGGGGACATGACTGATAGGTATTGACAACTGTAACAGAGTACAAAAGCCACAAAAATGTTCTTAGACAAGTGATGAATACCTACATGCCTGCTCCCCTCCACTAATGTAGCAAGATTTCACAAATGAATTTTGTTTCACAAGGACTTATCTGTTTACAGCAGTTTACAATCAAGGTTAGTTCAAATAACCCATTAAGCAACTGTTAGGTAGAACATAAAAACCTTAGCAAAATTGAAGAAATTTGTAAGAAATATATACAGTGTAATTTACCCTGTTTTATAAATGTAAGTTCTTAAGTGCAAAGTTGGTTTCAATTCATGGTGTACTTCAGAAATTAATTGGCTGATATAAATTTGGGATGGAAGAACATGATGGGAGAGACACTGTCAGGCATGTTAAATACTATGTACCATCTAAAAATGAATGGGGTGGGGATGGGGTGGTGTTAACACAAAATAAAAACTTAAGATTTGGCACTTGTATTATTTAATATATAACAACAGTTTTCATCACAAATTATGAAACTGCAAGTCATAGGATGATGACATAATTGACTGCGATTACTTTGTTGTATTGAGGCCATTTCAAAATGTTTAAATAGGAATGAATGAAGCCATCAGAAGATAGCAAAGCTAGTGTACAAATAAAGTAGCTTGCATGTCATTGTGCCATTTTCATGGATACATTAATAAAGTTTTGTAGTGAGCCAAACTTCAGACATGTTCACTGAACACAACATACTCAGCTACCAGCTCGATGCACGACTCTGAAATGAAAAATGACTTAAATCTAACATAAATGAAAATGAAGTCAGTGCAGCATAAATCTTGCTGGATCTGTTAAATATGTTACATTCAACAACATCCATCTAAACACCATGTAGGATGTATATGATAAATAATCATTGACAAACTGAACTAAACATGAGAAAAATTGGGCATGCATTTTGAGCACACAGCAATTAGTCCAAAATATGACCTTGACCTGAAGGTCAAAATGTTGAGGTAGCATGATGCAGAATTGTCTTCAGTTGATAATGATTCATCCATCTTAAAACATTTAACACAAATTTTCTATACAACTGTGACAAATATCAAAGAAGTGATAGTTCATATCTCAAAATGGTGTTAAGTTCATAAGAATTCACCCAAGTATGAAGACAAATCATCAAGGGGTTAGGAAATATAAGCATATATTAGATTCTTATTTATTTAATTTATCTGAACCTTTATATTTATCTATGCTCAAGGTATTAAGGATAACTATTAACTATTTTGGATTTATTGGAGTCTCATTATTACATATTTATTGGGTATTTTTTCACGTATAAATCCTAAGACAGTATGCCAAGTGCTGATTAAAAATTTAAACCTAAAATTAACATGGAGTCAAAATTTCTTGAATTTGTAGATCATCAGTTTTCTCTTCAAAAGGGAATCTGCAAACATGTCTAAAGTGTAAGCACATTTTATAGTACCTTGAACTAAATAAATGTTGTGGTATATTTACATTTCTTCAAGTAAATTAAAAAGACAGTAAAAACATATATCCCCAAGTTTTTCTTCTCTAGGATAATTTGATGGTAAATCGACATTGAGTATACATTAGATTTCACCTGGAATTCATTTACTCTAAAATAAAAACATAATCCAGGCCAACCAAAGAATATAAATTCATGTTATTATTCACTGTTTCAATTGCATGCATTCATGTACCTGAAAACAGAGTAATAATTTAAAATTCAGGACAATATTTAACAATAATACTAATAATGATACTACCTAAAAACCAACAATTCATGATAAAATAAGGTGTCCTTTTGCCTGAGACTTATAACTTTAAAGTTCCCTTTTTGGAGGAAAATTACCATGCTCTTAAAAGATCGAGGGGGAAAATATTTTGGAGTTTTTTTTAGCTAGAGCAACCTCATAAAGTATGTATGTCTGCCACAAGTATGCCTGAAAATTATTCTAATCTTTCTTTCTAAACAATATCATGTTATAACCAATATAAAGTCAGATAAGCCTTCAATTTTGATGTAATAAAAATACAATTTATTGAATATTTTTTTACAATAAATTGGTTCTGGAATTTTGGAGACAAAGATGAACATCTGCAAAAGACTTACAAGATGAATCCTAAAAAAATATGGCATTTTGAAAGTAATCATTACAGAAATAAATGGAAGAGATTTTCTTTGCTTAAACACTCAAGGAAGAGGCAAGTAGTAAGTAAGTGTGCTTAATTCTTTTAACATTTACTTGTCAGATCTCGGGAAACATTCTTCCATCCACTCATGTTTGACACAAGTTAAATGTAACCATTACTGACCCCAATCCTCGTTTAACTCAACACAGTACACCTTTTGTCTATGCAACTTAAAAATTAACAACAAGGCTTGATACTAAAGAATAATCAAAGTAGCAAAGACAGCTGGTTCCAAGTGCATCTAATACATAGAAATAGATATAATCAAACACATAACAAGATAAAAGGTTAAATAAGGTTACAATCTTTGTAAACCTGGAATTGTTGTTCCATATCTAGCCCTCAAATTCTTAACAGTATTCACATTTATAGCCTCATCTTCCAATAATCTAGGTCTCATTTATGTGTAATGGTGAACAAAAACAAACTTCAGCAAATCAATATGACTGGAACACATGAGTTGGGCATGTCAGATGTTAAAAGAGAGATAATGTCAAAAATATGATATTTCATCTGGTCAGTCTGTTATACTTGCCTGAGTCACCAGTATTTTCAAGGCATAAAGCAAAATAAACAGTATATGTTTCCATAGGTATGTATAGATAATTAGTTTTCATGAGAAAAAAGTTGGTAACTTGCATTTGAAAAATAAATACCAACCACCTCTGCAGTTTCCACCAAACCTGCTCCTAAACAATCCATTTGAATAAAATGGTCATTTAGAGAGAGTGCTACTCAAAGGCACATAGGAGAGGGAAGATAGATGATTAATCAAAAGGAATGAACATTTCTGTCGTGACCTCCCCCAAGAAATTTTGACCAATCAACAGCTGTCTTGTCATTGTCTTTTTTAAATATATTACTATGGCACACATTTATGTGAAAGCTCTGTGCGTGTGAGACTTGGAATTTTAGCACAGCTTTTTACAAAATTTCAGTCACATCACTATAGTGTCTGCAGTGTGGCAGTTTATAGTGATGTTTAGCACTGGGGCATCATTTCCCACCCAGTTACTTAGCCCGACACCAGGCCGACCAGTACTAACACTAACTTTTAATGCTGAGTGCCCAGTGAGGCAGCTGCTAGTACCATTTTTGTAAGTCTTTAGTATGACTTGACCAGGATTCGTACCCATGACCTCTCATATTCGAGATGGAAACTCTAACCACTTAGGCCACTGGAGTGGCGTGAAAGCTAATATAAATCAGAAGAGACATTGAAAATACTTGTTTCTGATAGCAACAGATTTGTTGTGAAAATGGAAGTAAGAAATATTTGGCATGACAATGTATCAATAAGATTACAGTCTTGAAAATGCCAATGACCTGGGACAAATTTAACACAGCCTGAGCATTAAAAAAATCATACTTTTGACATTCTATTGCTCATAACTTCTTACAGGTCTGTCCTGTGAAGATGTGTTCAGTGTTTTGAAACAAAATTCAACAGATTAAAATCTTGCTTAGAGTACTGAAAAGTGTCAATTAAATGAGAATACCATCATGAAATTTGTGTGAAACTTCCAAATATTTTCATGCTTTTTACCCATTTGAGTATCAAGTTTGCATTTGGTACTTGTATAAAAAAGAAAATGAAGGCATCTTCCACAGGGACATTTTACAGTAAAGAACAAAAACGTTTAATAGGCATAAGTAATCGATAATTAACACATGCTGGACATTAAGCGATGTTGAATTCTGGTGCATTTTACAGGAAGAAAATGCACATAGATTTGTTTTCAAGGTGTGAAATAAGTTTTTCTGAACCCTACAGTATTTGCAATAAATGTATCATAATTTCCAAATTACATGCAGTTCACGTCTTATCTTCACATTTATGCACAAAACCTAAAGTGTCCTTAAATAACATAATGACAGACAATTTCAAATGGATATGCTCCATTCTTATAGGGCATGTAAGTTACTCTGCTGGTTAGGAGTTAATTCTTCAGGAAGTTGTTCAGTTACACATGGAAAGGGCTGCTCTTAAGATGTTGAACTGGACTGGACATCAGACCTGAAAGGATATATTTTATTAAAAATCAAGAATACTAAAATCAATTTCAATTTTACACCTTCAGAAACAAATTTTTTATTGGATTCTATATATATATATATATATATATATATATATATATATATATATATATATATTCAGAAGCAATATTTCTGCAACACAATGGAATTTTGATGAACAAGGTGCAAAATAAAGTGAATAAACGCTATTTAAAGGTGTTTGTTATAAAATTCTCCAAAATGATACCTATATCCACAAAATTGACTTAGAATGCATACATAAACTTTATGAGCTGTACTATATGTGTGGTTCACAATGACCTTGATCTTCATTTTCCTCCAATCATAATGGCTATTATCAAATGACCAATAAATAGAATCTGGTGATGGTATATTTAGTATAAAATGGCATAAAATGTAGGAACTCAAATTCCACTTGAGACAACGATGTGAGTCTTACCTTTGCCTTTTCAATGCTGTTATTAGTGTATCAGGAGCAACAATGCTTTGTGGATATGCATTAAGTACACTTCTCAGATCACAAACACAGTGAAGCTGCTGTGTTGCAACTTGGTTGTGTTGTTGAAGGGACATTTTCTGTACCTCATTCCACTATAGCAATCATATATGTATGATTATTTGTTAAGTTAGAAGGTCAGTAAGTTTTGTGTGACAGAATGTCCTCTGGGTTCACTCAAGGTGCAACACTGCTTTGACTTCTGACCACAATAACCAACAGGGCTATGTGCAAATCAACAAACTGTGCACGATAATTGGAAAACAGCAACCCATAAACTAAATTTGGAAAAGGTATATGAAACAATTATCATCTACCATATAGAAACCAAACTGTTATTAAAAGAACAGAGAGAAAAAGGTGGATGTAACAATAAAATAATGTGCTTCAACATATGTTGGTTCATTAAAAAGGAAACCAAATTAAATGAGGCATTGTTATCTGGACTGTATAAATATCCATATATACTAATATTCAAACTGATATGTTAGTCATCCACTTTCTCTAAAATGATTAATTCAATTTCTTTTTTCATAATTATAAAATTTCTGTGGTAAAGAAAGTATAAGCATTTATTAAATTTATACAGTACTGCAAGATTCAAAACATTCCTGTAAAAACATTATCAACTGACAAAAAGCTGGAGTGAATCTGATCACATGGCTTTCTTACCTGCTTCTTCAATTGTTCAAATTTGGACAGCACATCCATCTTATTTTGTTTTCTAGCAAATATTTCAACACGTTTTGCCACAAATACATTTGAAGTTATTTACTCTGCTTTCCTTACTGAGTAATAAATTATATTTCCTTACCTCTGTGAAGTATCCAATGTCATGACAAACACTTTGCAGAATCTGAAATCATACAGGAATCTGAAAATATACAGAAAGAAGTTCATTATTTGAAAATCTGAGAGCAAAGGGATATTTTTTACCACCTAATAAGTAGCTGAAATGTAATTCTTTCAAATCAATCATGTTACCTTGCATAAACTATAACTGAACAACCAAGCATTTATAATACCACAAATATTTTAATCTTTTTCATGATTTGTTTCCCCACTAAACTAAAAGTTTAATCAGCTTAATAGCAAAAAAATAAAAATAATCTTAATAAAAGCAGATTAAAACAATTTTTTGTTAACCAAGCTATCAAATGATGTGCTTTAGATGCTGATTTCCTGTAACACTCATTCTTATAATTTACTCATTTTTTTAAAAAAATTGCCTAATCTATGCATGAAATAGTATGATTTCATAATTTATTTTCATTTCTTTTAACTGTATCATTTTAATATGTGACATTTAAATTCTGTCATAAGGTGACATGCAATGGTCTTCATAATCATCAGAAATCATAATTATTGCTATCCATGCTAATCAGGTATTTTATACAAGAGGCAAGGACTGAAACTGAAGGATTTTTATTATTATTATCATTATTATTATTATTATCACCTGACAGTGAATTGTACAGTCAAATGACATGTAGGGTCTTTTTCTTTTTAAAGAGAATATGTGGGTCTGTTTATATCTGATACAAAAGCAGTATGTATGCATGTGTGTATGTATGTAAGTATGTATGTGTGTGTATGTATGTTGTTGTTGTTGTTGTGGGGTTTAACGCCATTTTTCAGCACGATAGGCTATACATGGCGGCCAGTATTAATGGTGGAGGAAGAACCCGGAAAACCCCGGAAAGAACCACCGACCCACAAGAAGCTACTGGCAAGCTTTCTCACATGCCCACATTGGCTGAATCTTAGACTCGAACCGCCGCAGACAGAGGTGGTGTATGTATGTAAGTATGTATGTGTGTGTGTGTGTATGTATGTAAGTATGTATGTATTTGGATTTTATTTTTTTTATTTTTTTTTAAAACGTAGCTTTAACAATTTTTCAGTCATACTGCTATGATGTCTGCAGTGCGGCAGTTTATAGTGATGTCCAGCACTGGGGCATCATGCCACAGACATGTAGCATGATGACCCACCCAGTCACATTATCCTGACACCAGGCTGACCAGTCCTAACACTATCCTCTTAATACTGAGCGCCCAGTGAGGTAGCTGTTAGTACCATTTTTGTAAGTCTTTGCTATGACTTGGCTGGGGATCGAACCCATGACCTCCCGCATCTGAGGCGGACACTCTTACCACTAGGCCACCAGAGCGGTATGTATGTACATGTATGTATATACGTATGTAAGCATGTATGTACTATGTATGTATGTAACCATGCATGTATGTAAGCATGCATGTATGTATGTATGTATGTATGTATGTAAGCATGCATGCATGTATGTATGTATGCATGCATGCATGTATGTATGTATGTATGTATGTAAGCATGCATGTATGTATGTATGTATGTAAGCATGCATGTATGTATGTATGTATGTATGTATGTATGTATGTATGTATGTATATTATTTAACAGCAAAAGAGTATCAATAAAGTTAGGTTCCATAATGTAATGGCCAAAAACTAAGAAGATAAACTCACCAATACATATGCATCACACATCCAATGAGAGAGAGAGAAATGTACCTCATTTCCATTTGAAAGAAGGCCAACAGATGTATCTTTGCATATCTTTGTAATAAAATATCTGGTCATCTCCTGGCCAGCCTCCAGAGATGGTGGTAGAAGTCTCTGATGGACAGAATGCAGAAGCTCTAAGCTGAAAAAAACCCCAAATATTCTCTGTAATTACTATTCGAGTGTTGAAATAATCAAGTTTTCAAATTTCATTCATACAATGAGTCTTAAAACTATTCCATTGTTTAAAAGTCACTAACGGATCACAACTGTAAATCATGATTCCAATAAAGCAATTAAGAAAAATGTACTATTTTCAAGCAAACATTATAACCATTTAATATGCCGTTATTCCTACACATTTTAGAAATTGTTTGGGATACTGATAACTCCCATCCTGTATAGCCATCCATTAGTACATCTTGAGAATAGCTGCATGGGAATTAAGCAGCTTTGATCATTAGTTTGCCTATGTCATACACTTTGCCTATGTCAAACACTTTTTCAGAAAAAGGCATCAGTACTTACTTATTCCATAAGATTGCTGAAACAAACAAATCTGGGACATTTTTCTTTCCTTTTTACAAAACCTGATACATGTACATGCAGTCAGTCATACCTGGCAGACACATCATGTTTATAAGGGGTTAATAATTCTTACCCTTGGATCATGGTGTTTTGGGGTGGTGCAGGTATGTACCATTATGGTGGGAAAGAGGAATGTGTCAACATAGATGTTAGCATCCAATGGAGAGCAAGGAAAGTTAATCTAGTGCTCTGAATTGTATTGGGAAAATACCATGTCAACATTAAAAAGGTATATATAACAAAAAATTATGGCTGTGCAATACAGTCATGTTTATCTTTAGGTAAAGAAAGAAATCCAAAATTGCTATTTCAGATAACAGATTAATTTTAAAGCTATACAGACATTTCTATAATGTAATTCTTCCACTACTATCATCTGTACAATTACTGTAGGAAGTTATACATATTTAACGGACAAACTGAACAGCAACTTCTGTTAAGAAAAGTTTAACTGACTTCAAACATCAATACTTACCAGAACTATATGATAAAAGATATATTATTCATGTAGATGATGACCAGTACAAGGTCAGACCTCTGAAGCGAGATTAGATGGATATTCAAGGTACAAATTCAGGCTTTGACCATAATATTAAGTTAGACATAATGTACTAGAGTATAGATAGGCCATGCAAAGAAGCAAGTTCGTAACTGAAGGTTATTAGTCCACAACTTCTGTTTATTATTCAATGTGTTGATCATCCACAAGCTTTATTGGATTACTGACAAGGATGCCATATGAAACATTCATACACTTTATATAATGCATTTACTGCAATATACAGACATTTTGAACTTGATCAGGAATATCTAATATATGATAATGTATGTACACATAGGAAATGGAGGTGTGTTATGGTGGGGGTGGGGGGTGAAACCTTGATAATAATTTGTCTAATACATAACCTGTTCAACTGGGTTCAATTGGCGTTTGAATTTTAGCGGACACTAGACAAATTGTTTAGAGTTACGCAGCTTATTTCTTTGATGCTGACAGACATTCAACATCAGTGGAGTGTGTTTTATTAAACACGTTAATATTAATCCTTTATGGTTTCTGTGTGGATTAAATATAGGCCATTCTATAGAATGGGGGGAGGGGGCATGTCAAGCGTACATATGCAGGTAGGGTGTGTAAAAAAGTATGCATGTGTACAGGGAGGGGTCAAGCTTTGCCAGATTTTTTGCATATCTACTAAATAGATGACCCCTTAAAGCTTGTAACGCAGGTCTGCGACATGATTTCCATGTGATGATAGCTGGGTATGGTAATATTCTATCAAACCAACTGGAATATTATTATTATTATTTTATTATTATTGTATTTTGCAAATAAAACTGGGTCATGTACAATACTGACAAATGTTTATAAAACTGCCAAATTTTTGTAAGAGGTGTCTGGTGGCCTCATCATCAAGAATGTGCTTATCAGTGCATAATGATGATCCTCACTATAGATCAATGGAAAACAACATGATTTGCACAACCAACTGATTTTAACAAAATACTGACTTGATTTCTGACACAAAATTAAGCATCTTGCTGCTTGATGAAATATGTAGCTCAAGTTACCACAAAGTTAAAAGAACCAGTGATAGAAAACAACTCTAATGAACTGAAAAAGTTCTGCAGCAGCAAAATCTCTAAGGAGGTATGTTTCTCTATCCCACCAGCATCCAAAAACTTTGTTAAAAAATATCTCAGTGAACTTGATACCAAGAAAGCTACAGGACTTGATCAGATTGGTCCATGACTCATTAAATCTTCTGCCTCTGCTACTGTCAATAGCATAACATTCATAATCAATTTAAGTATTGCAACCTCATCTGTCCCCAAAATATGGAAAACTGCAGAAGTAACTCCTATTCACAGATCTGGTTCTAAGGATGATGCTGATAACTACTGACCAATCTCAGTACTACCAAACTTGTCAAATATGATTGAAAAACATGTCCATGACTCATTCATGTCATATTTAACCAAACACTTGCTGTTACACCCTAATCAATCAGGCTTTAGACAGAAACATTCCTGTAAGACTGTATTGATCTCCCTAACTGATAAATGGATTCAAGCACTTGACCAAGGTAGAATAATATGATCTGTATTTGTAGATTTCAGGAAAGCTTTTGACATGGTGGATCATGAAATCCTTTTGAAGAAACTGAAAATCTACCAATGTGATGAAAGAACAATTAGATGGTTTACTTCTTACTTAAGTGAGAGAACACAACATGTTTACATAAATAATGTTCTGTCGGAACCTGGAACAGTTAGATATGGAGTACCACAAGGCTCAATTCTAGGTCCGTTACTATTCATTTTATTTATTAATGACCTTCCACTTTTACTAAGAGACTCAATTACATGTACAGATCTCTATGCAGATGACACAACATTGTCAGACATCCAAAACACAAAGCATGAACTCGAAATTTCTTTACAGAATGCCCTAAACATTACTGGAAAACTGATGTACATGCAATGTCATGGTGGTAAATACTGGTAAAACTAAAATATTACTTATCTCAACACAGCAAAAAAGGACAAATCTTGATAGTGATGAATTATATCTGACATGGAAAGGTAAAAATTTGCAAATGGTCTGTCATGATAGACTACTTGGTGTTCTGGTAGATAATAACCTATCATGGACTGAACATAACAAACATATCAGTAAAAAAGTCAATTCAAGTTTATGGCTTCTCAGTAGGATAAGACATTTTCTCCCTGAAAGGCGCAGAAAACTATTTTATAACAGTTACATACAACCCTATTTAGACTACTGTAATACAGTATGGGGTAATTCAAATGATAAAAGCATAGCAAAGCTGGCACATCTTCAAAAAAGAGCATTAGCGCTAATATCAATGCAAAAAAAAAACAAGGAAAATTTAGCTGGTAGGTTAAAAATATTACCTATTAAAGACCGAATCTGTTTGAGAAAAGCCAAATTAATGTACAGGATGTCTCATAATAGTGCTCCTGAATATTTACAATTTAGTATTAAAATTGTTTAATAGCAACAAAAAAGCCGATGCATGGCCTTGGATTAAAGCCTTAATAAATGGAAGCCATTATGAATAGCCTCTTCTGGCTGCCTCAGTGATGTGTTGATTTTGCCCTGCTGTCTATTTTTAATACTGTTCATTTCATCTTTACAACTATCCAACACTGAAAATATTTTTAAGCAAAAGACCAATTCAAAAAAGAAAGCTGTACAGTTACTGTAACAAATCCACCAAAATTTTATGTTAAACTTTTGTTGTGATGAACAACATTACTGCAGTGATGTCTTAACATGACAGCAAATTATTTAACAGTAAAGCCTGTTTAGAAAGACCACCTGGCTAGACATGATATTCTGTGCACAAACTAATCAAGCTGTTATATAGAGAAATTACCTCCAATGATGAAACATGTATTGACAGACTGTGTCTTATTAGCACAAAGGGTTGTTTCCCAAAATATAAATCATGTATTCATAAAATTCTTGAGTGACAAAATCATACTGTTTAGGAAAACATTTACTTTTTTACAGTTACCTGCAGGAATCTTTCAATTTATCATGAAAGACATTACACATTTTCTGAAGGATATGGTCATAAGACCATTCTTTCAAAAATTGGACACCTTGCTTCTAAAAACCATCCTGGATCAGCTTGAGCTTGACACCCTGCCTTGGCACTAGCTCTGTCCTAGGATCTGGGATCAGCACTAAATCCTTAACAAAGGGTCCACTTCCACATTTTAAATGAATCTGCTGCCTATAAATATAAAGGTTCCAAAAAACATTATATTTGTAAAAGATGTATGCCCCCACTGCAGATTTGTAGACCAAACTAAGCAACAAAATAGAACCTCATTACTACATGTATATTATAACAATATGGAATTCCTATTATCTACCTTGGTTATTGTATATGATGGATATCAATTACCAAAGCTGATTTTGTCTTTTTGTAGGATCTAGTAAAATAATGATAAACATATCCAAGCACAAAAACTTGTTCATGCAAGAACGTGAACATTTTTGATGTTCGGAAAAAATAAATCATCAAGAGTTACTTCTTATTCTGTATAGATGCTCCAAAGAACATTATTCCACACAAGTTTAACTGACCATTATCTGGCATTTATAGTAAATTTACAGTAATCTGAATTAACCATTCTGCACTGTGATCTTACTAAGATGCTGTTGGAACTTGCTGAGGGGAGTATTTACATAATACAATCATAACAATAACCCGAAAATGTGTGATGTTTCCAGACAAAAGTAAAACTAAAGTTACATTTCATCTTGTGTAATGATATTATGGCTTGACAGACAGATAAATGAAAGAACATCACTATTACAACAAACTGTGTACCTTCACTTGGGAGGATACTGTAACTGGAATACTGTTTAGAGAATACATAAAAGCTCTGTCTAAATAGTATATCCAGACTTGAACAGAACTTTCTGTGCTGTGAATAGTACCACTGTCTAAATAATATATCCAGACTTGAACAGAACTCTCTGTGCCTGTGAATAGTATCACTGTCTAAATAATATATCCAGACTTGAACAGAACTCTCTGTGCCTGTGAATAGTATCAATCTATGAAATTTTCCTTGTTCAGTGTATAATAGGTATGGAAACCTAGGCAAATATTGCCATTATAGGGGTGTAAATCTGAGCTTAGTCTATGATATGCATTGCAATAATAGATTTGTCAAATTTAATGGAGATACAGGACGTACAGCTAAAATTATTATCAGGCAAGGACTTTTCTTTAGAAATAAACACTAGAGTTTTGACAATATAAAGAGAAGTGTGTAGTAATAGTTTTCGTCTTTACCATTCATATGTCACTGTGCTGCCCATAAGTGAAAGTTCATACTGCAAATGCTGGTGCTTGACCGCTTTGCTGTTGAGTCTGGTTTTGTAGCCTTGAATAATGTGTTCTTGGTCTGGCTAAATAAAAAATGGGTGTAAACTAATAAAATAATTAAGAAGAATTTTTATATAATGATCTTGTGCATTTCCATCCCAATCAACTCAATTCAATTAATTGTTATGAAGTTTTGACACTTTTTAGATACAGAAACTAAATGAATTTTGTAAAAAGTTATACCTCTTTATCTATTTGTTAACAGCATTGATATTTCTCTGATTAATAATTTCTTAGTACTTATGAGTTCCAGTCTATCATGAAATAAAATGTCAGCCATGTTTGGATCATGTGACCACCTCATTACAATTTACAGAAATGATAATAAGAACATGAATCAAATGGGATTTCAAGCATTCAGCACACCTATATTACCAGTGTTGCATATCCAGTATGCATTAACATTGTGGCACATAAGATTCCAAGACCAGAGGGTACTGTGTCTCCCACTTAATATTTTTTTTTTTTGTGGGGGGGAGATGAATGGGGCACACAACACAAAAAAGAAACACAGGAAAAAAATTACCCTAGTGGTGCTAAATTAATTAGATAATCTTAATTGCTTGGACAGTTTCAATACCTTAACTTTGTCATTTGTACTGTACTGTAATATTTTCCTTGGACACTTTTACATAATTGCAATTAGAGTTTTAACATTTCATCAAATAAATCGGAAACATTAAAATGTTTCAATATCTGCTTAACTTGAAATGAGCTGCACCATAAAATTTTCCATTCCAGATCTTGCTTCTTGCTTGAAATTTCAACCACCGCTATGTTATTCAAAATATACACTGTAAAACGTCGACATAGGAAATATAACTTTAAACCACCACTGTATAATTCAACATATAAAATCTAAAATCTCAACCTAGAAAATGGAACTTTAAGGACATGCAATCTGATCCAACACGTAATATTGGATTTCTCGACATTGGACCAGCTTTTGTCCGCTACGGCGCCTCATACTACTTGCAGATTATTCGTGTACATAGAGCAGACCTCTCCAGGGGAATTTCCAGTTCTATATTTTGCCATTATCAGTTTGATTTACATTATAGTGGGATCTTTCAGTATTGTACACTTCTCAGTGTCCTTGAAATGGCTCGCGGAGTTGAAATGGGTATGTACTATTCATGTGTTTTGGTGATAACTTGTTAGGTGTTTATAATATGGCTACTGCATCCAAACTAACGGATTCGGTTGTTGAACATTTTAAAACTGTGCCTATTTCAGAGGCTTGCCGTTTGGAATTGCTACAGTGTCTACGCCATATTTCAATAACTGATAGAGATTTGTATGTGGATATCACAAATGCAGTACAGACTGCAGGACAAATGAAGAGCGGGTCAAACTCAAACGATATCATATTAATCATTATTCAATTTGCAGGTACGATCAATGCCATCATGCAAAAGGTACTACCCGCTCAAGCTAGAAATATATTGAATGTTGTCATACTGTTTTTTCCACCGCTATTTCGGACAACGGGGATAAACCGGGATATGGTTGCCAAGGTTATGGACGGTTTACAGCACATTCTGGATGACGATATGAAACACGAATGTGAAGGAATAAAAAATGAGCTTTTGGATTCCGTAGCCTATTTAACAGGAATACCACCTGCAAATGAATTGAGTGAGGCAGATAGAATACATGTTCTCTGTGGACTTGGGTCCAGCTTAAAAGGTTCGGGATCAAAGCAGCTTGGTATTATTAGGAGCAAGGTCAAAGATATGGTCCAAAAGTGCAGTACGGACAAGTTTGATGTTTTTCTGAAATATGTTGAACTGTATTGTTCCCTGTCGATTCTGCGTGAGCTCAAGCTTTTGTATCATTTTGCCGTCCTATCTGCATACAACGCACCAAATGCAAATAGCGTGAAAAATGTACTGGACCAACACAGAGAAAATGATAAAAGCTTATGCAATGTTATTAGCTTTCTTCAAAAACCTAGAAAAGACACACTGAGATTGCACCTTAAATACAATGCCCATAATTGGAAAATCATTCAGAGCTTCTTAGATAAGTATGAATTACTGGAAGACTCAATCAGATTTGTCGACAAGGCATTACAGATATTCTCTGAGAAATATAAAAACGCAACCTTATCTTCACATAGAATACTTGGATTGAATCGCATCTGCTGTTTTAAAAATACAAACATGGAGAATACTGTGTTTCAATTTCGCAAAACTTCTAAAGATGCAAGAAGCGTTTTTAGTATACACCCTATCCCTTGGTCACACCAACATGCAACTAGTGGATGGTGGTGGCTTACCACTAGAACTGGAGAACCATCAGAAAGAGGAAAATGGCGACTAGTCGAGATTGAACCGGATGAGCCTGACCAGCCGTCCAGTTTTGTCATAGTTCAAGATTCCACCGAAGATCAATGTATATACACTGATACTATGGGATTTGTGTATAGTAAAAAGTTAAACAACACTGACTCTGGTTTCTTCTGGACATTAAATGTACTATAAAGGCGATAACATATTTTGTTGAGACACTCGTGCATGGCATATGTTTATTGTTTTGCTTCTAAATTGTACGTGATGCAGGCTTTTAAAAAGACCATAATACTTATTTTCTTGTTATTGCTTGATATTTAGCCTAGTCCTAAAACAATAAATTAATATGTTGGGAAGCATAATTATGGAATTGCTGCCTTATCATGGCGCTGTGTCAGAATGTATGCCTTATTATGGCTCTCTGTGTCACAATGTATGCCTTATCATGGCTCTCTGTGTCAGAATGTATGCCTTATTATGGCTCTCTGTGTCAGAATGTATGCCTTATCATGGCTCTCTGTGTCAGAATGTATGCCTTATTATGGCTCTCTGTGTCACAATGTATACCTTAATATAGTTCTCTGTGTCACAATATGCACCTTATCATGGATCTGCGTCACAATATATGCCTTATCATGGCTCTCTATGTCTCAAAGTATGTCTTATTATGGCTCTTTGTGTCCCAATGTATGCCTTATCATAGTTCTTTGTGTCCCAATGTATGCCTTATCATGGCTCTTTGTGTCCCAATGTATCCTTTATCATTGCTCTCTGTGTCACAATGTATGCCTTATCACGGCTCTGTCACAATATGTGCCTTATTATGGCTTTCTGTGTCACAATGTATGCCTTATTATGGTTCTCTATGTCGCATTGTATGCCTCATAATTATCATAGCTCTCTGTGTCACAATGTATTTCTTATCATGGATCTTTGTGTCCCAATGTGTACCTTATAATTATCATAGCTTTCTGTGTCCCAATGTATGCCTTATCATGGCTCTTTGTGTCCCAATGTATCCTTTATCATGGCTCTCTGTGTCACAATGTATGCCTTATCATGGCTCTCCGTCACAATATGTGCCTTATTATGGCTTTCTGTGTCACAATGTATGCCTTATTATGGTTTTCTATGTCGCATTGTATGCCTTATAATTATCATAGCTCTCTGTGTCACAATGTGTACATTATAATTATCATAGCTCTCTGTGTCATAATGTGTACCTTATAATTATCATAGTTCTCTGTGTCATAATGTGTACCTTATAATTATCATAGCTCTCTGTGTCATAATGTGTACCTTATAATTATCATAGCTCTCTGTGTCATAATGTGTACCTTATAATTATCATAGCTCTCTGTGTCATAATGTATGCTTTTTCAGAGTGAACTTAGTTAACTCTCCCATGTGTGCATATGGTTATGATGGTGATATTGAACTGAATTAAGTGGGATTCGATAATTAATATCCAACGTATTAAATCCTCGATACATGTATACATTATTTTTATGGGTAACAAATTTATATGGAATACAAGGGGTGGATTGTCAGTGATATAATCATGTTCAATAACGTATTACAAAGACATATACCTTTAAATTAGATTACTTAAATTACACCTGTTGTGCCATATTATGACATTTAGCAGAATGGCAGTGTGTTCTTCCTTTTAAAAGCAGTATTTAGTCCTTCAGTCGGACTTTTGGTCCAGAATGACATACAACCCTCAAGGTTTCATTGTAGATAATTACCTGGAGTAAAAATGATAGCTGTACAGTTGATTGCAAACTGTTTTTGCAAAGGTAAGATAGACGGTTGTAAAGTTACTAACAGCTGTTTTGTAAGGAATAGAAAGGCAGTTGTACAGTTTGATTGCAAACTGTTTTTGTATGGGTAAGAACAACAGTTGTACAGTTGATTGCAAACTGTTTGTTGCAGGGAAGAAGACCCTGATCTACAGTCGCATTATGCGTTTATGCAACTACCGGTACATCCAACTTTAAAAAGAAAATCAATTTCTTTATGAAGCTTTTGACATTACTTGAGGACAAAGTGAACCAATAACACCCAAATTGGACACATCAATAATAAAGTTAAATCACATATGAAGAAATTTTTGCAAGTTTGATGAAAATGAGAAATAATATGAGTCCCGAGTTTGGTTAATGATTTATCTTGTGAAACATTGTATGATAATGGGAAATTGTTTGAATTACTTAGACTTATTTAGAAGTTTACCTAAAGAGAATAAATCAAATCAGTACATGTATGTAAAATTGGCATAAAATATACCCCCCACCCACCAATGTAGCATGTAAACATGCTGTATTACATATAGAATCAGATGTGTATTCTACTTTCTGATTACAGAAAATCAAACAGGATTTGAAAAGGAAAATATACTATGGAAGAAAAGAATAATCATTAATGTATTATCTGATACATCATACTCACGAGAAAAATATCCCCGAATTATTATTTATTGACCTAGAAATCAAATTTGTGTTATATTTTTTTGAGATTATTACCGACAATTCTTTCCTTTTTAAAATCAATCCAATGATGCAACATTGGATTAGAAACTTTTATCAAGATATCACAGAAGCAGCCATTAAAATGAACATCTCTGTCAATTGTTTAATATTAGTAGATGATGCAGACAAGGTGAATCAATATCCCATATCTATATTTGTCATGTGCATAAATATTTTAAGAAAGCTAAACATATATAGGTGGTAATAGATTAGAAATTGACAATACTGAATATTTAATATCACAATTTGAGGGACGACATAATATTAATAATTCACGGTACCCTCTCTGCAGTAGATGGGGCTTTACAGGTTTTAAAAATTGTCCCTATTTTATTTTACTTTGAATTAAAATTACAAAAAACGCTATTTTAACTGGTAGAAGAACATTCAGCGCTAAAATGTTGCAACTTGGATGTTGACTGCAATGGACACAGCAAAATACAAAGCACAGTGTTCCCAAGTAATTCAGAAGGTATGATAAAATGAATTTTGATAAAATATAACAAAAAATAAGGATTATGATTGTTATATGGTGTAACAGTAGTCTAGCACCAGTAGGAATGGCAGCTGTATTAAACGCCTCGGTGATTCCAATATTAAATATTGTTTTGGATTCCTACCTGATACATATTTTTAAAGCCCATTTTTAACATTTCTTTATTGTCGTTAACCTCTGCGTAAAATACAATTGTATATAAATGTGAGTTGTCATTTATGGAGGGGAGAACTATATATCTGAGTCAGGTGATGCATTTTGGGAGTTACTGTTATTGCTACAGAGAGCGAGATGTTATGTATGTCTATGATGAGTGTTTAACTTTTATAAATGAGCGTAGATTGTAAGGGTCATTTGTAAACAACATATTACATTGGTCATTTGTAAACAACATATTACATAGCTAACTTTTGGGGGCCCAGAGTGGCCGAGTGGTCTAAAGCTCTCTCCGTTATGGATCACTGCCATCTCACCTCTGTCTGCATAGGTTCGAGTCTCGGAGGATTCAGCCAATGTGGGTATGTGAGTAAGATTGCCAGTAGCTTCTCGAAGGTCAGTGGTTCTTTCCAGGCTTTTCCCGGGTTCTTCCTCCACCATTAATACTGGCCGCCATGTATAGCCTATCATGTGCTGAAAAATGGCGTTAAACCCTACAAGAACAACAACAACAAAAAGCTAACTTTTGTCCATGATTGTAGATAATACTTAAAGGTAATGATCGTTTGTAAACAACACGTTTACTTGCATTTGAGTTCAGGACCTTGATTTTTACCCCGGAAAATTCTATTTTCCACCTGATTTTTGTCATGATGTTTACTTGAATTTAAATTAAAAGCCTGACCTTGTTTACCAGTTTGGTATTGTCCGGAAGCAAAATAATTTATGAATTTATGAGAATGGCCCACATCATGGGCATTTTGTAGTGACATAGATCAGGTGAAGTCTTTATATAAGGGACTGGGAATATATTATCAGAGGTTTTTGTTGTATTCAGATATAATTTGAGAGGAATCATATATTTAAATTATTCATTGGAATTGCAAAGCATGCATTAATATTATGGACTAAAAACTACTTTGGGATTATTGTGAATTAAATCAAAATTATTCTCGATTATATGGTTGGGATACATCAGGACTATTGGTACATCAGCTTATTGAAGACTATTGCTACATCAGCATTTTAAAGACATGGAAATAGTTCGGAATATTCTCTACTTCTGGACTTGTGATAAAACATTTATAATTATTTAGGATTTAATTCACAATACTGTATGTTCCTTGCAAAATATTTTAACTTTGTATGCCATATTCTTTACTAAAATATAAATGAAAGACCTGACCTTGTTCACAATTTAGAATGTTCTGGAAATGACCTTTTGACCCTCATTCTCGTCTTCTTGTTGCTTCTTAGGTTTTTATATTATGGTTACTGAAGTAAAATCAGTCTTTTAATTTTGTTCAGTTCTAACTTGAGAGGTTTCATTTGTTTAAATCATTTATTGGAATTACAAATCGCTCATAAAGTTTAGGACAAAGTCAGTTTTTGGAATTATTGTGAATGCATTCAAGTGCATTCTGGATTATATTATAATTTTAGTGTATATGACTGTTGGCACGTAAGCACATTTATGACTATTGGCACATCAACCGATTCAAGATTGGAATTCATTCGGAACGCCACTGGACTTCATTCGGAATTCTATACTTTAAGACTTCTGATAGAACGTTTAGGACTATTTGGGATTTTGAATCACAATACTGGAAGACTTTTTTTAATTTTCACTTTACATGCTTGGGAAATAGTTATTTGTTGAATTGTAATAACCTTGTTGGTTTTTGCTCTTTTCTGTTACTTAGTTTAAGGCCATAGTGTCCCAACAAAGTAGAAAAACAATTTTTTTTTAAGGTAAAATGGTCAACCAGTTTATTTCTTTAAGTTACAAAGTGAAATTACACATATTTACAGTAATGGGAATTAGATCCCAAATAATCCTAAATGTTCTATCACAAGTCCAAAAGAATAGAATTTTCCGAATGAATTTCAATAATCTTGAATGTCCCGACGCACCACAGTTATTTAATCCAACTGTCTTTTAATGAGTTCACAATAATTCCAAAACAATGTATTAATCCAAAGCTTATGAGCAATTTGGAATTCCGATGAATAATTTTGATAAATAATTCCTCTCGAATTATATCTGAACATAACTAAAATTTTATAACCAGTGGGTTCCAGAGACTGATCTTCAATAATGAATCAGTTATTTAGCTAAGCAAGTCACTATTTTTATAAACATTTTTGCTTGTCATAGATGTTAGTCATTGTAATGGAAAATTCCAATCAAATTGCAAACAGGTCTGTTTCTAGAATATATCACGCTTATGCACAACCTATTTATAACCTACAATGACAGATGAAAGTTAGTCAAGGAAACATCCTGGTTATAACTGAACATTATATTAAAGTACAATGCACAATTATGGTCAAAATTTAAGCAAATAATATAGATATACACAACAACTGCTTTGGTTTCACGGCTTTTGGTATACAAGTAAATTATTCCCTCTTTCTGTGTCGATGAATGTCTGTATTTTAACCATATTTTATTGATCTGACAAGAAAATGACACAAATCTTTCAAAACAACTTTTTTGAAAAAGCTCAGTGGTATACCCATCTGAATCTGGATTTTATTGTCTGTCGTCTGTTTCAAGCATTTTAAAGCTTCCTTATAATATTATGATGTTATTCTTTTGATTGCTTCTTTATCCAAGTTATCTAGTTTTGGAATATCCACATTTATTATAAAGTTCATTTATATTGATGGAGTCTTATTTCCTTTATTTATTCAAATGCTCAAAATTGTTCATCGCTTCTTGTGAAATTTCCTTTTGAGCTGGTGTCTTTGACCCATCATCTCTTATTAACATAGGCATCATTTTATTAACATAATTACTCTTTTAATGGGTGAAGATATATTTTGTAACCTTTTCTCCTTCGTGAACCCAGTTTCCTCTAGAACAGATCATAACCCCTTTCATTTGTTTCCTCCTGAATGGCATAAACTCTTCCATTTTCCTTTTCAGTTCTGGCAGTTATAATTATAATTGCCCCAGTTACGTACTGAATTTACAATACAATAACTTAATAACGTATATTATATGATAGGTGTGCTTTATTTATCGTAATATGTATCATGTGCTTATTTAGGACACGTCTTTCAGCGTTTTAGCAAATGAATTTTGTTACCTGCATTGTGCATTAGGACATGCTGACTCACGATGTTTAGACACCATGTGATAAACAGATTCGGTATGTATGATAATCTTGTATGATTATTTTGTGCATATTTTACGTGTTAGTCATAACATTATAATCAAATTACCTTGTATCATGTATATAATTCAACCAGGACATGGTCAATTTATTCCACAGTTCCAATGTTTTGCTGTGCACTCGCTGCGAATACATACTAATCCGCAATTTGCACTCGTTTGGTCAGCAATCGCTGTGTAATCTGATTGGCTGTTGGTCACATGACCATTTTCTATAAATAGCACCACGTACGTGTACTGGCAAGCTTCACTGCTATCTTGTTTAGCGTTCGGAGCAGATGGAATTAAAGCATCGGGCGACATTGTACTCATTTCTTCTATTCTATGATATCTCAAGCTATGTTAGATAAGCATAGTCAAGTTGCAATGGTTATTTCCGAATGAAATTTTATATGCTTGCTTAACGTTACGGTGAATTCCCAGAATTTATTTATTATTCTTGAGGTGACGCCTGCTACCGTAATGGTTGATTTGATTTCACCTTCGGCGAATTATCACCGCAATTAACCTATGTAAGTGAAGGTTAGAGATCATTACGATTATTATAATCCTGGAAAACATACAAATTGTTCCCTCGGGAACTGATACATAAGAATATTACTTCATTAACGTTAAGTCGCTACTAAACCGTCCCTCTTCACCTTCATTAGAAGGTGGAACTCGCGTTTCACCTTCACCTTACGATATTCACCACCTTCAACACCTGAAGGTCATACTTCACCTTCACCTTATTGAACAACCCGACTTGAACAACTCTTTTCTTGTACTTCCATAACGTGAATTCTAAATGAAATAAATTATTATGGAGAAGGTACAATTATCTTTGAAGCTCCATTGCACCTTCTCCCATGAATTCGAGCACTTTTGTATCCCATGATTATCTGGTTTACCTAAGTCTCGTATTCAGTCTTAAACCTTTACGTATGTGTAAATATATGGACATTCAGTAATTGCATATTCACCTGTTCTTGTACTTAAGGTAGTTTACAAATAAATGCTTTCATTGCTTATTCTATACGGTCTTCTATTATTCTTTCTAATCAAAAGCTAGACAGGAGGACCCAAAATATAATGCAGTCCGGATATGGCGTTACATACACGCGCGCGCACACACACACACACGCACACACACACACACATATATACCTAATGAAGATTCGTTTGTAGTTATGTGGTTCAAATGTAGGTTTATTTTCATGTATAATATTGTGATTTAAAGACTTAATGTAAATTCAGTTTTAGCGTTGAGATTTAAAGACCTAATAAATATTCAAATTGAAATTCTTTGTAAAATTACTACTATGATTTCTTTCTTTCTTTTTTCTTTCTGTAAAGTAACTTGCTTGTACGTGCATTTTCTATTAAATCAAATTTCCACAATACATTTTTACGACTGTTTGATTCGTCTTCACGGCTACATTTTTTTAATACAATACATTGCGAATTCTCGGGTAAACATTCTAATACATTTTGTACTACTTGATTACAAGTACAATAGAACCCATTTTTTGTATATTTCGTGACAAGTTAGTAAACCGTCAATGCTGGATCCCATACATCCTAAATCTAAATAGTCTTTAATTCAAAGCAAATATTTAAAACATATTTGTGTTCCTTCATCGAGAATGTGATATCAAAATGTGGTATCAATGAGATTTCGAGTTTTCTTCGGGTTTTAAAATTATTGTATGTTGCATTGATAAATTGTCACGTTTCGTAATAATAATAATAATAATAATAATTATTATTATTATTATTATTACAATAAACTGTAGTGAATGCGGACAACACATTTGGTCATGAAAGACTCATCTGTCACGTGGTCCTCGTCATATGAACCAGTTATACAACAGTCACTTACATACTCAAGTATACTTACATGCGGACTCACACAGATTTAAAATGGATTAATTTTCATACATATAGTGGCCAACATATACTGAACATATATACTGTGCATAGTTTATTAAGTCAGAATTCTTACAGAACTATCAAGAAAGAATTCCTTTAGTGAGGTTGAAAAGCTAAATATTTCCGATTTCGAATCGACAGCGGTAGAGATTTGCACAATGTAGGTGCGGATGAAGTAAAAGAACTTTTGAAATAGTGATTAGATCTGAGAGTACCCTCAGTTTTTGATGATCTTAGTTAATTACATTAGAGATAGTATTTGAATAAAGATTCTTTAGAGACTTTTATGTCATTATACTTTTAAAATAAAGAATAAGATTTCTTTATTGGTAGACACTCTATACATGACAATAATGCCAGCAAGAGTCTAAACAGGAAGCAAAAGAATTTGTTCAGACTGTTTCGCGATTCTATTTTCTAATGTTTATCAGTTCCGAATTAATTATAATTTAACGTATTTCTCCATATTGTACAGTCTTAATATATCAGTGATAATGTATTTCTATTAAAAATTATGTTCAAGCGTCTGGGGAAGTAGAAATTGAGACACCATTGCACATAGGCCATCAATATGCGAATTCCAGGTGAGGTGATGATCAATGTATACGAAAGTATTTTACTGGGTGAGAAGTAAATCCATGTGAATTGATAGACGCTGTCTTGTTGCGATTGTCATACATTTCATTTTAGTATAGAGATGCATTCTATTTTGTTTACACAATACCGATAAATTTCTGAGGTGGATTTGAAATTTCTTTTCGGAGATTTACCAGATTTATGCAGCGTATTACTATCAGCGAATATATAAGTGTTAGGGTGCACTGAATACAAAGCAAGTCACTGACAAACAGTAGCAAAAGATTAGGCCGTAATATAGAGCCTTGAGGAACACCACTTAGAAAATGAGTCGAATTAGAACTATATTTATCCGTACAAACGACCTGTAATCTGTTTGCGAGATATGATATGAACCAAGAATCTGACTCTGAAGTAAACTGGAAGGCTGATAGGTTTTCTTGTTTTATTAAGTACCAAATGGTCAACCCAATCGAAAGTTTTTCTTAAAATTAATAAAGATTGCGCCCATAAGTTAGCAGGATTCAATAGCTACTAGACACTGGTCTATAGGTTTCGTCAAGGCAGTTTGACATGAATATTATTGTTAGAAACTGATTGTGATTTATGTACAAATTTGGATGCTGCAGTGTTTAGTTAATAATTTTTTTAAAGTACAGATGGAAGATATATGGCTCAATAGTTAAATGGATAATTCCTTAAATTTGCCTTATGAATTGCGAATCCTTTTATGTAATTTCAACGAGTCTGGAAATTTATAAAAAGTGTTACTGCAATTAATTCTTTTAATGAACCAGAAATTTACATAAGCGACATTTTTCAGAATTTGGTGGGTGAATTCTGTCTAGACCCGCTGATTTGTTAGTATCTATGTTAGTGATAATACTAATGGTATCAGTTAAATAATTAGGGTGATATTGAAAAAGAAATTACTGTGTACCCGTTCACGCATGTGGGCAATACATTTGTATGTGTTAGGCTCTCTAAAATTAGACCTTTTACGTGTTGGGAAATATTAGTAAAAGAGACGATCGTTTGGTTTGCAATATCGTGATTGACTTTATAACTAATGCCATTAACTATAATTTCAAATGGATATGGAAGTACTGGTTTGTAGAAGTTATAATGGGAATGCTAACCAATAGCAAATTTGCTCATAATAACACAAAAATAGGAAAAGCGGTGTCGGTATTATAACAATATACTTGTCGAACCTTGGGCAAAGTCTTCGTTACGGTATATTAGGGAATATATTTAGCCACACAAATATACCAAGAAACATACACATGCAAGTAGTGACCTGCGTCATAAAATACCGATGAAAAAAGTAACATTTCGAGAAATGGATATCAATGTATAACGATGAAGAAGTCAATTGAGTTGTCATGGAAGCTATCAGCACAATAGCGCTAAACTGGTAGTTGTGACCTAATTGTCTACATCATTGTCTTGAGTTATTACCCGTTTCTAGCTTTTCGTTACTGGATGTAATTGCCGCTTGAAAAACAAAATTAAGAAGGTGTTTGCATTAGAAATGAAGGTGTTGGTAGGCCGAAGAAAAATCATCCTTTAGACTGAAACGTTGGGAAATTTTATTATTCTCAGTGTGCCTTTCTTTATTATCCAGCTTGTTAATAGATAACTTTATAGACATTAGTAGATATTTCTTTGTGTTTTGTTTTTGGGTGCAAATATAGATATCTCTACAATATTTAATGTTATATACAGAAAAATGTTTTTAATTCTAACGTAAAAATATTTTGTCAGTATCTAGCTTGCTACCTAAACATTAAAATGTTGCTACTTTTTTTAGTAATAATATAATTAAAATCCTTAAGAATACATTTGTTTGATTAGAACCAAATGTCCTGCTTTCCATTCAGTTTGCTTCCAAACTTATACACTGCTGCTCAAGAAAACTCTGGCTTTGCACCTGAAATTTTTTCCACATAGTATGATTATCTTAATGAGTTAGCAGAATCCGATATATCTGAGATAAATATGGAAAGCAAACAGATGAAACGTATGCATGCCTGAAAAATATATCCTTTGTTTGATAGACAGAGTATTCATATTGAAACATTTGTTATTCAAATATAAAATATATGGTTTAGCTATAATTGCACGTACATTTAGACGATCTCTTCTTTGTAGATAATGATTGTTAGGTAGATTTTAAGGGATGTGCCTCTATGCCATGTTCTCCACAAAGGACATGTATTACGAATCCTATTTCTGTCCACGAGACACTAAATCAGGCCTACAGTTGTTCTTCCTGTCCTGCTGGTTATGCTTTTGATTATTATGCAAAGTGTATAGGTACGTATTATAAAATACTAGATAATTTCTGCTTCCCTGGCCAGACCTACGTTTTGTTGCATTCATTCTATTAGCTGCAGAAATATCTAATAAGTAGCATGGAAAAATTGTAATAAGGTATGACAGCACATCCATTGTCAAAGAAAAGATGTCTTTGTAGAACCGCTTAATAAGATTTCAACGTATATATTTCGGTACATATTTTTCACATAAACACCATTATCACGCTTTGGAACCTTCATAACAGAAGATAATGTTTTTCGGTAAATTTCAAAACTTGCCATTGGCTACGATATTAGTGTACTTACAAGGATATGTAGAGACAAACAAATGCTGAGTGTATCCCAAACATTTTACTACAAAAGCATGTAAATAAGCATTTATGTTATCTGCACTAAGTGATTTACCATGTATATACATTATGTCTAAAGCAACAGTTTAGATTTAGGACTATATCATGTATACCCTTCGGAAGCATCAATGATGTTCACAGTTAATAAATTAGCATTAATATATGTAATATATACGTCCGTTTATCGTACATTTATAGGATGAAGGCATTATATGCTATAGTTGGTGTACTTTATGACATCTATTGGATGTCACTGTATTACTGAAATTATAATTTCTATGTTGGATTTTATATATTGCATTCATATTATTTCTATTGTAGATCTAAATGAATGTAATGCAAGCTCACATGGTTGCTACCAAACCTGTGTTAATACAGACGGGAGTTACTATTGTGAATGCAGTAAATATTTTAGATTGCATGCCGACAACAAGTACTGTGAAGGTATTTGCTTATGCCTTGACTTACTTAAGTATGATACATGTTAGTCTCTTTTATCGGACTACCTTTTATTTATTACTTTTATATGATTAAATGATGAAATCTCACAGTCTAAAATTGAATGTCTTTCATCACATTCATCTGACTCGATGGTATGACTATGATTATAGGAACCTAAATTCAATTTTATAAAAATGACAAACTGAACAATGTGTATCCTCCAGCCCAATTAACCACTAATATAATCAGGATAGATATAAACGACTTTTACTATATTATTTGTTCAACGATTTGTTTAATTAATAAGACAAACTATTTTTAAACTTAATGAAAGCAAATGTAGAGCGCTTTGCATGCGAGCAACACTGATGTTGATACTAATGAAATCTGCTTGAGTGATTTCTTCTGATAAAGGTATTTTAAATACAACAAAGTCCGCTTATCATCATATTATATACAGAGATAGATATAAAATATAAGTAATTAAGATTGGTATAACTCTGTATTCTACTTGATCTGACCAGCAACCATGAAAAAGCCAGGATTATCATTTTATATATATTTAAAGAAAACGACTTATGTGTTTGTCAGTATGGATATCGACTGACAGCAGATGAGTCTTGTGAAGGTACGTTTCCATGGGATATTTTCGGACGCAAAACTGAATTGCTGCATTGCTGTGTATCTAGATGCGTCAGTGCCAAACACATTCACTAAATTGTGAAAATGCAAATTAAAGTTCTATAATCGATAACACATGTATAGACGAAACGTAATCTTCTATTGTTTATGGAACCTGAGGTCCTAAAAATCATTGCCCAGGTAACAAAACAGTTAATTCAACTATCAAAAGGTGATGCCAGGTATTTATTCTTCCATCCAGATTCTTTTAGATCTTTGCTCAGTAAGCAGTAAGATAGATTTCGTTTACAATTAATTAAAAAACAAGTTTATTAAATTCTAATGATTGTCATATATCTATTAATTGCTGCATATTGACACTGTATCTTTCTCTTCTAGCTATTAGCGAAGAAAAGTATGATTGACGTTACAATGCATGCTATCTATATAATGAATTGGTTTCCTCTTAAATGTACAAAATATTACCAAAGTATTTCGCAAAGTCTCTACGCCTAGAACAAGTGGGTATCTGAGTAGATAGAAAAACCAATAGGACGCGATAACTTGAGTCAGCTGGAGAGCAGATTTCGACCTTTGTATTTATAGCATAATCCATAAAAGACTTTTCCTGACTTGTGCAAATCTACCTTTTCACCTACTGCAATTAACGTTTGAATTCCGTTGCAGTTTGACATGAGCATCTACTTTGATCGAGTTTTGAGTTACTTTTAGCTACTTTCCAAGCAAAATCAACATATTTAGACAATTGACTCATGGCATCATCGTGTGAAGCTCACAAAATCAACATATTTAGACAATTGACTCATGGCATCATCGTGTGAAGCTCACTAATACAACATATTTAGACAATTGACTCATGGCATCATCGTGTGAAGCTCACTAATACAACATATTTAGACAATTGACTCATGGCATCATCGTGTGAAGCTCACTAATACAACATATTTAGACAATTGACTCATGGCATCATCGTGTGAAGCTCACGAATACAACATATTCTCATATCCGGAATAAAATCTGCAGTATAGAATCGTTTGTTTTCACTAAGGCAAGACTGTACTTGTTAGCATATAGAAACATATTATTTCAAATCAGCGGTTGAATAGGTAGGATTGGAATATTTAATAACTCATTGCTTGTTAAATACCTGTATAAACAGAATAGTGTATGTTGTGGTAAGTTTAAGAAAATAAAGTGTGATCAAGTGTAATTTCGGTCATATATAAAATAATTTAAGATTTTTAGGTTTTGAATGAGAACGTACACAAATATATCCGCCCCCTCCACCAACAAACACAATGGTAATTATACTTTTGTTGTAATTTGCTCAGATTCATAAAATGGGTAGAGGGACAGACACGGTTCGTTTTAATTTTAACATCGTTAGACAGTTTTGATCAATTACAATTGCGCTTAATGGCCAATACCAATAGAAACCGTTCTGTGTCACCAAAGCTGGCAGTTCAAAGTGGGGTTCATAATATTTCAAAATTGTCATATTTATCATTATAGCATGCATCTTTCCTTACTATCGCGAGAATTGTTCCCGTGTATGTGAATGTGGAATGGGAGCCAAAAGGTGTGATCCAATAAAAGGATGTATTTGTGAACGAGGAAGAATTAGTTGTGACCAGGATATCAATTAATGCTTCGAGAATCCGAACATAAGTAATAATACACTAAAAGAGTGTATGAATAACATCGGATCTTATGTCTGCAATTGTGTTACAGGTTACAAATCTACAAATAATACATGTACAGGTGAGTCAGACAGAAAAAAAAATAGAAGACAATAAACAAATTTTTAAGAATAATATTTATTTACGAACTTTAGATAGCTATTAAGGTCATTTAAGACTTTATTTTTTAAAGTTAAATTTGCATATTTGTTTTTGTTCTGAGATTTTTAAGCAGTTTTTCAACCATGTGTAATATCAAGGCACTGGTAATATGCATGTAAGCACATTTTAAATATTTCAATATCAATCTGTCATGTTATAAAATCAATATAGTTTTAATAGACATGATAACTATTCAAAGTACAAAGTTATTTTACATTGGGTTCACGTGGATTATTCAGTTTTGTGTAATATTTTTTATTTTATCTAATTCAACCATACATATAGAGAATCCCCTTTCTTACAGACATTTAGCGAAGAGTTTAGCTTGTAAAACATGCCAACCTGAAACTGATTATTAATTAATTGAAACCGATAAAATCCGTGTACTAACATTTCCTGTTTACGAGGAAAGTTGTAAAGGTGTTTTATACAAACAGTATTGGAAACAAATCTCATATCTTAGAGTTATGTTAAGTTATTAGCAATCCTATGCTACATTAAGGAATATGAACTTGTGGATGAAGATGGAAACATAGGAAGAGATTAATGTGAAATGGTTAGCTATATTTGACCAGAATTGTGACTTATCCACTTGCTGTAATTATTTTTCAATTCAGTCAATATGTATACCAAATAATTTTAAATATTAAATAATCCTAAAAGTTCACAAAATTAGAAAGCCGAATTATTTCTAGTGGTATTTCGAATTAAATCCAATCTTGAATGTGATGAAGTACTAATAGCATGGATCAGTGTTGGTGTGCTAACAGTTTTGATTTATCACAATGCTTTATCCAAAATATATATACCATAATTCACAACAATCACAAATTCTGATTAAGTCCGAATGTAGTATTCAGCATTTTGTAATTCCATTAATTAATTTAAATACATATGTCTTCTCAAATAAAAACTGAACACAACTTAAAGACTGGTTCAGATTCGGATGTTAAGATAGGAATAAAGCATTTTTCTGTACCAGTCCGTTATATAAACACGTAAAATACTATTATTGGACCAGGATGAGGGTCTTCTTGATGGAAAATGCATTCAAACAGTAAACAAAAATCATTTGTGAAATTGGAAAGGTCAGAACTAATCCTTATCTAAAACCCAAGCCTAGACGAATTATCTAAATATGTAATCTGCAATCTTTAGACAAAAATTAGATATGGAATATGTTGTTTCTGTAAATATATTAGCAAGGTAGACCCAAACTCCTACCCTCAGTTATGTACAAAGGTCAATCCCACAACACAAATTCAATATACAAACATATCATAATGGACAAAAGCCAACGATGCATAAAAAATTATATATATATATATATATATATATATATATATATATATATATATATATATATATATATATATATATATATTAATTGTAATTTGCGGAAAATGACATTTCCATAATGCAGACATAGTATCAATGTACATATGTCTGTCTCTTTCACACAATTTAGTTAGCTAGATATTACTGTATCAACCTCTTAATTTTTATCTTCCTGCAGTAGAGCAAATTTTTAAATTGCATGCGCTATTCATAACTAATAAATGCTGTTGGTTGTCTTGAGAAAGAAAAAAAAACACAGTAAAGATATTTTTTGAACTATGATGAAATGTATTTATTTAGAATATAAATGAATGTGAAGACCCAACACTGAATATCTATGTGCAAATTTGCATCAATACTTTGAGTGGATTTACATGCAGTTGTTGATCTGGATACAGGACAGATCATGTTAACATTACATAATGTATAGGTATGTTTTTATATTACATTAACTAAAGATGACGTATAACTAATTTTATATCATAATAAACAAGTAGCTACTATATATCGTTTAAACCCTTTTGAACCTTTTTGACCTAGTACTGGCACCAGTTATAGTATTTAAATAAATTAAGAGACCCATTTCTCGCATTAAATGAAAAGCAAGGTAGTTTTATAGTTCTAGGTCAAATTGCACTGATATTCCTACTTATTGCAAATTTATTTAGTAGTGTATACAAATGTTTACCATTTAAAAAATTATATTTTTGAATTCATTTAATTTCGTGGATTTGGATACAAGCTCAGTTTTGTTTATATCAATATCACTTTCTCTGTGTCTTTAAACTTGTAGTAATGAAATCCTAGACTTCCAAAAAAATTATTACCCACAAAAATATTGCTCGCATTAAATGTAAAAGTCACCGACGCATAACATTTGTCTAAAAATATATTTAATCCTTGTTTCTTTTGTATAAAATGCATAATTGTCAAGATTATCTTGCATGTTTGTTTACATTTACCTAATAGAATATACACTGTATGTAGAAGTTAAAAGGAAACCCCGAAACTTTGACTTCTAAATGTAAAATGTATCATCTGGTTATATTTTGTCCTTTCCTATCAGGAAATAACAAACATATACGATATTTAAATGGGTTATGACATTTTTTAAAATGGTATGGCAACAAATCATTGTTAAGCAATAGCGCAAATGCAAACGTGGTATCAAAAAGTATGTGCATGAATGTTTCATTTATTTCACGTTTTTAGAAAATCTATAACTGACACTACTCTAGCTCGTACAATATGGAACAGAAAGAAGTGAAACCAACAATATAAGAAAACTAGAAAAGCAAAATATTTCCATTTAATACAGAATCAAAATATATTTAAATGACACTCACAATATTGTGAAATAGAAAACAAACTGTTATGAATATCTTATGAAAAGTTAAAAAAATATAGACTGTTCCGAATGAATTCCAAAAGTCTTGAATGACCAGATCTAACCCAATAATGCAATCCAGAATGTCTTTCAACGAGTTCACAAAAATCAAAAGTAATGTATTAATCCTGTAACAAAATGTCCGCTATCGCTTAACCGGCTTGAAGCAGCTGTTCCGTTTTTTATTGCCGTTTTCATGATATTTGTGCTTGTTGCCTGTTTTCATCTACGTTATTGTGTTCATCATGTATTGGCTGTTAAATTCGTATGTGTTTCTTCATCTCCTTGTTTTAGAAGTGAGAGCAATTAGACTTTTTCTCAGCTGTCTTGCTCCACTGTTTTGAACAAACCACCATCACGTGATACTCGCTAGTCAACCCATTTATGCTACGATGGACCCTCATTAATTGCTTTAAATGATCACTCTTTGGCTCTCCACACTACATTGTGCTCTAGACTAAACGAACTGGGACTACATTCATCATTACCTAAATGTAAACAGAAGCGAAAAAAGAAACGTTGTTTCAAAGCTGGCAGGTGTAGAACAGGAAGAAGAATTCCAGTTATCTCCCTTATTTCGGCTCAACAATTTAAAAAAAAATCGACCGTTAATTCAGGTAACATAATTCAAATCCCTATTAATTCGTCAACCTTTGTGTCAACTATCCAGGAGATACCTCTGCGTATTGCATTATTCAATGCCCAGTGAGTAGGACCACCGAAAAGCGTACAGAAATAGTTAATTTTATCAACGACCAGAATATTGACCTATTTTTCCTGACAGAAACATGGCTAAAAACATCAGACGATGAGCTCAAGTGTGCGGATCTAACACTCACTGGTTACTCCATCAAGTCGTTCCCCCGTAATTCTCGCGGAGGTGGAATTGCTGTCATCACAAAGAACACCATGATAAAACGTCTTAACCACACCACAACATTCAATTTCGACCACACATCGTTTGAACTAGTCCAAACCACACTCACACTGGAGCAAAGGTCAGTCCATTTTTTTCCTGCCTATATCGCCCAACTCCTAGTAGAAAAAAACAAGCTGGCTGACTCTCTCTTTTTTTGAGCAGTTTCCGAATATCCTGGACTATGGAAATTCGATAGGTGGCAACCTGGTTATTCTTGGAGATTTCAACTTTCACTTTGACTGTCCCGGAAACCCAAATACATCAAAACTCATAGATTCCATTAATGTTTTCAACCTGAAACAGTCAGTTAACCAACCCACCCATAAACACGGTCACATTTTAGACTGGATTCTTCATAGACCTGATGATAACATTATACGGTCCTCCCTGGTATCCCATGACCATGCATCAGATCACCTCTGCATTATATGCCATCTTGACGTATCAGTCCCTAACCCTCCACCTTTATCTGCTACTAAGAGAAACAAAACTAATCCACGACATCCAAGCTAACTTAACAACTTGCTTACCTCCTCCCGCAGAACAACTCGATAACTGCCTGCGTTCATTGCTTGACAAACATGCACCAGCTACCAAGTGCAGGGTATCAATTCAGAAGTGTTCTCCATGGTATTGCAGTGTTAGGGACCAGCTTCGCGCTGCTAAAAGAGACCGCCGTAAAGCTGAGAGGCTTTGGCTTTCCACCAGACTCACTATTCATAAGCAAATCTATGAAGCCTCTAAGAAGAATATCACAAATATAGTCCATGAAGCGAAACCAGCCAACTACACTACCAAGATCATGGAAAGTTCCAGCTGCAAAGGGCTCTTCGAGATTACTAACAAGCTAATGCCAAGGAACAAATCTACACCACTTCCACCTACCTTCTCTCCAGTCGACCTTCCGGACATGTTTGCAGATTTCTTCCGTGACAAAGTACAAACCATTAGAGATAAGCTTGACACCACAATTTCAATTGACTCGTCGTCACCATACAGTTGGGATACAGCATTTAAGCGGCAACCATTAGCAGCATTTGAACCTGTCTCTATGGATTTCGTACGTACAATCGTGATGAAGAGTGCACCAAAGTCATGTGAATTTGATCCAATTCCAACATCACTGCTGCTTGAGTGCTTAAATCCAGTATTGCCTTCACTAACTGATGTTATTAATACCCTCTCATCCGGGTAATTCCCATCATTTTTCAAAACTACCATTGTAAAGCCTCTGCTGAAGAAACCAACACTTGATCATAACGATTTAAAGAACTAACGCCCAGTTTCTAATCTCCCATTCATATCAAAAATCTTAGAAAAGGTTGTTCTGTCCCAGCTTGTATATCATATATATTGTATATCATATATATTTAGCAATGTACAATCTGCATATCGCCCTTGCCACAGTACTGAAACTACTCTTCTGAAAGTAGTTAATGACATTCTCTCTGCTTTGGATAGCGGAAATATTACAGTCCTCACCCTCCTTGATTTGTCTGCAGCATTTGACACAATAGATCATGAAATATTACTTTACCATCTCCAGCATGTATTTGGCATTCATGATACAGCCTTACTGTGATTCAAGTCCTACTTGGTCGACAGGACACAAATTGTATCTGCAAATGGAATACACTCCAGCCCAGTTGATCTATTTTGTGGTGTTCCACAGGGGTCTGTTCTTGGACCTGTTCTCTTCATTCTGTACACTCAGTCGCTCTCAAGTGTCATAGATCATCATGCATTGTCTCATCAATTGTACGCTGATGACACCCAAATATACAAATCTAGCCACCCAACTCAAGTTGATCCTACCATCCAAGGTGTAGAGAGGTGCATTTTTGATGTGAAATCATGGATGACATGTAACAAGCTGCAGATGAATGATGGTAAAACTGAGGCCATTCTGATTACAACACAAAGACTTTCTCATTCACATCCTTTACCTCAAACAATAAATATCAGCACACCAACATTAAATTCACACAATCAGTACGAAACCTAGGTGTTACTCTGGACAGTACTCTCATATTGCACCAACATGTCATGAACATATGCAAGGCTGCATATCTTGAGCTGAGACGCATCAGCTCAATTCGCAAGTATCTTTCAGTTGATCCACTAAAACACTTGTGTGTTCATTAGTACTTTCAAGAATGGACTATTGTAACTCAATTCTGTCTGGTTCATCTCAATATCTGCTCCAGAAACTTCACAAAGTTCAAAACACAGCTGCTTGGATCATACTTAGAGTACCACAATCAGAACACACCTCCCCGCTGCTCTGTACCCTACACTGGCTATCCATTCGATCCAGAATCAAACACAAAATTTGTTCTCTGTGCTACGTTTCACTGTGGGACTCTAGTCCAACATACCTATCCGATGTCACCCATGTGTACACACCAGCAAGATACTTACGCTCCTCTTCTGACAATCGTATACTCATTATTCCCACTATGAAAACAAAGTCATATGGACAGCGTTCTTTTGCATACCAGGGCCCAGCAACGTGGAATGAATTGCCACTGAACTTAGACACAAAGACACAGTCATCACATTCAAGAGTGATCTTAAAACTCACTTATTTTGACTGCAAGAACAAACTTAAAGACCTAATAATGTTTCCTACCTTAAATATTCTCAACATGTTTTTTTAATGTTTTCTAATTTCATGGTGTCTGTTTTGTAATCATATCATTATATCTTTTTTATCTTATAGGTGCTGTCTAATGTTGTAAAACGCTTAGAGCTTCTAAAGATTAGGCGGTATACAAAGTCCTCAGTATTATTATTATAATCCAAAGTCAATGAACACTCTAGTAATTTCAATGAACATTTTTAATGCACAGTTCCTCTTGAATCATAGCTGATTTCAATAATACAACGGTAAACTCTAATCAAATTGATTCCCACGAACTGACAAAAAAGGAACGAATTATACTGTTAATAAATCCTTTGCTACACACATTTTCACTTGGCCTCCATAGTAATGAAATGTGAATATTTCCAACCGAGACACATCGTCTAAACAAGTCCAGCATAACAAAAATTGCTACGTAAACAATACGTTTATAAATTTCAAACATGGACAATAATTATCTATGTTAACATTCTGTTTTCAGCTTATATTCATCGACAAAAGTTAAACATAGAATAAAAACCATATATATATATTAGTTTGAAATGTTTGAATTACTGCTTTGACTATTTATTTCATTACAGTTTACAATAACTCGATTCCTTATATGCTTTGGGATTCGAATGATTCAGAGAATTATTAGAATTTCATTGTATTCTTTTACATTTGTTGCTGTAGAAGGCAGGCATGCAACTGTATGAATTCATTTATGTCTATGCTAGGCTGATTTATCTGAAAGATTAGGCAGCTGTTACATGGTAAACAAAACCAATCGAGTGAAACTTTAATGCGATATAGTGAAGCTATAATAATTAGAATTTACACGTAAAATTTATTAAGGTACCATATCATTCTTAAACCACGCTGCTTCATCCTGAGACATATATAGCATTTCCGACCTCTTTATGTATTAAGTCACACCTACCTCTGCTTAAAATGAAGTGCATATTTTTAAGTTGAGTACAATCAAATGCTTAATATTCTATGTTCTAGAAATTTACTTTTGCAGTGGAGGACCCTTGTTAAAAGTACAAGGATCTAATATGTGATCAAATCTTGTTTGTGAACCTAACAACAGAATCAAACACATGTGCATGTAATATAGGATTTAGACTTAGTCTTGACAATACAATCAGTCCTTCTTCTGATTTCTCTACAATTAGCATGTGAATATGATATATACTGTAACTTATGACACTGAATATTAAAAAAATCCACTGGGATTGGAGAAATTAAACCCAATGGCCTTAAAATTTGCTGTACCTGTAATATCTCAATCCGTGACATATTGCAAAATAGGATAAAGTTAAGATACCTGAATTGTGCAAGCTCAAGCTTTTATTTCATCCAAAGATTTACTGATAGAAGAAAAAAAATTCGTTCTACAAATGTTTAGAGTGTAAACGTTTGGAGAAAAAAATGACATGACAAACGGAACAGTTCGCGTAATTGTGGTGACTACTGATCACAATTTTGGAGAGGTATCTTCAAACAAGAACATATTCCATTAGGATATAAATCAAAACTACAATGACGGAGAGAGATAGAGCGAGAGAGAATGTATTTCCTACTTTAAAAATATCACGACACATACGTTTGTTTTTATGGTATATTTTCCTTATGAAAGTTTCAAAGACACGCATTCCACTTGCATAAGATTAGAAAATAATTCTTTATTTCAGACTACATAGTCCATACACCTAAATTAAATACAGATATAAAGTAAAATCATTGAAAACATAAAAGAACATATAGAACATAACATAATCACATCCACAGAAAAAAATACACCATTAAAAAAATATCACAAGAGTGAACTGAAGACGCATGTGATTAAAAAGTACATCCAAACAAGTCGTGATATATTTTCCAGTATGACTAACATAATTTCCATGAGTCGCCCATGGCGTGATCGTTTGTGTGTTAGTTTTATTGTTTGTGAAGTGACTATAATGGTCAGGTACAGAAAAACGCGTCTGATCATCTCGCGGTGCGAATAACAACTGAAACCAAATTGAAGCTAAGGCGGTGGAAAATATCGGTTAGCCAATGAAGTCACTTACAATGTGTAACACACATTGTTTGGTTGTAAATTCAGGGCAAGTAGTGAAGCGCCCAGCCGCAGAATATTTAAAAAAAAACACGTCCGATCTTGTCACTGTATGAAAAGCTACTGAAGTCAATTCGAAGCGAACGCGGTAAGAAAATAAGTATAGCCAATGAAATCGTTTATGATGAGTGATGCATTGTTTTTTTTTCTAAGGTAGTGTGGCAAAATAATGCCAACGCAAGAGCGTTGTTACCATTGCAGTGCAGACAGATTGGAGTGTAAACTTACAATCCCTTTGTTGCGTGTTGTACCATTTCTTCTTGTCACATCAAATATTAAATGGCCACAGTACTGGTTCGCGTTTTGAAACTGACAAACTTTTTTAATCTTACTCAAACATTTTGACAAGCACACTCACATCAATAGAGACAGAAGTGTTACAGTACCGGGTGTCAGTTTTTGTTATTTCCCCCACCCCACCCCTTAAAACTAGTGAATTTTGGGTTTGTATGAAGTAAATAAACTAAAGTACAGTGAACCTCAAGGATGATAACCCAAGCTGTCTCTCCATTGATGCATGTATTTACATCAGAAGAAATATGATGTCTAAAACACAAAGATATAAGGCAAGTATGATTAGAACGAACACAAAGACAGCAAACTGTAGTAACAAAGGTGTTTTCCTCCTACACGTCCGCGTAACTTAAAGTTTCAATCTCCTTGCAAGACAAACTTGGTACCTTTTGTAGAGCTTGAAATAAAAAAACTGAACAAACTTAAGCACTTTGCTATAGGTATTTTCTTTCGAAGCAACAGACTAAACAACATAAATACCGTTACAATACCGTTACAACAATAAACAATCTTACATCTTCTGTATAAAAAAGGAAATACATATAATAAAAAAGAATTAAAGATTAACGATGACTAACCAACAAAACCGAATTTAACAAAGACAATGACATGTGTAGAAATGCCTATCACTTTGAGAAGGTATTTGGATGTAATCTGCCATGCACCAACAACTTGAAAAAATGTATAAACAGAGAGAAACCTTAATCCAAAATTTCATTTTGTTCTAAATTGTTTGTGTCTTTAGAGACCATACCTAACCACTAATAAAGGGTGGAACAGGGAAGATACACATAAAAGCTTTGATATTTCTGAAAAAATGAGGTGATATTCCTACAGTTCTTGACCAGCTATATATGCTGGGACGGGTCTGTGGGATATCCACAAATAAAGAAGTACAGATTTCTGGTCACGCTGCAACTGTGTGCGTGTTTTGGAAAATGGTCAAAATTGGATACACAATTTGCTCCTGACACTTATAAAGTGAAGAGTCTGTGCAACTGTCAGAAGCCAAAGTCATATAACTTTTGAACGGTTTGTAAAGATTTCCACTTTAGAAAATGTGAAGTATCACAAATTATTATCACAAGCAGAAATAGAACATAGGGGCTTGACAGTTGTTGTTTAGACACCTCCGCTCAACTTCACAACTTACTTGCTCTGTCTCATACTTTGATCTTAAGGAAAGATCACCTTTGTTCAGCAACAGTGGTAACAGCAGAAGGAGACGCCGCCGCTGCTGTAGAAAAAGGGTAATTCTTTTTAAAATGAGTTTAGTATTTTATTTTAAATATCAGATGAAGAAAAACGTGTGTTAAAACAGGTTGGTAGAATCGTAGTCAGCGACAAAGTAGAAGTGACTGAGAGAAGGAGACATCGTTGTCGAGTAGCGTGGTTTTCTGGAGGACGTACGTGTCCCAGCGACACAGTGCCGTCTCAGTGCCGTCTCTAGCTCTCTTGAAGACACCAACTGTCTGTTTGTTTTTTCTTGCAACTTTTTTTCTTTCGTAGTAGGGTTTGAATCGAAGGGTCGTCAAGATGCGTGAGGTGTTTAAGACGCACCGCTGTCGTTGGGTTCCTATATGCTTGGCTTTCACTTGCCCATGTGAAATATACCAAGTTATTGTGACAACATGAGGTAGAGAGGGTATATATGGAGAGAATGAACTTGATTAAATAATTTCTGAATCAGTAATCGAGATGAAACGATCGCACGATTTCAGTGAGAGAGAAGAAGAACGTAAGAGGCAGCGAAGTGACGTATCGCCTCACACACAAAAAGAAGTGTTCGCTCAAATAAAAAACATGAGCGAACCTGAATCAACACCTTCCATGTCTGCGACCAGACAGAGAGACCCTACTCCAAACCGAAGTCCACCAGTATCACCCACAAAGTATTACCACATTCGAGAGACGGAAAAGCGCTACTCTAGAAAATTTAGAACTACGGCTTACACGTACACTGTGAAGTTTAAGGATTTCAAGCCCGACGTACCACTGGAGAAAGCAGAAGAGTTCATCACCGAGGTGTGGGATTCTTTGTTACCCACACTAAAATGACAATGTGAGGCCAAAGAAAACGATCGCTTGAGACTTTCCATTCATCACGACAACTTGAAGTCACCCGTTTGGATCCAGTTTAGCAGCCTAGCAGAATTGACACCTTCCAAAGTCATCGACAAGATTCAACACGCGCAACAATCCAATGACAAGTTTCACATCACCGATGGAAAAGCCACACTGTTTATGACCCACGTGTCTCTTCCTCAAGGGACAGGACGCAAAAAGGTGTTATTGGTGGACGACCTTCGCAGCAGCAAAAAGAGCCTCGTCCAAATTAACAACCCTCAAGACCAGATGTGTTTAGCCCGTGCCATCGTGGTGGGACGAACGTATGCCAACAAGAACGTCACGGTAGAATGGAAAAGAGCCTGGAAAACTATTCAAAAATCGGATCGAGCCAAACAACGAAGTGAAGCAGATCTCCTGTTACAACAAGCCGGCCTGTCCAAAGACACCCCCTGTGGCATTCCTGAAATGCAAATATTGCAAGATGTCCTAGCTCCACGCTACACCTTCAAAGTAAACCCTCAAGAAGTGCGCGGGCCTCTTGTTTCGAGGCAAAGATTTCCAAGACGGAAAATACATTCACGTCTATCATCACGATGAACATTTCGATGCCATTGCCAGCATCACTGGATTCCTGGGATACAGATATTACTGTGAGAAATGTGACTATGGCTACAACAATCGAGAGCAAAACAAGCATTGTGGTTCGAAATGCTCAGGATGTTTGGCCTCTCAACCCTGCCTGGACAAAGGACAAGAACGAGTGCATTGCCCTGATTGTAAGCACACTTTTGTCAGCCCAACCTGTTACCAACAACATCTGAAGATGCAAGGTTCACATCAGAAAAGTGCTTGTCAACTCCTGAGATTGTGCCCTACGTGTGAACAAGGCATACGTACCAATTGTGCCAAGTTTCACGTATGTCCAGGAAAGAAAAAATGTCACATTTGTCATCAAATCATGGACTTGGAACACCAATGCCACATTCAAAAATACCAACCACAACAAGAGGACGAAGATGATCAGAAGAAAGGCAATTTCACCTTTTTCGATTTCTAATGCATGCAAGAGACTGGCATTCACATTCCTAATTTCTGTGTGCCTCATCGAGCGTGCGAGAAGTGCATTCAAGAGCCTATCTTTAGTCATTGCCCTCACTGCAGCAAGATTCCTGGAGGACGTGAAAAAATCTTTCGGGGACCGAACACGTTGGCCGATTTTTCCCGATGGATCTTAGACCCCATCGACGAGACGTGGAGCCAAGAGGACATCGAACGTTATGGAGATTGTCATCGTCATGCCAGGGTGATGGCCCACAATTTCTCCGGATACGATGGACAGTTTCTTCTCAGATACTATACGGAACAAGGCACCGAACGTCCTAAAGTCACTTTGAACGAAGCCAAAATTATTTCCATGCAAGTGGGACAAGTACAGTTTAAAGATCCGATGAGCTATTTGGCCATGCCTTTGAGTCGAATGCCTAAAACGTTTGGAATGACAGAAATGGCTAAAGGTTATTTTCCTCACTTTTTCAATACCGAAGCCAATCAACATGCTGTTCTACCCCATTTGCACAAGGCTCACGATTATGACCCCGACAACATGCGTACCGAACAACGAGAAGCTTTCTACGCTTGGGACCAGGCTCACGCTTCGGACCCCTTCGACTTTCAGGAAGAAATTTTAAAGTATTGTCGTTTCGACGTGGACATTTTACGGCGTTGCTGTGGCAAATTTTGAAAACTGTTCATGGAACACGGAAGGGTCGATCCTTTGAAAGAAGCCTGCACCATTGCCAAAGCGTGTTCCTTAGTGTACTGCCAATGTTTCATGCCTGAAAACACCCTGGTGTCATCAGCCCTCAAACGACCAACTTTATCAAACATCAATACTCGATCAACGCCCTACGCTGGTTACACTACTTGTGCGACAAGGAAGACAAATAGATCCAATAAGTCCGCAACGGAGGAGGCGAAAAGGCCATCGGAACATATTCGGGGATTGGCTGGGACTTAGAAAACCCCAAGGTCGTGTACGAGTTTAACGGTTGCTTATTTCACGGGTGTCCCCTCTGTTACCCTCAACGTCACACTAAAAATCAGTTTTTACAACGGACCATGGAAGACTTGTACGAGACCACTTGTCAGGGGCGTTTGAAGTTAGAACAGCAAGGATACCAAGTGGTGGAAATGTGGGAACATGAGTACGATCACCGTTTGAAAACCGATCCGGAGTTTAAACGCATCGTGGAAAGTTACAAGCTGATGGTCCCACTGAACCCGAGGGATAGTTTGTACGGAAGAAGGACAAATGCCACCTGTTTGCTGTACCAAGCCGACGAAAAGAAAGGAGAAGAAATCAGATACTTGGACGTGTGTTTGCTGTATCCTTCCGTGTGTAAATATTGTCGCTTTCTTGCAGGGCTCACGCAATTGCTGACGGAACACATCGACCTGGACAACATTCGACAATACGAAGGCTTGATCAAGTGCAAAGTCTTGCCTCCCACCGACTTGTACCATCCCGTGTTACCTCACCATTGCCAAGGATGTTTCCGTTGCGTCGTACTTGTGCCGAAATGTGCAACCAAGACCAGTCTTGTCAGCACACCCAGGAAGAACGCACCTTGACGGGAACATCGGTCAGCGTGGAATTGTTTCAAGCTCTGGACATGGGATATCAACTGTTAGAAGTGTACGAAATTTACCACTTTCCCAAGACACAAAAATACCACAAGGGCGACGAGACTCAGAAAGGCATTTTTGCAGACTACGTGGATGCCTTTTTGAAACTGAAACAAGAAGCCAGTGGCTATCCTTCCTGGTGTCACACTCCCGAAGATGAAAAGACATTCAAAGAGAAATACTGGGAACAAGAAGACATCACTTTAGACCACATCGAGAATAACGAGGGCAGGCGATCGTTTGCCAAAGTGATGTTAAATTGTTTGTGGGGTAAAATGGCACAACGACCGTGTTTACCCAAGACACAGTATTTGACAGAACCTTCACGCTACTTCCAGATGATTCACGACAAAACCAAATACATGAAACACGTGGACGTCGTTCGCGAGGATTTGATCTTAGTCAATTACGAAGAAGATCTGGACTTTGTACAAGCCGACGAATTTGGAAATGTCATCATTGCGGCTTACGTGACAGCCCATGCTCGCATCAAATTGTACGAAACTTTAGAACTGTTAGGGGATCGCGTCCTGTACTTTGACACGGACAGTTGCATCTACATCGATCGCCCGGGTCAACGTCACCCTTACATCGAAGGAGACCGTTTAGGAGCCTAGACAGACGAACACCCCGACGAGAAAATTTTAAGTTTTACTAGTGGCGGACCTAATAATTACGGCTACGAATACCGGGACAAACAAGGAGAAGTGCACGCCGAGTGTAAAGTGAAAGGATTGACTCTGAATTATCGTACCAGTCAAGTGGTGAACTTTGGAGTATTGAAAGAAGCCTTGCAGTCTGGAGAAGATGGAAACTTCAAAGTGACCACCTACCAACCGAACAAGATTGTACGTTTACCCACTCACCAAATCGTCAGTCGACCCTTGGAAAAGCTGTATCAAATCGTGTACCAGAAGCGAGTGCGGCTTCCCAACCACTTCACTTTGCCGTACGGTCACGTCGATAATGGTCAACATATAAAAAGGACAACGTCCAAGACCAATAGTTTATTGTCACTACCAAGACCAATCGAGAAAAAATGAATCCTTTCAATCAGCATGTATAGAGCGTAAGACTCAAGTCCAACGAGAAACTCAGGTGTGATTCTATGCCTCACGATCACATCACCAATGCAGTACCACATCTTAGTTGTTTATGTACTAACGACATGACAAACTACGTGCAACCAGTGAAACTTCCAGACCACAAAACGTTACCTTATGGACATACTGATGTCACCCAGTATAAAAGTGACGACTTCCAAGAACGACACTTCATTGCGAGGACAAGCGACGAGAAAGATGAATCACTCTACGCAGATAAAAAAGAGAAATAACAAACATCATTGATCTCTTTCACCACCATACCGTCACAGCAATGTGCGTCCAAGAAGGGAAAGGATTCAGTAGACCTAAAGAAGTATTTTAGCATCCAAGGACTCAGACAGAGGCCTCGAGAAAATTTAGAACAACAACTTACACCTACACGGTGAAATTTAAAGACTTCACGTCTGACGTTCCAGCCGAGGAAGTAACAGGTTTCATTACGGACCTACTTGACTCACTGTTAGAAGAACTCAAATGTCATTGCCAAGTCAAAGATCGAGGTCGTTTGAGCCTATCTATGTATCACGACAATTTGAACTCGCCTGTATGTCTTGGGTTTAGCACTCCTGCAGAACAAACTGCTTCCAAACTTTTGAGGGCTATAGAAGACGTGCAGACGATGAGAGAAAAATTTGACATCACCGATGGAAAAGTGACCATTCATATGGCATACGTTGTACCTCCATGGGAAGAAGACGATGACTGCACTTGATCTGTTTACCGATAAGTGTACCTAGCACGATGGACATAACATTATATTTACGAATAAAAGGGAGTACGTGATGGGAAACATCTACGCTGGGACACAAATGGTAGCTGACCAGAATTTTAACAACGTGTGAGACGGATATAGAGAGAAACATGAACTTTGTTCTATTTGAGTGATGTTACTTGTTTTGTTTTAGCTTTTTCTTATAAATGAACATTAAATGTAAATACGTTGCATATGAAGTGATTTAAGAAAGGTGTGAACTTTAATTTTAAACAGTAGTTTACTAGAGCAAGAATTAAATAACTTGTAAATATGTTTGTTTAATGTCCAAATGTTTATGTATTAAATGGATAGTGCTTAGACCAAAGCACAGGCCAGAGAGCCCAGGTATATACTCGAATAAATGTTTTGAACCCGTACAACAGACTTTTCTTTTTCGAGTCTCTATTCTAATTGAAGTTTTTCTTTTGAACATTTCTGTCCTCTTTTATGTGTGTTTGGATGTGTATTTGTTTGTTTCTGTATGTCTATGTTTGTCCCTATCAACCGTTTGTCCCTACAAATACATTTCACTCTATAATATAAAATGTTTTGACCCTATAAACCCCATGACGTCACCAATGTTCAATTCCCATTGACCTCCAGGTGACATTCCCATGTTAAATTCCCATTGTCGCCAAAGTACAAAGTGACATTCCCATGTTAAATTCCCATTGTCAACAAAGTGCAAACCCCCTATTTTAACATTAAAGTCCTATTGTCGGTAAAGTGGCCCCATATACTACTAACAACCGATAATCCGTTTGCACGATAATCCGTTTGCAAGATATGTGGTGAACCAAGAACCTTAGTTTGAAAAAAATTTGATGGCCGACTGTTGTTTTAATCAGCACTGAACTGTCAACAAATCGAATGTTTTGTTCGTTGTTTTTTAATTTAAAAAATTCAATTAAGATTGCGCCTATAACTTCACCAGATTCAATCGCTAGTAGACAGTGGTCTATAAGTTTCGTCAAGACAATTTGACATGACTGTTTTTGTCGGAAATTGATTGTGATTTATGTACGAGTTTGTACTTCTTGATATATCCGAAAAGATGCATGATGCCGTGTTTTGTTTAAAAAATTTTTTTCAAAAATACAGATAAAAGAGATATGGATCGATAGTTCGATGAATAATTCATATTATTTGCCTTAAGAATTGGAAATCCTTTTCTCTAATTTCAAAGATCTGTAAATTTACCAGAAGTGATACCACAATACATAAATTCTTTCAATTAATCAGTAATTGTCAGAGTCAATATTTTTCAGTATTTTAGGGTGAATTCTATCTAGATTCGCTGATTTCTTAGTATCTATTTTATTGCTAATACCAACGGTATCAGTTAATGTGATCAGAGTGATATTGAAGAGATATGGATCGATATTGAAGAGTGATATTAAAGAAGAAATTGATGTGTACCAGTTCACTCTTGAGGACAATGAATGTTTATGTGTTAGACTCTGTAAAATTAGACCTACTTATTTTCAGCAAATCTGTTTAAAACTTCGGTATTACATACAGGAAATCTTCTTCTACGAGTAGCATATACAGGATAGTGATAGTGATCAGTAATAGAGAGACAGGGTATGTTAATCTCGTGAGATTAGCAGGGTGGGTAGTGTAGATGTGATCGATCATGGTGGCAGATCGGGCTGTAACTCTTCTCTGACCATTAATTACCTGTGTTTAGTAGCGAAGTTGTATCATATTAAGCCATTTTATTAAAATGGGAAATGAAATTAAAAGTAAAATCTCCCATGATAATTGCTTCTGAGTTAAAAGCTAAAGCAGTCCCTAACTCGTGTTCTGATTAATCATTCAATGATGATGATGACGACGATAGAGAGTCTGGAGATCGGTAAGCACAGCAGATGTGAATTCATTTGGCATTTAGGAAATTTAATTCGATTTATATTGAGCATTACTTTTTGATTAATCGGGTGAAATATTAACCGCTAATAAATTTATTTAATTAACAGCTGTGCTTATAATTTTAATACATTATGTAACCAGTTCTGGCCAAATTGGAACGGAATTTCCTTTAACAGAACTTTAAAATCAATCTCCTTCTAAAAGCTTTACATTTCATTGCAATCTCAAATTAGAGATGGAAGCCATTACAAATATTCGTAAACTTTAAATTTTTCTGATGATCCAAACCTATTTGTGTTCTGTTCATCCTTCTAAAATATAATACCAAATATGATCATAGAGTTTGCTCTACCTGACAAATTTAGCAGTGTCATCATAAACGACAGCCCATGCCCACTCTGTCGTAGCACGTTTCGGAGACTACGTCTTCTACATTTAAAACCGATAGTTGCATGTACATTGATCACCTCGGGTCAGACATCAACATATATATTTCGAGCTGCGAGAACGCATTTCAATAGAATTTGTACATATTCAAGTGAAACGTAATGAACCATTTCACTTTTTACTCTAGGATATAGTTATAAACACTATAATAAGACTGTGATTGAAGAAGAAGAAATGTTGTTAACATTCCTCATCGCACAACTGGCCCATCCAAGAATCGATATTCAAACAAAGAAACTAATTATCCTGAAACCGCAGCGAAACCCGATTTAGGACAAGTGTTTCCTCATCTGAAGTAAAAAAAAAAAAATAGAAACCCAATTCTACGTCTGCTGTTACTTCTTCTTTATCGAAGATTTCTTCTTAAAAATACGATGAACTCCATTAATTGTCAGTTCAATATAGTAATTCAAGTTCACGAATTCGTTACCCGCCCAGACCAATCTGTTTCGACTGCCTCGTGTATCCCTACGGAGAGCACTTAGCTCGCATTTCTTCTGCATGATACAGCCAATATTGTGCTAAAAGTGCTTTTAAAACAACAGCAATAACAGCAAACAAACAAAATGATTAGTAATGTACTGACACAACTGACACGATGGAATGTGGCATTTGATCTCGATAGCACCTTGACCCCTTGAAACACATTTGGACCATGACTGAGTATGAGTGTTTCCCAACGAGGAAGTCATGGACCGTACGCGTCACTAATAGACATGCCTTTAAGTTTAAATTTAACCGTCTTCGCTAGCCATGGTTCCGATATGATAACCCTATCATCACCTTGGCGGATCAACATATATTTGAGTGCTTTGTCCTAGTGACATCTGTTGAATTTCACGAGTTGCCTCCCTTAGTATGTAATGCCGACTAACCAATAACAGCTATGCATTATACATCGGCCGACAATGGTGGAGGCAATTGACTTAAAAAGGGTATTTTGTAAGTTTAACATCAAAAGTATGACTATCTACCACAGTGAAGCCATTACAGGTGTATTTGAGTGAAAGTTATTTATACAAACACAAGCCGGCACTGGAAATTTGCTTATTTATCAGTCCGTTTAAGTTGTGTGCTCCCCATGCCTCGATCATGTATGAACAGTGTTCAAATTTGAACAACTTAATATTGATTGGATGTGGTGGCTTGCTGCCGCATCATATGAAATTCACGGACCCGAAGTACAGAAATATCTGCTCGATACGCCAAGGTGTAGATATGGTTATCATATTGCAACCTTGGCTAGAGAAGATGCAATTTAGCCTCATATCTTTCTTATTTATAGATCCCTATATAACGACTTCTGTAACAAGCATTCGTTGTCATTGCAAGTTATAATCTGTTCAATATACCTGTTAAGTTAGTTAAAATGAATACATGCTAGAAATGAACAGAGAAAACAAAGGTAAAAGCATGAAAAATAATTAAAGCACCTCTATATTAATTGTGTGTGTGAGAGAGAGAGAGATGTTACTGCATTATTTCAGAAAAGTTAGCTCGGTAATTGTATTGCATATTTTTTTTTAACATTCCCAAAAATTATAACAAAAATGTAACTTTGAACTCCACTCATGTTGTAAACTTACTCATGTTGTGAATTTAACTCTGCTCTGGAAAACAGCATCTTTTCTCACTAAGTGTCGACATGTAAGTTAAATCTACTGGACACGTCTTTTACATCTTATACAGGACAGTGGACACCTCTTTGTATATTTCAAGTCAAATCTTCGAACAAATGTAATACCTGAAAAATTGTATCAGGATTATATTTAGAATAAAATAAACAAAACCATTTAGTCTGAAGATAGGCATCACCTGGTTATATGAGACTCTATAATATATGCTGATGTTACTAAGCTCGGATCCAGCTTTTCTTCAACTAATAACCAGATCTTGAGAGGAACTATACATTACACCGTAAGCTTGGGAAGGATCGACCATTTAATTTCTTTGATGCGGTGGGGGGATTTCGTTCCAACTAGGATACATTTGTTTCTATATATCCTATTTTATTTCCAGCTAAGACAGAGTCTCATATCGACATTAGAATATCTACACTTGTTTGTGCAGTGGTTCGAACCAGAATTGTTTGAAGAAAGCATATTCATGTCCATTACAGAGAGTGTGACCAAAAACACATCTCACCACTTTTTTGTGCAGTGGTTCGAACCAGAATTGTTCGAAGAAAGCATATTTATGGCCATTACAGACAGTGTGAGCAAAACACATCGTCAAGATGGCAGTGAACCCAAAGGCTTGATTGATTCATCTTTAAAGTGAATCGTATTTACAAGAGTGTTCATGGTTATGATAGCTGTGAACGGTGATGATAGATGTGCTGAACAGAGAGATATAAGGGTTATTCACTGAGATTATCCATGTATATGCACATGTTAAATACCACAGTTAACAATGGGATCTTAAATTATGATTTACTGGTATAAATGTATCCTAAAATCCTAAATAACTTCAGTGATTTAAAGTTAAGAAACACATCAACTTGAAACCTTAAATAAAACAGTACGCACATATAACTGTGTTGCACTATACTCTCCTTTTCATGCAATGCAAATGGACATTTGAACAAACTCATGTGAGACAGGTGCCCTTTGTATAAGAGACAATCACATGAAAATAGGGAACCCTGGATTTCTTTTAAAGATAATGTCCTTTCTGAGCAGTTATCTTGAACTGCAAGTTTCAGTGTGGTCGTATTCAACATTACTCACACTATGGTCGTTTATGTTAACTTCTTAATGTTTGGATTTTTATAATCTTACATACTGAGAACAAAGTTTTCCCCAAGTCCCTTTACATTGTATTATATCTTGTCTCACTCCTTTCCACATACATAAAATGTTCACCCCATTCACCGTACTGAATTGCAATTGAGGCCAAATGTTATCGCTATCTTTTACGGCGCAAGTCATTGCACGAATGCGCCTATAATTATACCCTACTTGCAGATTATTCGTATACACAGAGCAGACCTCTCCAGGGGAATATCCAGTTCTATGTTAGCCATTATCACTTTGTTTTACAGTATAGTGGGATTTTTCAATATTGTACATTTCTAAGTGTCCTTGAAATGGCTTGAGGAGTTGAAACGATATGTCCTGTTCATGTGTTTGAGGAAAACTTGTTAAATTCTTGTAATATGGCTACTGCGTCAAACATAGCGGATTCACTAGTTGAAAACTTTAACTCTCTGCCTATTTCAGAGGCTTGCCGTTTGGAACTGCTTCAATGTCTACGCGATATGTCATTAACTGATGGAGATTCGTATTTGAATATTATTGATGCAGTACATTCTGCAGGAACAATAAAGAATGGATCAAATTCAAAAGATATCATAGTAATCATCAGTAAATTCGCAGGTAAGATCAACACCATCATGCAAAAGGTACTACCCGCTCCCGCTGGAAATAAACTGAATGTTGTCATGCAGATTTTTTCACTGCTATTTCAGAAGACGGAGGCGAACCAGGATATAGTTACGAAATGTATCGACGATTTACAACAGATTATGGATGACGATATGAAACACGAATGTGAAGGAATAAAAAATGAGCTTTGGGATTCCGTAGCCTATTTAACAGGGGTACCGCCTGCAAATGAATTGAGTGAGGGAGATAGAATACATGTTTTGTATGGACTGGGACCCAACTTAACAGTGAATGGATCTAAGCAGCTTGGTTTAATTAGGAGCAAAATCAAGGATATGGTGACAAAGCGCAGTACGGATAAGTTTGATGTTTTTTTTAAATGTGTTGAACTGTATTGTTCCCTATCAATTCTGCGTGAGCTCATGCTTTTATATCATTTTGCCGTCCTATCGGCATACAGTGCACCAAATACAAATTGTGTGAAAAATGTACTGGACCAGCACAGAGAAAATGATAAAAGCTTATTCAAAGTTATCAGATTTCTGCTCAAACCTAGAAAAGAGACACTGAGAATGCATCTTGAATACAATGCGCACAGTTGTGAAATCATTCAAAACTTCTTAAATAAGCATCAATTACTAGACGACCCCAGCCGATTTTACAACAAGGCGTTACGAATATTGTCTGTTAAATATAAAAACGCAACTTTATCTTCACAGAGAACACTTGGATTGAATCGCATCCATTGTTACAAAAAAACAGACTCGGAGAATACTGTGTTTCAATTTTGCAAAGCCTCTGAAAAAGCAGGAAGCGTTTTTAGCATACATCCTATCCCTTGGCCACACCAATACGTAACCCGTAAATCGGGGTGGCTCACAACCAGAAAGGGAGAACCATCAGAAAGTGGGAAATGGCGACTAGTCGAGATTGAACCTGATGAGCCTAGCCAGCCGTCCAGTTTTGTTATAGTACTAGAATCCACGGAAGATCAATGTATATACACTGATAATATGGGATTTGTGTATAGCAAAAGGTTAAACACCACTGACTCTGGTTTCTTCTGGACATTTAATGTGCTGTAAAGGCGATAACAGATTAAGTTGACACACTCTCGTGCATGGAATATTTCCTTTATTATTTGGCTCCTAAAGGGAAAGTGATAAAACAAACCGCAGGACTTATATTCTGATTATTTCTGGTTGCTTAACCTACTACTAAGACAGTTAAATAGTATGTTGGGATGCATGATTTTAGCAACCGGTATGGCTGTAGCATCCGGGTTTACCGAGAAACTTTATCTTCAATCATTTACCTTTATTTCATATTGTGCCAAAACATTTATGTATTTAAATAAGTCGCATCTTTAACTTTATACTTTTTGATGTTTATTAGACAATTTTGATGAAGGATTGAATTGACTAGACCTAGCAAAAATAACCCTAAATATTGTGTAAGAATATGGCACTATTAATGTTGAGGGGTGTACGCATTAATCAATCAGTTAATATTAATTTTGCAGGTGGCAACATAATTTAAAAATGATTTTTTTTAAAAAAATTGTCCTACTTTCTTGTTTTCTTTAGCTTGCCATATATATTATATACATATTGAGTTTTTACACATGTGTCTTGAGGAAGCATATCTTTAATTATAATATATAATTAATATAGGACATTGTAAAAAAAATCCTCGGTACATGTATACATTACTTCATGGTTCTAATATATTACATATTTCTATGGAGTAGGGGAATGATGATTGTCAGTGGTATTATATTAAATGATTTATTGCACAGGCATAGGATTTATCTTGGGAAATGTTTTATGATAATGGAAAATTATCTGAATTACATAGACTGTATTGACATATGTATAAAAAGTGAACAAACCAAATCAGTACGTAAAATTGGCATATATTATACCCCTCCTCCTCCACCTACCAATGTATAAAGTAAACATGGTGTTGCAAATAGAATGAAATGTGTATTCTACTTTCTGATTTCAGAAGATCAAACAGGATTTGAACAGGAAAACATAACTGGGAAGAAAAGAATAAAGTATTATCTGACACATTATACTGAAGAGTAAAATTTACCCGGATTATTGCTTATTGACCAAGAAAACAAGTTCTGATTATAGTTCTTGGAGATTTTTACCGACAATTATTTCCTTTTTAATATTTATACCATGATACAACATTTGTTTAGACACTTTTAGCAAGATATCAGAGCCACCTTTACTAATTAACATAGGTTTTCACATCACAGTGTATGTTATTCTTGAACTCTTCAAATAATCTGAGCGGTCTAAGGTTATCGTAATCTTTATCAACTTTATAGGACGAGTACGCCTATCAAATAGCTATACTTTTTCGTTTTGCAAACTCCACATGGCTTTTTACAAAATCTTTCTAAAGTTTCGCAATCTTTTTCCAATTCCTGAATTTCATCTGAAAACGGCACTTCTCTTCTCAAAGTCCTCCTTTCTCTTGGATGTTGCATAATAAATAGTTTTACCGCTTGTTTCTAATAATACATGTTTAAAAAAGTAACTCATCATTTATCACGAGTGGTATTTGACATTCATCATTTGAAATTTCAAGTGTTTTTGGCATATTGTTCCACAACAGCATGTATAGTTTGTTGAACTAGATGTACACATTCTACATCTGTCAATAAGAAATATTAAACTCCCAAAAACCTTTTGCAATTCAAATTTAATAATCACCATTTTGTGATATGTGCTGCACCCAGGTTCAATCCAAGCTTCTTTATTATTCGCTAGAATAAAAGATGTTCTGATATGAATAAAATATAATCTAGCTTGTCTTAAAAGGTTTTTTTTTCTCCAAGTATACGTGTGAGTATCCATGTTTAATTCCCTCCAACTATCAATCAGATCAAATTCATGATATCGATCAAGGACCTTTTCCCTCTTTTCTTGGGATTATTGATAGTCAATAATTATAAGTGTATAGTAGGGTTGATGATAACATAAAGTCACCTTCTGAAGTTATATATTTCATTATGTACTTGCTAAATATCACTTGCTATCTCTTCAAAGAAGGCTGATGTGTCTTTATTGGGGCCATTATTTAGTAGAATAACAACACCTATAGCATTAATGTATTTGAACTAAAAAAAAACTTTCGATTCCAAATTTACCTAACTTATTTTTCCTAATTGTTAATAAATAGTGTAACTTTAAAAACAATTATAGAATATATGGAATTTATATATATACTTGTGTGTTTCAAAACTGACCATGCACACAAATGTATATATAAATTTCAAAATCAGTAAAGAGATCAGCATAAAGCAGAGGGTCAATATCAAAGAAAAAGAAGCTAAAATGCATACCCATCCTTCCAGTTTACAGTTTTCCAATGTCTTCTGCCTCAGATATAGAAACTACGGCAATTAAAAGTTAAATCATCTTGGCACATTATGAATGTCCATCGAGTCTTAATGGCTAGCCATGATGCAGCATGGTGAAAAAATATTGTTTGAGCTGAAAGAGCCTAATGGTATCTATGTACACGTATATTCCTGTCTATGATATTAACAAAACGTTTAAGTGGTATTTTAATAAACTATGCATCAGACTATTGCAGTATGTTATGATGAATGCTATGCTTTTAAGGAAGTGTCCGTTCAAGCAACCAATGTAATTTGTTACGCTATTTTTAAGAACAATTAGGTTATGTATTACAATTGATATTCACACAGAAGAGAAAACTACTGAATTTAATATACACATTACCGAGTATTGACTATGTGCATTGTTTGGTGCTAACAAATTACAAACAGAAAAACAACAGCAGATCACTTCAGGTCGTTATTAACGCACGGATGTTAAAGTTAAAATACAATCATCACCCAATGTAATAAGATACATGTTGAATCATGCACACACACACACACACACACACACACACACACATATATATATATATATATATATGTGTGTGTGTGTGTGTGTGTGTGTGTGTGTGTGTGTGTACATATATATATATACATACATATATACATTTTTATACACACACACACACACACACACATATATATATATATATATATATATATATATATATATATATATATATATATATATATATATATATATATAATTTCAAACATCGTACAAAAGACTTTAAACAAAATAGGAAACAAAATCCTTTCATGACAATGTTATTTGTTCAAGTTAATTAGTTGCACAATGCCTAAAACGTTCATTTTTATCGATCACAATTGCGAGTCTCGTTGAAGGCAAAAAAAATACAGAATCAGTAAACATCTTACTGAGTACTTTTTCTATGTATATGATATGCTGTGGAAAAACAAAATACAACAACAAATAACTATTTAGATTGTTATTAATTCAATTCTTCTAAGTACAATATCTACTTTTCGTGTACTCACTATAGGACAAATGTGTATACCAATGTGAACGTGGGATATTGAATCTGTAATATAATCATGTGTATACTAATATGAACGTGGGATATTGAATCTTTAATATAATCCTGTGTATACCAATGTGAACGTTGGATATTGAATCTGTAATATAATCCTGTGTATACCAATGTGAACGTGGGATATTGAATCTGTAATATAATCCTGTGCATACCAATGCGAACGTGGGATATTGAATCTGTAATATAATCCTGTGTATACCAATGAGAACGTGGGCTATTGAATCTGTAATATAATCCTGTGTATACCAATGTGAACGTTGGATATTGAATCTGTAATATAATCCTGTGTATACCAATGTGAACGTGGGATATTGAATCTATAATATAATCCTGTGTATACCAATGTGAACGTTGGATACTGAATCTGTAATATAATCCTGTTGTTGCTTCTCGTTCTGTATTATTTTGTCAGTAAACTCAATATTGAAAACATATATTCAAACGCATTCATGGGCACTCGACAAGTTTTCACAACGCCTGTCAAATACAGAAGTATGGATTACTCTTTTACGAAATGTTATACTTCTTCCCGAGACATTGGCTTATATTTTAAACCTCCTCAGCATCAGGAGAACCATATAAAGGACTGTTTTGACTTTCAGTGTTAGATTTCTCCGATATGAAAAAACCCACCGATTCTTCAGTAGTCACTGTTAAAAAATCTTAAAAGAAAATTATCTCTTATTTCAAGTGTGTCTTGCCTGAATATGTTAAGTGAGTATAATTATATACAAAAGTTGCATTCAAATCCACTGAGTAGTTTTCAAGACATATCCAATTAATTTTAAACATTTGCGTCGCTATTCTGAGCTACAAAAGCCTCTATGATGTTGTGACGTATTTATGTCGTAATGGGTCTATCGTTGATACAACGGAGTTAAACGATGAAAGAACGGACTCTGATGGCATAGTGGCGCACCGTGATGCCCTATATATAAGAGATACGCTATCCTGAGCGAAGAAGAGGCGGCAGCAAAATGGGAGGTGAAGGTGCGTCGAAGCTTTGTGTTCCAGGAGGAAGGAAGAGGATTTAGTATAAAGCACAAGTATGCACGCTAGAGACAAAGCTGAAGACTGAAGTATTAATCTCCTTAGATTAAAAATATATCGATAGTCCTTGTAAGATTCTAAATATATAGCATATGTCATGATTGACAAACTACTGTTTGTCAGACGTGGTTGTACAGGGAACTGAAGGGACTAACGGGAATTAATTTTAGCATATTGGTGTACATTGTGGGACACTCTGGGTACAAGGATAAATCATATGTTAAAATGCTCGATATGTTTACATTGTGGGACACTTAGGGGACAAGGGATATTATATGTTAAAATGGTACAGTGGTTTACATCGGTGGATCATTCTGGGGACAAAGGGAATTTAACAAGTGATCTATAAATGTATGTTTAGATGGATCACTCTGGAGATAAGGGAAACTGTAATGTTAAAATTTGTTATTACTATCCATGCACGCATCCATGCACACATTCTACAATTCAGCAGCCGTCTATATTACTATCCAACACGCTCTACAATACTGCAGTGAACAAACTTCCAGTGCCAAATAAGTATCAACAAAAGTTCAAGATCAGATGTATTTAGCTCGCGATATCGTTGTCCCTGAAACGAATGCAGAGAAAACTGATACAACAAAATGGAAATGAGTATTGGGGAGAAAAAAAATCACCTTTCAACAATAGAAAGAAGCAGAAATCATTTTGGAACAGGCAGAAAATTGATCTGCTGTTAAATGGCAAAGCAACTGGAGCGAACGCTATGTTAGTAGGACTCATGAAAGTAGGTGATTCACACATGGCACAGAAACTGAATGAAGTCTTTCAGTCAATGTGAAATCAAGGAACTATAAGCAAGGAGTCCTAGGACACATCAATTGTGCACTTGTACAAGCGGAACGGCAGCAGATGATCGTGTGACAAAAATCGGGACATCTACTTGCTGTCGATAACCAGCGAATTCCTTTCCAAACTTATCTGAATTGCTTTTGGCATCACAGTGGTTATGGGCTTCTGCCAGAGAGTCCATGTGGCTTCAGGAAAAGACGAATAACAACATACATGGTGATTGCAGCTCGCTTTCGTTGACTGACAAAAGCCTTTAACACAGTAAGTCTTGGGGGCCTTTATAAAATCATGTCAAAATGTGGTTGCACAGAGAAATTTATCGTAGTGGTTCGGCAATTCCATGATGGCATGCTCGCTAGTGTCGTGGACAACGGTAAGTCACCTGAACAAGTCGCAGTCACAAATGTAGTCGAGGAAGGTTGTGTGCTGCCCAAACACTCTTTAGTATGATGTCTTTTGTGACTATGACACTGACTTTTAACTGATGGCAAGCTCTTCCACCCAGAACCATTCGGGGGACTAGTATAAATGCCTTGATGTTTCAATTTAACATCATATCTTTTTATTGATTGATCTCTATAATGATGACGTCTGTAACGAGGATTCGTTAAGGTTGTAAGTTATAATCTGTTAAATATACCTTTAGAGATCGTTAAAATGAAGCAATACTAGAAAATGCATAAATAAAACAACGGTAAACGTATAACAATGGATTCAAGCACTTCTTTCTTTATTCTGTTGCGTGTGAGACATAAAGAGACGGAGTGAGAAAGAGATTGTTCAGTTTTATTTCAAAATTGTCTGCTCACTGACTGTACTGTAGGTTTTCTTAACATTCCGAAACATTATAACAAAAATATAACATTGAACTTCACTTGTAGTATGAACTTACTCTGGCTAAAGTATCTTTTTCCTGTAACTTTCCACTGGACACCTCTTCGTATACTTCCTGTCAAATCTTCCACTGGACACCACTTCGCATACTATACTATTTTATTTCCAGCTGAGACGGGTTATCACATCAGGATTACAATATTTATACTAGGTTGTTCAGCGTTTCGAACCCAAATTGCTCGATAGAAAACATATCCATGGCCATTCCAGACAGTAGGAGCAAACACGTTTTCAAGAAATCGGTGAACCCTAAGGTGTGATTGATTTATCTTTAAAATATAATCGTTGTACAGGAGAGTCAATGGTCGTGATAGCTGTGAACTGCGTGGATAGATGTGCTGAATAGAAAGAGTTTTCATGGATATTCACCGTAATAATGCACATATATCACGTTCAGCGGACAGTTAACAATGGAAACTTAAATTATGATTCACTGGTATAAAGGTATCATAACAAATCTCACTTATTTAAAATTAAGAAACACTTTGACTAAGACCTTAATTAAAACAATACAGTACGCACATGCACTTGTGTAGCGTGGTATCCTTCTTTTTATACAGTGGAAATGAACATTTTGGACAGAATCATGTTGGTCAGGAGCCCATTTATGAGAGATAAGCATGTGAAATTTATGAGTCCTGAATTTGTTTGAAAGATAAAGTCCTTTCTGCGTATTATAGCTGTAAGTTTCCATGTATTTTTATTACAAATTACTCCTGGGTGGTTTATATATACACTTGATGTTTTGATATTCATGCCCTTGATATTGAATCAAAAGTTTTTCGCAGTCTTTTTTTATTTTATATTTTCCCACAACCTTTGCAATGAAACAAAATGTTAACCCCAGCAACTGTATTAAATTGCAATTCAGGACAAAAATATCCTTAACAGTGTGTAATTATTAAAATTTTGAGCCTATATTTAGACACTTCATATATTTCAGGGACTTCCCGTATGAAATTACAACAATGTCAAAGCGATATTTCATCAACTGATAGAGTTTTATGTGAATATCACAGATGCAATACAGACTACACGAACAGTAACGAATGTTCCTTAATATTTAAATAGGGATAGACTTGGCAGAACTGCCAATAAGTGATATAGAACCTTCCGACAGGAAGGGTCCTTAAGACTTCAAAATAGACTCAGACTGAGGTTTGTTTGACCCGATAAATGAGTTGCTTTCAAGACATGACCGCGACAGTGACCTCTTTGAAATGACAACATTCTGTTGGTTGTGTAATAAACTGTAGCAATCAGAAATAACATCGTGCCCTTTCTTCGTACAAGAGGTGAACATAGGAAGAGACGAGGAGTTCTGATCAGTCTTATCAGATGTTTGATTTTTAAACGTTGCGCCAGCTTAAGATTTGGAACTACTCGTCCGAGTCTGAGATGATTTGTACCAAAAACTGATGAGAAGAAGGCGTACTGACAAATGACACTTATAGAGTCAAGAAATAATTATCAGCTGTGCGAGTAGCATCTTCCCAAAGTACTTTTTCCACTTTTGGTCATAAAGACAGTGTTGATATCATTATTATATTCACATCTTGAACTCTTCGATTATTAAGACCTGTCTGAGGTTATCGGAATCTTTCACAAACTTCTTGGCTGAGCACCACCGGTCAAAAAGTTTTGTTTCCATTGCAAATTCAACATGTGGGGTTTTTTCTGTTTCTATCCTGCAATTCCTACACCTTTGTCGATATACCTCGGTTACTAACTCACAACCCTTCAAGATACATTCTTTAACCACATCATAATCAGCACTTTGTTGTACCGACAGTGACGTGTTGACTTCACGAGATTTGCCAGTAGGTACTCTTTGTTCTTTTGTCCATTATAAGTTTTCAGCAATTTCTCAAAGTGAAGAAGGTATTTATCATATTTTATTTTCTTGAATATGAGGAACTAACCTAATAATTCAAAACCTGAACTTATATGTAAAGAGGGGAGCATACTCCGCCTGCCAGTTTTAATTTTTTAATGTATGTTGCATTTCTATTTCTTCTCTCTGCATCTTTATTTCTATTTCACTTTGTTCTTATTCTCTTTGTCATCGCATTTCTTTTTACAGGTTCTCTCTCTACCTTATGCATTTCTCTCTCTCTCTCTCTCTCTCTCTCTCTCTCTCTCTCTCTCTCTCTGTTGTTTGTCTCTCCTTTTCTTCTTTCTGAATTTACAATTCCATCATTTTATTGTGAAGCTAAAATTTTGATAATTCCAGTTCTATCTGGATTTTGTTTTAACAGTAATTCCTTGAATGTTCTATTAAAACCAGAGACAGACTTACCAATCAACTCCAAACCACTCTCATCCAACCTTCCATTCCTACCAAATGCCGAATTAAAAACCTCGTTATCTCTTGTTTTGTTAAAGATTCATTGGCATCAGAAAGATCATAATGTCTAGCAAGCTCAAGCAACAGGTCCTTTTTCATATACTCAAAACCCTTCTGAGTAGGATTTGAAAGACAAAATACTCGATATTAAATGATGTTTGATTGCTAAATGGTTTCAATAACGATTTCTCATATGTGTCAAATGAAAATCTTATCAGGGACTATGAAAATTCTGAAACGAAGTCAACTTTAAATTTAAAGGCAATTTTCAATATCTCTGAAATGTTTTAAGAACTTCAAATTTAGGACGAGCCCCCCAGAGTTCTGTAACGACTATGTGACAGAAAAAAGCGAAATCACAAAAATTTAATTCAGCACGTTATACATTTCTCTTTATTACAAAGTTAAAATGTAAAACCCTAAAAAAAACTCTGACATCAAACTTGTGAGTATAAATTCGAACAATGGAATTTATACAATGATGCGCACTGAGTTAAACCACTGATATAAAGAAAATGATACTGTTTCTAACTGGAATAAATCGTAACATTAACTGAAACCGGACAATCAACAAGAATAAACGAATAGAAATTAAAAACATATTATTGATTGGTGAATCTCTCAACATGGATGACCATTGATTAGAAATTAAGCCAACAAAAATGAATAATCGCTCAAATAATGCTCATGATGACTTTCACTAAAACATCGATAGTGACGATTATCACTATTTCAGTGATAATGATGATTTTCAAATAAATCATGACAATGATGGTTTTCAAATAAATAATGATATTGATGACATTCAATTGAATAATGATAATGATAGATTTCACTCTAATAATGATGATGATAGTTTTCGTTCAAATAATGATAATGGTAAATAACCTAAATGTTGGAGACAACGTTTGATGTCCAATTGACGATCACAAAGCATCTTCAGAACCACCGCTGTCGGATGATGAAGGAGCCCCTCGCAGCCTGCCTTAGGACCCCTAGGACCCCTTTGTTCCCTGCAGACCCTTTGGTCCCGGAGCTTTGGTCCATCAATACGAGATAACCACTATATTCCTCCGAGCCAACGTCACCACCGACAGCAACACACCAGGTGTATACCAACTCACATAGTATCAAAACACATCATCCAAATTAGCAAAACGGCTAAGACCACACCTTCAACACAGATAGTTACACAGCTCTACAGCTAACCAAGATACACACACACACACACACACACACACACACCCCTCCAAAAGAGTCAAGCAACTCTTAGCTGCCAAACTGCCTAACCTTTGCGGCAAAAACGGACATGATGGATCCCGATATCTGAAACAGCTATACAACTGAGAAATAAACATCGTCTCCAAAGTCAAACAACGTCTACCCCACCAGCATCGACACACAGTGCAAACACATAGCACAACACCAACACACATGACAGATCCAACATCATCAGGACCAACACTATACAGCTACCAGACTGCCTACATCTCCAACAGCTCTACAGCTGACAAACACATCGTCTCTGAACTCAAAAAAATCTAGTTGCCAAACGGCTGACTCAACGGCTCTAATACACAGTGAAAACACACACCACAGACACAACACAGCTCTACAGCTGTCAGACTGCCTAAAGACACGTGGCATATGTGACATTGTAATGTATAAAATGTAATTATGTACGTTACGCATGCGCGTACATGGAGTTGATTATTTTTATAGTAATTCATTTTCTCGGGACTACTGTATAAGATTATCACAATAATGAGGTTCTATGAGAATCTGCATCTGATGTTTATATGTACACACACTTTTCATTCATAAATTTCTGTAGTATTTAGTCTGATTGAATGGACAAACCATTGCTCAGCAGCAGTTTCACAAATATGACACCACAAAATACTATTTTACTGCCTTAGAAGCAGGTTAAATATCCAGAAACAACTGGAATATAAGTAATGTGATCTGTTTTAAAAGTTTGTATCACTTCCATGTTGAAGGTTTAAATAATAAAAATATTTCTGAAGAAGAGTTGCTGAGGAAAATTTCCTGAACGAGAATGTCTCAACATAATCTGTTCTCGCCTTTACAGTACATTTAATGTCCAGAAGAAACCAGAGTCAGTGTTGTTTAACCTTTTGCTATACACATATCCCATACTATCAGTGTATATACATTGATCTTCAGTGGATTCTAGTACTATAACAAAACTGGACGGTTGGCTAGGTTCACCGGTTCAATCTCGACTAGTCGCCATTTCCCTCTTTCTGATGGTTCTCCGTCTGTTATAGAAAGCCAAGGCAAACATCCAGTGGTTAAGTGTTGGTCTGGCAAAGTGAGAGGTTGGATACTGCAAATGCTTCCTGCTCTTTCAGAAGATCTGCGAAATTGAAAAACCGTGTTCCCCATATTTGTAATGTTATTACACTTGATGAATTTTCATTCAAATAGACTAACTAAAGAAAATGTTGCGTTTCTACTTTTCTCAGGGAATATTTGTAATGCCTTGTCGTAAAATCGGCTTGGGTCTTCTATTAATTCATGCTTATTTAAGAAGCTTTGAATGATTTCACAACTGTGCGCATTGTAATTAAGATGCATTCTCACTGCATCTTTTCTAGGTTTGAGCAGAAATCTAATATCTTTGAATAAGCTCTTATCATTTTCTCTGTGCTGGCCCAGTACATTTTTCACGCAATTTGCATTTGGTGCACTGTATGCCGATAGAACGGCAAAATGATATAAAAGCAAGAGCACACGCAGAATCACCAGGGAACAATACAATTCCACATATTTCAAGAAAATATCAAACTTATTCGTACTGCGCTTTATCACCATATCCTTGACCTTGCTCCTAATTATACCAAGCTGGTTAGATACATTTACTGTCAAGCTGGGCCCCAGTCCCGACAGGACATGTATTCTATCTCCCTCACTCAATTCATTTGCAGGTGGTGTCCCTGTTAAATAGGCTACGAAATCCCAAATCTCATGTTTTATTCCTTCACATTCGTGTTTCATATCGTCATCCAGAATATGTTGTAAACCGTCGATACATTTCGTAACTATATCCTGGTTCATCGTCGTCTTCTGAACTAGCAGTTGACAAATCGGTACGACATAATTGATCTGGAAGTACCTTTTCTAAGATGGTGCTGGTCGTGCTTGTGAACTGAATACCGTCTAATATGATATTTTTTAAATGTAACCTATTCCTTACTGTTTGTACATCCTGTGCTGTACTAGTAATATTCAGCGATATCAAGTTGGTTACTTATTCATTATTCCCGGTTGAATAAGGAATAAGTAACCAATTACCGATTGAATAAGGAATAAGTAACCATTTACTTATTCCCGATTCAATTATTTCTACATACATTTTTTTTTACTTATTCCTTAATAACATCCAGTTGGGTGTTCATTCTTTATTCATAGTTCAATAAGTAATTGGTTATAACTTATTTATTGAAGATTGAAAGCATTTCACAGAATGCATTGATGTTATTCCAACACAGGGAAATGAGAGTGTTCTTTGGTGCCAGCTATATAAAGCTGACTAGAGACAAATCCCAGACAAGGGGTTTAGATATGGATCGGTATACATAATTAGTAATTTGAGATAGGAATAATTAGTTGTGTTAGGTGTTTGGGTCGTGTGCTGCTGTGCATGGCGCAAACTAATAGTACTCGGATTCGAAAAGCTTAATAATGACTCATGTAAACGGGAAATCATAAAAGCAACCATACATGTGTGAAATTGGAGATTTCTCTTTTGTGGTCATAGTGTGCTAAAAGAAGAATTATTTCACGCATCCACGGGTTTAGGAAGCCTTCAGATGACATCGACTGTTGTCTTGAAGTCCTTGAAACTGGGTAAACAAGCATACGGGTAGACGTAAAACTCGCTCAGAGTGCATCAAATCTATCAATACTTAGCAAGAATTAAACCAGAACCTAAACAATGTTGATTACAACGTCTGATGGGCAGTTTCTATTAAGGAATCTGTTCCAACAGAAACCAAAGTCATTGAAAAGATTCATTTAAACTATTTTCAGAAAATGGGGCTACGTAAACAGAGGGGGCTAGAGTACAACACCTACCGCAAGAAGATAATTTCTTACTTATACAGGTGGGCCAATACGTGTCCTCTTTAACGAGTTTTGACACTGACTTTTTCTGACATTTGATCTCTAGAACTAGTGTCAGGCCACGAAAGAAGTACTGACGAATCTCATCGAGAGGAATCAGCGGGAAAAAGGGGCAACCTACGAGCACCAGGTATGAAAAACACTCTCAATTTGGATCGATTGAAAAATTGTAATTAGTGAATAGTGAACCCCTAACCAAAAGATATTGCTTTCAATACCTCTTGGACACTATTTAGTTAAAGATCTCTTCCAAATGTAGGAAACATGTAAAGAAAATTCGTAGACCCGATTTCTTGGAATCCGGAGATTAATATATGATAGTTGTAACTACGTCTATTAGCAGATTACCTCTTTAGCCCATATCTAGTTCATCACAGTTCACCACTAAAATGATTTTGACATTTATTATTGTTCGATATTTTGTAAACAGAGATAAATAAGTATCCCAAAAGCATTTCTGACGGTGTTTGTCTAATGCAAGCGGAAAACTGATTGCAACCACACTTTACCGATGTTTAAACCTTACCTCTGAGAATTTTTATTTCAATCCATGTTTAAAAGTCCGTAAAGAGTGGCCGATCCCAACAGTAAGATACCTTAGAAGCAAATTCGCCTAGACGATTTCGACGAATTTGCGCTTAGATGAAAAAGGTCGGGCACAACACATGCGATCAGAAGATTATGCCTTACATATATAGACGAGCCTCTATATTTCGTCTTTAAAGAGTTCTGACAATGGACCTTCTCGGATATTTTATCTCTGTGCGATTGAGTCCGCCCACGAATGAAGTCCTGACGAATATCGTCGATAAATAGCAACGATGGCTTCCGGGTATAAACAACAGTAAAATGTTGATAGATTATATCAAAACTGTGCACTAATTGAACCTCTGCTAAGAGGATTTTAATTACAATGCCTCTTGGATATCGTCTAAATTCAAGTACTGAAAAAGTAGAAGAAATAACGTCGAATCAATTTCGAGAAATTATCGGTTAGATAAAGTTAGTACAGCACAACACATGACGTAAGACTATTACGTTTACATTTGAGCTAATAAGTCCCCTCTTTATACAGTCTTTACATAGACCCATCTTTGATATTCTAATACATTTTGGAGTATCCGCCATTTGCATATATCTCTCCATTTTAAGGATTTCATAGATTTTTAGTGATCACTTGTTTGATTTTGTGAAGTCGGTGTTCGCAGCGCGACTAATTTGATAGGGGCAAACGTCCCAGATTGGAGTGTTGTTGAGATTCCAGGATGACATGGTTTAATTTATAGTGAATTCGAGTCAGATAAGCATAAGTGTTCCTCGAACTGAATAGTCCCTATTAAAACCTAACTGTATGGAACGATTATGTGACTCCATATGCAGTATTCGTGATGGGTAACTGTAAATTGTACAATAGTCTTTGAGAAAAGACGGTTCCGTAGTCTGGAGACGGCTTGTGTTGTTCCTATGATGGTATATATGGTGCAAGGTTACAGGCGAAATGAGGCTTAAAAGCGTAATCTGAAAGGCCTGGGGTAGTGCATGCAAAATAGTTCCCAATACCTGGTGTTTGAGTTGTATCTTTTCAAGGAGTGAAATACTACCCCTACGTAACGGAAATTTAATAAGGAGAAAGAATGTACTTCTGAAGTCCTGGAGTAAACAGCAAACTAAAGGGCGCGTTAAGGGGTACCAGCTATCAAAAACACGCAAATGTTCATAAACTGTATCAATAGTTTGTACTCATGGAACCCTTACTTAGAGGAAGTTCATTTCAACGCCTCTTATATAGTATCGACAAAATGCCACTGTCTAACAGCAGAAAACGTTTAAAGAAAATTCGTTGAGCCGATTTCGAGAAACTCGCGGATAAAAAAAGGAAGTCGTGCAGAACGCATGCCGTAAGATTATATCGTACATTTACAATTGGGCCATTACATCCACTCTTTATAAATGAACTCTTCACTGATATTTTAGAGTTCACCTACGAAGGAAGTCCTGACGAATTTCGTGGAGACGAAGCAGCAAAATAAGGGGCGCCTTAGGGAGTACCTGCTACAATAAAAAAAACACGCATGTGTTAATAAACTGTATCAATAGTTTGTACTTATGGAACCCTTACTTAGACGATTTTAATTTCAACACATCTTATACAGTATCGAAATAAGGCTCCTTTCTATTAGCAGAAAAAGCTTAAAGAACATTTCCCGAGCCGATTTCGAGATATTCGCGACTAAAAATAGGAAGTCTAGCAGAACGCATGACGTAAGATTTTATCGTACGTTTACATATGGGCCATTACGTCACCTCTTTATACACGAACCCTTCAATGACATTATCTGTAGGAGATAGAGTCGACCCTCGAGTTACGTCCTGATGATTTTCGTGGATAGGAATCATCCATATAAAGGGCACCCTAAGGGGATCTGCTATAAAAAAAACCCACGAATTAAGCAATAACATGAACTAATTTGACACGGAGTTAGAGGACTTTAATTCCATCGCCTCTTGGAAACTAACTAGTTTGGGATCAGTTCCAATAGTAGGAAAATTTTGAATAACATTAGTCTACTAGATAATTGAATTTAGCACAACACATGCCGTTCGAAGATTATATCTTATGTATACAGTTGGGACATTACGTCCCCTCTTTACTGTGTTTTGAGATGGATTCTTATTTGATATTTATCTATAAGGGATGAAGTCTACCTACGTATGAAGTCCTAATTAATTTCCTGAAGAGGAATCAGCGAAAGGGTAAACCTGCGAGTAAAGGTATGAGAAATACGCAGAATGTGCGTCAATGGTATCAATATATGTTTACTAACTGAACTCCGACTTAGAGAATTTTTATTTTAACGCGTGTTTGTGAATTCTAGCCACATATATTATCCAACTGTAGGAAAAGTCTAAAGAATATTTGTTGAACCGATTTCACGAATGTGTCGGCTAGATAAAGGGGTTGGATACACGCATGCCGTAAGAAGATTTTTTAAAATAGATTTTTGACATAAAACCCTTCATTGACATTTTATCTCTCGGGTGAGCGTCGACCCACGACGAATTTCTTCAAGAGGAATCAGCGAATTAAGGGGCATCCTATGAGTACTTGGTTTGAAAAAAACACGCTCAATGTAGGCCTACATCTAATATATCAATAACTTGTAGAAATGTGACCTCTACTTACAGGATTTTGATTTCAACGCCTCTTGGACAGTATCTAGCTCGGGATCTATTGCAACAGTAGGAAAACATAAAAAATATTCGTCAAGCCACTTTCGAGAAATTCATGGCTATATAAATTTTGCCGGGTAGAGCACATGCCGCGATAATATTATATTTTACGTATACAGTTGGGCTCTTACGTCTTCTCTTTAAGTATCTTTGACATGGTCCCTTCTTTGATATTTTATATACATATGGAATTGGGTCTACCAAGGAAGGATGTCCTTACGAATTTTTTCGATAGGTACCAGCGAAATAAGTGGCGGGTTTTCGTTAACAGATACGAAAAACACATCTTGAGCAAAGATTATCTCAATATGTTATACTAATTGTACCCCTACTTTGATGATTTTGATTTCGGTGTCCCTTGGACAGTATCAAGTTAGGGACCCGTTTAAACAGTAGAAAACTTTTAAGGAGAATTTTAGAGGCGATTTCGATAAATCTAGAGCTCAATACACGGTAGTTATAACGATGACCACTAGGAAATTGCCTCTTCTGTCCTTATCTGCATTGTACGGTTCTCGCCTAAATGACCTCGTGATCGATCTTTCTTTTGAAAGATTGTACATATGGATATGTTTGACTCCTACAAGATGTATTGACAGCATTAATCGATAACAAAGGGATTAATAGGAAAATCGTTATGGATATCCGCAGTATTGAAGCGTTACAGCCCTTTAGCAGATTTTAGTAAAATTTTGCGAAGCAGGTGTGGAGAAATTAAGGGTAAATATTTGATGGGGGAATACATGCAGTACACGGGTTAAATCGAATATATGCACAGGGACCCTTAAAAACCCTTATACATAGTTTTACATTGTCACTTCTTGAGCTTTTATGTCTGAGAATATGTTGAAACCATGAAATAAATCTTGACGAAATGAGAGGAATTAGTTTAATTGGGGAGGGGTGGCCATTTCTGGGTATCGGATATAAAAAAAAAATATGTTCAATGGCTATCTATTGTATTAATATTTTGTACCCACAAATACTGTATTTCGAGAAGTTTAATTTCAGCGCCTCTTGGAGAATTTCTGTCTATAGATCCGTTCCATCACTGGATAAATTTATGGAAAATTTGTGGAGCCGATTTCTAGAGATATGGAATTCAATATATGATATATGTACAAAGATAAGGAGATCACATCTTCAGTCCTTCTCTTGCGGTGGAGAACTTAAGACGGTTTTCCAAGCTCCCGCCGCAAAAAAATATTTGATGTCCACCCATAGTATATACGTGCATGTGATCCCTACAAAAAGACATTTTGAAGTCCTCACCCTCTAACAATTGGAAAAACACACAGCCTGGAAGATTGGCCGGGGTGACAGGCTGCGGTCCAGCTCTAGCGTCCAATAATACTGAGGCCCACCCTGGATATGCGCATACGGGTGGCCCGCAAAGCAATTTTCCGATCCGTCTTAATCGCAAACTCGGTATCTTTTTCGATTCCTCTCTTTGCCTTATCGCACATTCATGGGTATTGCTGCCAGAGCGGCAGTTACCGCGGAGCATTTAGCTACTTTCAAGGCCGCCACTAGGCGCCTTAAACGGGCTGGCCCTAAAATCCATCAACCGCAGCGTTGGAAGCTAGGGCCTAGGCGACGGCGAACACCATCTCCAACTTTAACCAGCTACGGCCCACCCATCCCGAAAACACTTCTCCTGCATCTACATACGCGACGAGCTGGTGAGTCTGCAATTGCGAGGTGTTCAAAGATCTGCATTGTCAACCTCGGCAACTCGCAAAACTGCGTAACCCAATGGGTGGATTTTGGCGAACCTCGCCCAGAAAGTGAGAAATATTGAGCTATTGAATTGCACAAATCATTTCAACGTCATAGACATGAATCACCATATTGTGTTCACCGAGACCGCCAATAAACCAATATTCTCTGACGTAGATTTTGTTCACTCCTATTGTGGTCTGGCGTAGTGCCATAGTCAAGACTGTATAAAGAGTAGACGTAACGGCCCAAATGTAAACATATATAATCGTATGGTATGTGTTCCGCTCGACTTCCTTTATTTAGTCGAGAGTTTCTCGAAATCGGCTTGACAAAATTTCTTTAAAATTTTCTGCTGTCATAAAGGCGCCTTATTTCGATATAGTATAAGAATCGTTGAAATCTAAGTAAGGGTTCCATAAGTACAAACTATTGATACGGTTTATTAACACTTCAATATTTTTAATAGCCCATACCCTCTAAGGTTTGCTGTTTTGTCTCCACTAAATTCGTCAGGACTTCATTCGTAGGTGGACAGCATGTTCTTACTGCATGTGTCTTACGCAACCTCCATCTAGCCGTAGATTTACTGAAATCGTCTCGACGAATTTTTTTTAAAAACGTTTTCTACTGTTAAAATGTGTACCTAGTTAGATATTATGCAAGAGACGTTGAAACCACAGTCCTATTAGCAGGTGTTCAATTAGTAGAAAATATCGATACAATCTTTTAACATTTGGTTGTGTTGTTGTTTTTGTTGGGGGTTAGGGGTAATACTCGGTACCCAGAGGGCGTCCCTTTTTGATGTTTCCTGTTGACGAAATTCGTCAGGACATTTTTCCTGGTTGGACCTCTATCCTCTAGAGATAAATTGTCAAAGAAGGGTCTATGTTATAATCTTTCTTTCGACATGTGTCGTACGAGACCATTCGTCATCTAGCTGATTTCTCGAAATCGACTCAACGAAATTCCTCAGGACTTCACTATCTTCTAGAGATAACATGTCAAGAAGGGTCCTTGTCAAATCTCTTTAAAGGTGATACTTAACAACCAAACTGTATAAGTAAGATATAATCTTCCTGCGGCCTGTGCTTGGCCCGCCTTCCACTCCTCTTTATCCAACCCCAATTTCTGGAAATCGGTTAAAGGTTTGATAAGTTCCCCAGTTCCAAGGACTTTATGACAATATTCAAAGTCAGCTGAAGGCTTCTTAAACTCGTAAACACGCCACATAATTCTCCTCTAAGGACATGACGACTACACGAGAAATCTCCAATTGCACACTTGTATGGTTTTTTTATGGTTTCCCTTTTACTGGAGTTATTAGTAAGCTTTTCGGAACACTAATACTTCACTTCATGCATCACAAGACACGACTCAAACGCCTAACACAAATGATTAATCCTAAATCAAATTACCAAATACGTATTCCTATAAATATCCTAAACCATTCCTACATATGGTACGTGATTTGTCCAAATTTAGCTTCATATGGCACTCGTATTTCTTCAGTCAGGTTAGAATACACTAATGCATGCCCTAAAGAGCTTTCTTCGCTTGATCACGTTGTAGCACTGCTTTCATACAATTCGATGGGGCTTTTCCATCCTGTCTTTCTCCTTCTTATTTTTAAATTGTATTTTTAAGTTTTGTATTGTTAACGTCGCCTTAACAATTTGAGTCATATCGTAGCGATGTCTGCATTGTGATAGTTTGTATTAATGTCTACCGTTTGGTCATCGTGCCGCAGACATGTAGTATCATGTTCCACCACGCGACATTATCCTGGGGCCATGCCGACCAGTTCTAACACTAACCTCATAACGCTGAGCGCCAAGCGAGGTAGCTGTTAGTACCATTTTTATGTCTTCGGTATGGCTCGGGCGGGGTTCCACCCCGAGACCTCACTCATCCGAGGCGGTTGATCTAGCCACTTAGGCCACTGGAGTAATCCTTCGCTTATTTTTAAACATGATGATTTAAAAAATGAATGGTGCTGTCGCGTTTATTTGCTGAAAAGAATGATATGCTCTTTCGCCTTCTGTCTATCGATCTAGGTTATGTTTTCCGTCACGTCCGCTACGGAATCAGAGCTTAAAATCCCCTACCTCTTCTAACATATGTGTGATAGCAAGACACATGATTTCCCCTTGTCACCAGAGAGTCTTACAATATACTAATGTTAATGCACCTCTTCCACCTTGTCTCACAAGTGCCACGGGCAACTCCTCTGAAGTACTTTGTACTTAGATGCTGAAGAATCCTCATCATTATTATGACCTTAATAAATAAATAGTGTTCAGACAAATTCAAGCAAGCTTAACATTTTTAATACTTTGTCATGCCTTGTCAAGCAGGATAAAGTAGCGGAAAGAGAGAAATTCGTTTATTGTTTGGTCATTTCATGTTAAATTGTTTAAATCTGCCCTTTCCTCCAAAGCAAAACGAGAGTCCATTGAAAGGATTAACAATCAATTGGGTCAAAATGGTATCCAGAAATTTAAGACAAGCCATTTCTTCTATTAACTTACGTGTGCTGAAACTATCTCTGCTATTTTTCAGTGGATAATAAGATTTTAAAATTATGAGCATCCATTTAAAAGGAGTAACGACAGCAAGATTTTCAAGATAGCCATCATGGCAGCTGCGTTGGATGCATAATTGGCACCATCTTTATTTAGAATCAATAAGTATTATGAAGGTATGTTGGTGAAAACTCCATGCAGATATAATTTCCATTTGGGATAGTAGAGACAATGAAATTTTAAAGATATTGAAGGTCAACTTGACTCTTTATCTAGAACCAACTAGACACCGAAGGTCTCTTCTGATTAAAACATCATGTTTAAATGACTTTCCCTTCAAGATGAGTAGTGACAACAGTTTATGTTTGTATGCTAGATAAATACCATTTTGAATTTAGGATCAACAAAACATTACAAAGCAAATCTTCTGGTAAAACCTCCATGTTTATATAACTTTTCATGTTGAAGGAGTAACAACAATAAAATTTTCACGACGGCTGCTATCTAGGCCATACTAGATATCAGGTCACTGGTCTAAATCTAACTGGGTTTCATAATAAGTCTTCGGCAAAAGTGCAATGTCAGTATGACCCACCATCAAGAAGTAGTGATAAAAAGTGTCAGATGGCCATTGCGGTGGCAATACTGGAGGCAGTGGTTACTAAGGACAGCCAGGAGGGTGATGCCATCGGGACTTGATGTCCTGTGTTTCTTGTATAAAGTATAATGCAGTATAACCTATTCACTGAATTTTTACTATCCTACATCTTCCTCATTTCCAATTTTCTTGAGACATTACTGTGCTGTTTAAAAATCTACTTGCAAAGATAATATATTTTTCTTTGTGTTTAAAGTTTGAAATTGTTTATGGGGAGCCAAAAGATGGATCCGTCCTGGGTGCCAAATGCTTTAGGTATGCCCCTGACTGGAGGTCAGATTGGCACAAGTTTCATTTATGACTAGTTATACAACATAACTAATTTCTGAGTGAAACACAAGCCAACAAGATCATTCATTCAGGAGAAGTGACAACATTTTCAAATTGGCCAATCTGGTGGCCATATAAATGATTTCTTTTTTGCACCATTTTCTTTTAGCACCAACTAGAGATCATAAGAAGTGTATTGATAAAAATTCCATGTTAATATGACCATCTCTTCTGGAGGAGTACTGATATCACGTTTCACAAGACGGCAACAATTACTGTCATATTGGATGTGTGGACCATGCTGTTTTCATTTAGGAGAAACTAGACATCAGAAAAAGTCGTCTGGTTCAAACTCCATGTCAGTATGACTTATTGTCCACAAGGTGTAATGTTAACAGGACTTTAAAGATGGATGATGTGTCCGCCATACTGGATATCTTATCAGCACAAGTTGTATTTAGGTCTATCTTGACACAATAAGAAGTCTTTTAGCGAAAACCCCATGTTGACATGAACATCCATTTCATAGAAGTAGAGATAATAATATTTTCAAGATGGCTGCCATGCCTGCCAGATTGGATGTCTGAGCTGCACCATTTTAACTTGGGATATACTAGACTGTGTTCTTCGTAGTCAAGCTGAGTTCAAATCAGGACAAAATAAATAAAGAAAGATAAATATAGTCTAGAGGATATTTATTCACACTACACAAAAAAGCATTCCAAATTCTAATACAGATGTTCAGATATTCTTTCTGACGAGGATATCTTTCTTGTCGTTTATCACCTATTAATTTTTTTCCAACTAAAATTATGTCTTCAATAATGTCTTTCTGCAAATAAGAACAAGAGAATTTTGTCTCAAGCTTTTGTGTGCTGGTATATTAAAGAAGAATCATAGAACATACATATCCCATTGTATTAAAAGTTTGGACCCTAATGTAATACTGTAATAGTTAATCAATGTAGCGCTTGCCATGAATTACTATTAATGAAAATAGAGCCTCATGGGATTAGGCATCATTCAGGTAAGTGGACAGCGAGTCTCTGAGACATGATGTCACCATACAATTAACGCATCCTCATTTAGCAATGAAACTCAATGCTTTTACTCTAATGTTAGTCAAAAATTGCCTGGGACTAGGAAAGGTTACTATGATTTACATTGGTGTTAAAAGTAGTTCCTAAAAGAGTAATGCAATAGTCATGGGTCATGACTGTAGAGGAAAGATAAGAAGGTTTGCCAAAACATCACTGACCACAGTAGTGTTTAAGCTGTTTTGAAAAGACCGCCCATTCTATCAGCAAAATATGGTCTCTCAGACCAGGTAATCTAATTGGAGGTGGTCTTTATCAACATGACCGAATAATATGTCTATGGAAAATATAGTATTTCATGGTAGTGCTCTCAAGGCAGGTTTTATAGTATTATGAGATCCAGAATGTAAAACAAGTTTAATCTGTTTTATGTGTAAGACAAGAATGATATACTGTATATAAATAACATTGTATGACAAGTTTTATTTTTAACCCTTTCTGTATTTTATTATGAATGATAAAATCAAACGAAACAAAAATATAAAAATAACCTGAAAATTAAAAACAAATCTTGCAAAAATATAAAGCAAGTTATTTTGCACTGCAGTTTGCTTGCGATGATCTGAACGCGCTGATGGAAAATAGTAACCTTTTTACACTCTCTCCATCCTATTATAGAATCATACACACTGCATATAATACCATTTCATAACATTGATATTCAGGTAATAAAACCCAAGTAGGAATAGTATTTACAAATGACTAACGTGGCAAACGAAAAATAAAATGGTCATACCCTTACTGAACACTGAATACTTGATGAGATGAGTCACAGTGACCTCTTCTCCTCATTTCTCTTTCTATGGGTTGCATAAAACAGTTTTCAAAATGCACTGTCAGATAAAACTGTACTTTGTATTATCTTTAGAGGTTTTGCAAATAACATAATAGGTTAAAAATTTACTCTTTACAAATCTTATTGATATGATCAAAGATTATTCAATTACAACAAATAAAAACTTGTCTCTCACTCTGGGCAAAGGCTATAATTGAAAAGTGACAACTAATGAAAGGCAAAAATGTTTAACATTTCCAACTGTTTTAACTTCTAGCATTTATTCTGTAACACAAACACAAACTATTAAGAACTAAAGTGGGTTTATGTTCAATACTCAAATGCTGTAATCTGTACTACTTTCATGTCAAATAGAAATACACTGATATGTGCATGAAAAAGATTTCTTGTAATAATATTTCTCTCTAAGTCACCCTCACCATAATTCACCCGATTCTCTACAACAAAACTTAGGCATTGATTACCTGCCAAGGTTTCATCTTCCTGCAGAAAGTCATTCACTTAATCATGAGGCATCAGAAACACATTATGTTACACACAACATATCAGTATTCTAATAATGGCAGTCTCTACTAAAATTGCTTCAAGATTTTGGAGTCTTCTAAATTTACCCTTGAGTATCTTTCAAAGCTTCATGGAAACTACTAGAGAAACCTGAAAAATGATGTGTAGAAACCATATAAACATCACACACAGCTTGTGACCATGTATAATGACATGCCTTCCTGTTCAAATATGTTTGGGTAAAATTCTTGGGCACTCTTGCTTTAGTATGGGTGCTAAGCAGGGCACTCACAATTCCCAGGTAGCTTATGCTAATGTGGGTACCGTCCTGTGCACCTTGTATTCCCAGGAAGCGTATGCTAATGTGGATACCAAATAGGGAACCAACTCATTCCCAGGAAGCCGTTTCTTTGCATAAACGTGTTGACAATATATTGCATCCTCTGGAAAGCAAATTATATCTGAGATGATCTGAATCTGCCTTGATTGCTTGAGACCTGCACTATATCGCCAAAAGCTAATGCCCAAACACGTCAACTAGTTGAAGGTATCAAGGCCCCTAAGATAACTTCATGTAATATACAATTAACCTGAGACAGGCTCCTTTCAACCAATTCTCACTTAACGAAATTCAGGACAGTGTTGAAGATAGTTGACACAGGCTTCAAAAGTGGGGCTGGACATGTGAATCAGTCTGTGAAACTCATCATCCAGATATGCAGGAATCACATTTGCGTTCTACGAAATTCATCATCACTGTTTGCAGGAATCACATTTAGAGCATATACAAATATTCTCGCTTCATACTGTAATAAAACAATAAGATAAATCAACAAACCTAGGACATCGCTTAAACACTTACATATAAGTTTGTGCGCATAAAAAACCCTCTTGCAGAGCAGCAGATATAGATTTTTCCAGTTGCCTGGATGAGCAATAATTCAGTTCAACTGATATGACAAATGAACGGTAGCTTGATACCACATACCAGTAGATCTCTCCTTATAAATGTATGCCTAGGAAGTTTTATATGGTGGGTGTGATCATGGTCAGGACCCATTATTCTGACACCATTTGGCCTAGAAATACACAGGGATTGTTATCTAAGCTATTTCAAAACCTATGTCTGATTCCTTATAAACATGCAAACAAGACCACCCCCCCCCCAGTACATGTATCAACACCTGAGATCAAAAGATATTAAAGAACCAATGTGTACCTATTTCCTGGAGTAATTTTCCTGTCACGTTGCCTATGAAAGTAGCATTTCGAAGGTGAACGTAGGTGCTGTGATAGTGTCAATATTGTTTACTATATTCTTATTCCAAACACAAATTTTAAAGGCACTATAAATCGTATCAATAGAAAGTCAAATATTTTCTGAAAATTTTACATATTTTTACAAATATGTGTTTGAAATAAACCTACACGGTAAAATCTAATGGTATCAAAATTATTACCAAGTCTAGGTTGACTATTCTTTCTAAAATGGTAAAGATATTGGTAAAGTTAAAAAAAAAATATACTGTATATGCATGTGTCAAATGCCTGGAAGAACAGTAACATGATCTGGTATGTGCCAGATGCCTGGAAGGCCGATTACATGACATATCATGAGTAAAGTCCTTGTAAGCATGGTGACATGGCATGTTATGTGTCAAGTGCCTGGAAACCCAGTGATTTGAAATGGTATGTGTCAAGTGCCTGGAAACCCAGTGACATGACATAGTATGTGACTGGAAATCCAGTGACATGACATGTAAGTGTCATGTACCTGAACGCCAGATTACATGACATGTACCAAGTGCCTTGGAAGTCCGACAACATGACATATTATGTGTCACGTGACTATAAGCCCAGTAACATTGCAGGTTATGTGTCAAATGCATGGAAGCCTGATGACATGACATGTCATGTGTAAAGTACTTTTGAAGTCCACTGACATGACATATATTTGCCACTGCAGCGAAGTAAAGAATGTCAGCACAGAAAATATTGAATACCATAGCTATTTTCTTACACAACTTTTATAAAAAGATTGGAAAGACTTGTAGTTGGTTAAAATATATCAGGTTTGTTTTAGTAATAATTGTACGTTTCATTGCAGGCCATAACGTATACAAGGAACTGGGATTGAGATATGCCAGTATGGGATGGAAATGGGTCTATAAGGACAGACATATTACTAACCATTTTATCTAATTATACCTCTTGTTATAAAATAATTATAATTCTTTAACACTTTGAAGTATTATTTGTTGGTTCGAATTGTAATATGGCTGAATTGTGAGTAAGATAAATATTGCAAATAGCTGATCTTCAGCATAAACTTGTCTAGTTAAAATCTTGGGTCTACACATTTTGGTATTTGGGTCAAAACTTCCTGGTAAAGTTAAGGGGTAAAATCTAAGATTATCGCATCCAAATTGGCATGTCACTTGTTATGACAAGGAAAAACAAATGGCTGACCATGTGTCAAAAGATTAAACGCTGCAATAACTAGGCAGTTTGAACTGAAACACTGACATCCTTTAAATAAATTACCCTCTGTCGTCTAACCATTGAAATGCAAATAATGTGTTTATCAGGGCAATAATGTATTTCATTATTTTGAGCCCATAAAAGGCATTGGTAGATTGCATCATTCCAAATATAAAAACTGAAAATATGTATCAGTGAAATTAGAATTGTCTTTTCTTCACGTGTATCAGATTGGAACATCTGTGAAATATAGAAATACAAGTGACTGAAGTGTTTGTCTTCCTAAACAGTTATGTGCAGGTGTGTGCCATAATGACTTATGCTATTTTGCACCTCACATACATTATCTAAGTATTCTATTTACAGATTAAATGACATGACTTGAAAGGGTTAGTAACCGAACTTACGTGTCACACTGGTAGTGGCATACAGAGAGTGGTAAGACAGGGGTTGGCTACCAATAAAGCCTAATTCCCAAAATTATTGATTGTAATTGATTTGGGGGTTTTGAAAAGCGACATATATAACGAATAGTCTTTATTTAAATATGTGGTCAATTAAGATGTGAAATACAAAACTAACGTGTTACTTATTAATGTATAGAATATATTAATACTTACAAAACCCTTTATCCCCAGGGTATGATGATACATGTCATACCCAGTGTGCTGCGGTGTACTCATGATACTGAGGGACAGGTCAGGGCACTTTAAACAGATGCCTGATATGATATGTCTGGAATTTAAGTCTGAAGAATACATAATGAAAAGTTATAAAGAGAACAAGATGGGGGAGACAGATCAATTATAAATGGTGTCCGCGTGTTTTAGATTTTTAATGTAGCTTTAACAATTTTTCAGTCAGATTGCTTTGATGTCAGCGGTGTGACAGTCCATAGTGATGTCTAGCACTGGGATCATGCCACCGCAGACATGAAGCATCATGTCAAACCCAGTCACATTATCCTGACACCAGGCCGACCAGTCCAAACACTAACCTTTTAATGCTGAGCGCCAAGCCAGGCAGTTGCTAGTACCATTTTTGGTATGTCTTGACTGGGTTTTGAATACGAGGTGGTTACTCTAATCACTTGGCCAATTATAAATGGTAAAACAGATTTATATGCTGAAAATGAACTCATTTGAAATAAGTTTATTTTCATTATGTATTCTTGCGACCTGTTCTAATTTTGTTATTCTCTATCTTCATTTATTTATTTATTAATTTGTTTATTTTTATTACATTTGCAAACCAGTTTTTATAACACTTCATAATGAGCTCTACTGATAGTGCACGAGCACCGAAATATTTGAATATCATGGTCATTTTGATATTTGACTTGTAAGAAAAACATAATGGACGTGAAGTTAGTTAAAAAGTACCAAGTTTGTTCGGTACTAAGTTAGCTTTTCCTTATAGGTAAAAATGTATGCAAAAAGATTAGGTTAAGATATATCGGTATGGGATGGCCAGACATGTGATTAGCGAACCGATATCTCTATCTAATCATACCTCTTGTTATAATTCACTTATGATTACCTACCATCCAGTACTTTATGACCTGCTCAAAGTCCAATAACAGAATTTAAAGTAAGTTAATATTTTTAATAGATGACTTGTGATCTTTAAATTTTATCATAAATTACTCCAGTCATAATTTTGGCCTGACACATTTTTTATATTTGAATCGCACGTCCTTGTATAGGGCAGGGGTACAAATCTAAAATTACTTCATCCAACTGAACACATCTTTTGATATGACTAGGAAGAAAGAATACCTGAGTGGCTATGTGACCAAAGGTTGAACTCGAGATGGTGATTTGTAATGTACCTGAACCTACGGCTTTATAAAAACATAATTATTATATTTTATCCTCTTTGAAGCAATACGTTTTGAATTTAGGCCAATATCTCCCATTTAATTACATAAATATGGGCTATTCTGGATTTTTAGGAATAAGCTGAGGTTTGGATTAATAAATCTGAGGATGCCAGATTCCTGAGTTTGAAAACTACCCCTCAAATCTGCCTAATCTGTGTTATACAATCACCAAGTCCTCGCTATTCCATGTTTGCGCCATCTGGTTCAAACCAGCAATAACTGGGAGGCCTGCATTCAAACACAGACATTCTTGGAATGAATTGCACAATCTTATCTAACCTTGTGCTGTCAGCAAAGTGTTATCACCGGGAGATAAAGTACTTCAGTGACTTGTCATCATAAAAACCACCAGCAGGTTTCGTCCTTCTAAATACATACACTAAACATATATGTATCAATGTTAAAGTATAATTGTCCCTTGTTCACCTTTATCAGTTTACAACATTTGAAAAATGTATTAATACAAGTGATATAAGATACATATTTGATCTACCTTCACTTCTTTCTTCTCTGTGGTTTATATCTTCTGAAACATTCAGCGGCTGGCATATGTCATGATGACCTATCCTATTTTGAACCTCACATATATTTACTAATTATTCTATTTACAGATTAAATTACACAACCAGGAAGTTTCAGTTAGTAACCGAAATTAAGTGTCGTCTTGATAGTGGTCTACAAAGATAAGAGAGATGGGCTGACTACTATAAAATCTAATTTCCAAAAATTAATAATTGTATTTCGTTTTGGAATTTTGAAAAGTGACGTATATTACAAAGATACTATCAGTTAAAATATAATATGATCAATTAAAATGTGAAAAGCAGAATTAAAATAGAATGGTTAATGTATAGGATATATTAATACTGATACCACCCTTAATAACTGGGAAGTATTGAGCTAAAGGGCAATGCATGATATACACAGATTATTGCAGATATCAACCTTGTTCTCGTTACCCACTCGACTCGGTGTCCAACTAGGATATCTTTAAATGCAACAAACTTGATAAAATGATTTTGGAATTTTGGTTTGAAACACAAATGATGAAAAGTTAGAAAGATGGAAACATCGGGGAGTAGTTTGATCATAGAAGGTTAGAACATATACAAGTACAGAAAATAAACCAGCATTTCAAATGAATTTATTAGACCAATGTGTTCTCCTGACCTGCTCTGGTTTTATTTATTTATTTATTTATTTATTTATAAATCAATTTTACTATATATTATACCTGAAGTTTTATAACACTTCACAATGTATTCTACTGAAAGCACATAGGAGTACAGAAAAGTAAGTTATAATTTTAGCTGATACATTTTCAAAATTTAAGCCAAAACTTCTTTCTACAGGGCTAGGGTAAATAGAAGAATATCTATAACAGTTGAATACATGTCTCTTGTTATAACACGGAGAAAAATTACACAAGTGCCAGAAAGTCCAAACTTTATTTGGTGATTTACCCTGAATTTTAGGCTTTCTCAAAACTTAACTATTCTATGATATCATCTTAGAAGCAATAAAGTTTGAAGATAAACCCATATATCACTATTCCATATATAAAAATTAGCTACCTTGGTATTAAAGAATAAGGTGAACTTTAGAAAAAAAAAGAAATATGAAAATGAGAACTGCTTGATTTTGACTAGTACCCCACAAGCTACTAAGTCAACAAGTTTGAGTTGGTCAAAGTTTACTTTATCAGGTTTTCGACAAGCAACAGCTGGGACAGTAATTAGAGCAAGTACATTATTCAGTAGCAATTGCTCCTTTTATGTAACCCTTATGCTATCAACAATGTATTTATTACAGGGGAATATAGTGCTCATGTTGGTTCACCTGATTAGCTGATGAGTTATGCAGACCATGAGACAGAGGATATAAGATGTGTATATTTTACAATTGCTTTCACTAATAGCTATTCAACCTACTTAATTAAATTACATGTTCTTTACAAAACATAAAATAAACTGGGAGACTATACCTGCATGGCAACACCTCTGATTTGATTTAAGACTACCCAGTAGTTTTCAATTTCATCAATATTCTGTATCTCAGCTGAATACTGAAACATATTCATGCAAAAAATATAACACACGTCATGAAAATAAAATTATTTCTGGATTTATATTCCTATTTTAACACTACTTTTAATAAAAAAACTATCTTAACTCAGAATTGACCGAATGATTTACAGTTTATTTACAATGCGCAGCTGGACTCGGGCAACAAATAATTTCCATATATAGTCGGTACATCAGTTAGGCAAATGTAAACTTTTCAGTTTGGTCAAATCCTAATAAATCATGTGTGTATGTAAATGAGTTAAGTACTTATCACAAATTAACAGACACCTTTTGGACAGATTAAAATGAAAGTAAAACAATATGGTCTGCAATTTACTTTTGAGCATTCTTCAATGCCAGATTACCTTGCACTGCTGCCAAAATACTCACATGCAAGTAAACCACAGTGCTCTAAAAAAAAAACAAATTTCTTTTATATGAATAAAAAAAAAACCTGAATTGAAGCGAAGCATTATCACGAAAGAAGAGAGGAAACATACTGTGAGAATAAAATGAGAACTAAACATTAAATATTAATTGTAACCAGGTCTTATCAGGCCAACTTCGTTAATAGCCAGTATTAGTTAAACCCTTATATTAGCATGTCACACATATTTCAACTTCACTCATGAAACCTTATTGACTTTTATGGCAAACAAGGATTGCAGCAACAGTAATAAAAGGTGACAATAGTAAGACATGTGTCAACTGTATGATAGTGTGACAACTGTAATTAAGTGTGACAACTGTAATTAAGCGTGCAAACTGTAAGAAAGTTACAACTGTATTTAAAGCTTGACAACTGTAAGAAAGTGTGACAACTGTAAAAAGTGTGACTACTGAAAGATAGTGTGACAAATGTACTTAAGTATTATGACTGTAAGAAATTTACAACTGTAATAATGTGTGACAACTGTAAGAAAGTGTAACAACAGTAAGAATGTTCTGTGTTGATGTCCAGTAAGGTGCATATTTATATTACCAAATGGCAAGAAACTGATAAATTTTAAACGCACAGTTGACCTATGAATGATATTTGGGAACGGTGGCTTTGGTAAATGCAACTTATAATATTTTGTCCAGGGGTTGTGAAGCATGATAGCTCAATGATTTTGGGGGCAAATTGTAATATGCTTGTTTAAATGCACACAGGTCTACACGCTACAAAAACAATGACACGTGTTATATTCCAGATATAAATACATGCAGGTGAACACACTAAAAAAACAATGACAAGTGCTATGTTGCAGATTTCAATGCATACAGGTGTACACACTAAAACAACGATCACACGTGCTATGTTTCAGATTTAAATGTGTACATGGGTACACATTAAAGAAAAGAATGACACGTGCCATGTTCCAGGTTTAAATGTATACAGGTGTACACACTACAAAAACAATGACATGTGCTATGTTCCAGATTTAAATGCATACGCGTGAACACACTAAAGAAAACAAAGACAAGTGCTATGTTCCAGATTTCAATGCATACTTTTTCTGCTGTTAGAATGGGGCCTTATTTCGAAACAGTATAAGAGGTGTTGAAATCAAAATTCTTTAAGTAAGGTTTCCATGAGTATAAACTATAGGCGTTGAAATCAAAATTCTCTAAGTAAGGTTTCCATGAATACAAACTATTGATACCGTTTATTAACATTTGCGTGTTTTTCATCTCGGTACCCCCTAAGTCACCCCTTTTATCGCTGTTTATGCCTGAACTTGACAGCTGCACTGTTTCTCATTATTCCATTTCCCCATAGTATCGGTAGTATTTCACGCCGTGAAAATATACAACTCAATCACCTATGGACGGAACTATTTTACCTGTGCTACCTCTGGCCAGTCAAATTGTTTTTTTAAGCCTCATTTCTCCTATAACCTTCCACCATATCTACCATTATAACAACAACACAAGACGTCTCCAGACAACGGAACCGTCCCTTCTAAATTACTCTATTGCAAATTTACCCGTCACCCATCACGAATACTGCAAATGCACTCACATAATCGTTACATACAGTTAGGTTTTAATAGGGACTACTCATCCATGGACATTTATGGTACTCTGACCTGAACTCACTATAAAATTAAACCACCCATCCTGGAATCTCATCCACACTGTAATCTGTGATGTTTTGCCCTGGCAATTGGTTAATTAGTCTGGTTGAGGTTTCCGACTTCCCAAAATCAACCAAGTGATCGCTTAAATCTATGAAATCCTTAAAATGAAGAGCTGTATGCAAATGGCTGATACTCAAAATTTATTACATCATCAAGGATGGGTCTGTGTAAAAACTGTATAAGAGGAGACGTAATAGCTCAAATGTAAAAATTAATATAAAGTCTTACGTCATGTTTTGTGCTCGACTAACTTTATCTAGCGGAGAATTTCTGGAAATTGGCTCGGTGTGTTTTCTTCCACATTTCCTTTCTGTTATTTACATAATATCCAAGAGGCGTTGTAATCAAAATCCTATTAGTAGAGGTTCAGTTAGCACAAAAGTTTGATACAATCTATGAACATTTTATTGTTTTTCAAACCCTGTACCCATCCTTGTTTCATTTCGACGATATTCGTCAGGACTTCCTTCCTGGGTGGACTCTGTCGCACAGAGATAAAATATCAAGGAAGGTCCATTGTCAGAACTCTCTAAAGAGGATACGTAGAGGCCCAACGATATACGTTAGGCATAATATCCTGATCGCATGTATTGTGCTCGACCTCTTTTATTGAACCGCAGATTCGTAGAAATCGTCTTGACTATTTGTCTTCTAAGGTTTCCTGCTCTCGGGATTGGTTACTCTTTACCAAATGTCAAACAGGGGTTGAAATGAAAATTCTCCGAGTAAGGGTTCAAGCATGGCAATATTTGAATGCAATCTGTTCATAGATTATAACGGTTTTAAATAATGCTGGTGTCCGTAAAGACCCTCTTATGTTTTCCGCTTGCATTAGACAAGCGCTGTCAAAAATACTTTTGGGAGTTAAATATATCTCTGTCTAGAAGATATCGTACAATAATAAATGTCAAAATCATTTTAGTGGTGAACTGTAGGAACCAGGTATGGACTGAAGAGGTAATCTGCTAATGGACTTTGTTACAACTATCATATATTAATCTCCGGATTCCAAGAAATCGGGTCGACGAATTTTCTTTAAACTTTTCATACAGTTGGAAGAGATCCCTAACTAAATGTTCTCCTAGAGGCGTTGAAATCGATAGGGGTTCAATAATGACAATCTATTCAGTCGATCCAAATTGTGTCTTTTTCATACTCGGTGCCCATAGGTTGCCCCTTTTTTGCTGATTCCTCTTGACGAGATTCATCAGGACTTCTTTCGTGGCTCGACGCTATCCCCTAGAAATAACATATCAGTGAAAAGTCCATGTCAAAACTCTTTAAAGAGGAGACGTATTGGCCCACCTGTATAAGTAAGATATAATCTTATAAGTGAAATCTCCAATTTCACACTTGTATGGTTTTTTTGTGTGTGTGGTTTCACGTTTACTTGAGCCATTAGTAAGCCATTAATAAGCTTTTCGAACACAAATACTAATATTTCGCGCCATGCACAACAGGACGCGACCCCAACATCTAACACAACTAATTAATCCCATTTCAAATTACTAATTATGTATACCCACCAATATCCTAACCCCTTCCTCCACATAGTCCGTGATTTGTCTCTAGTCAGCTATATATAGCTGGCACCAAAGAACACTCTTATTTCTCTGACTGGGTTAGAATAACACCAATGTATGCCCTGAAGGCTTTTAATCTTCAATAAGTTATAACCAATTATTTATGGAACTATAAATAAATAATGAATACCCAGCTGGATGTGAATAAGGAATCAGTACCCAAATGTATGTATAAATTGTTGAATCGGGAATAAGTAACTGGTTACTTATTCCGTATTCAATCGGTAACTGGTTACTTATTCCTTGTTCAATAGGGAATAAGGAATAAGTAACCAACTTGACGTCAGTGTAATATTCACATACAAATCTCTGCCAGTTTCTGAAATATCGCGCAAACATTTTAGTAATTCCTTACGGGAAGTCTCTGACATAGGCAGAGTGTTAAAATGTTCAGCTAGTGAATCTGTTCTGTGTGATGTAGTAGCCATATTACAAATAAGTTATCCACAAAACGTATGAACAGTATATATCCGCTTCAACTTTTCCAAGCCATTTCAAGGAGTCTAAGAAATGTACGATCTTCAAAAATCCCACTATAATTTAAAACTAAGTGATAATGGCCAAATATTGAACTGGATATTCCCCTGGAAAAGGCGGTTCTATGTTTAGGAAGAGCTTTCATATAGGGTCTAATTATAGACGCAAAGGTGAAATAATTACATGCCGTTAAAAAAAAGCGCTAACATTTGTTCTCAGTTACAATTCAGTACATTTACCGGGGAGGGCATTTAATTTCATTGCAAAGGTAGTGTCGAAAATATATAATGCAATATAAAGGGACTGCAGAAGCCTTTTTGATTCGATGTTAAGGATATGAAAATCAAAACATCAAATATTAACATCAGCCAGCCGAGTGAGAGTAATATTGACTAAAAATACTCAGACACTTGCAGCTATACAAGACAGCTGCACAGAAAGGACATTATCTTTAAAATAAATTCAAGACTTCCAGATTTTTACCTGGTTCTCTCTCATACAAAGTGTCAATCTTGATTTTGTCCAAAATGTCCTTTTCCGCTGCATAAAAAGGAGAGTAACCAGCTACAAAATTATATGTACATACCGTTTTGCTTTAGTAAAGGTTTTAAGTCAACGTGTTTCTAAATTTTAAATCAATGAAGTTATCTAGGATAAATTTATACCAGAGAATCCTAATTTAAGATCCCATTGTTAACTGTGGTATTTAACATGTATGTGCATATATGTCCATAAATACAGTGAATAGCCATGAGATCTCTTTCCATTCCACACATCTATTCTGTCAGTTCACGGCTATAATCATCATTGACTCTCCTCTAAACACGGAACAATTTAAGGATAAATTAACCAAACCATAGGAATTACTGCTTTCTTGAAGATGTGTTTCGTTCCAATGTCGGTAATGGCCATGGATATGTTTTCTTCCGAGCAATTCTGGTTCGAATCACTGAACAACGTAGTGAAAATATTGAAGTGCTGATGTGAGAATCCGTCTCAGTTGGAAATTAAATACGATATGTCTAAATCGGTAAGGGAACCACCATTTACCCGTTTACTTTTGGGGTGGAAGGTGGCAGGCCTATGATTTATTTAAAGAAAAAATTGCAATCCACAAATATCTTCAAGGTAAACCTCTTTTCGATTGATTTGTAGACTAAGAGAACTCTGACATTAATTTAAAACAAACATGAATTCGAATTATATTGAAATAACAAGAGCAATTTTCTTAGTTGGAAAGAAAAACCTGCCGACAAAATTAAATGAATATAATTCCTCCCAAGAGCTGAAAGAGTATCCAATAAGTAGATGAAGCACGTTTTCAGACTGCACATATTTTGTCCCATTGAATCATAGTACTATTTTTCAGGTATAATACTTACTCAAAAATTGGACAGGAAATATAGATGTCCAGTGTGATATTTGACAGGAAGTATGCGAAGAGGTGTCCGGTGGAAATTTATATGTAGACACTTATTGAGAAAAGATGCTGTAAGCCAAAGCGGAGTTTAGTTCACAACATGAGTGGAATTCAAAGTCACAGTTTCTCAATAACGTTTGGAAGTGTTCAAACAACTACAGCACAATTACTGAGGTAACAATTCCGAAATAATACTGTAACATCTATATTTCCTCTCTCTCTCTCTCTCTTTCACACACACACACACATATACACACATACACGCACACATACACGCACATACACGCACACAGAATTAATAAACAGGTGCTTTAATCCTTTGTCAGACTTTTACCTTTGTTGTATCTGTCCATTTCTAAGATTTATTCATTTTAGCGAACTCTAAAGGTACATTCAACAGATTCTAACTTACAACCTTAACGAATTCTCATTTCAGACATCATAATTATAGTGATCCAGAAATAAGAAAGATATGCTTTTAAGTTGAAAACTCAAGGCATTTATATTAGTCACGCGTCACTTTCTAAAACTTATCTTTGCCTGTCTCGTTAGATTTAAGAGCTTGCTATCTGTCCGGCATCTGATGTATATTCCAGTGTCATAGTCATGAAAGACATTAGTATGCATGACAGAGAACGCCATCCTGAAGAGTGTTGGCTCTTGACATCAACCATTACCGGATCTTAGTATCTTTGGATTTGTTTGTTTGGAAACATCCCACAAGAAGTTAGATTCGTAGACATATTCATCTCCAAGGAGCAATATCGCATTAGAAGAATTATTCAGCAGACATGGAACATTTGGAATATACCCGTAAACATCTGGTCTTGTGCGGAATCTATAAGGGTTGATAACAAAGGACTGGTAGCATCGGTTTTGGATAGAAATACTCTTATATATTACCATTTTACTCAAATTACAACAAAGGAATGTTTTGAGTACAGGCGTTCCGTTATATGGTGCTACACGAGTATGGAGGAGTAAAAATGGAAATAGATATAAGAAGCTTGCGTCCGGTAGATCCCTTGTTAAAGTACACATGTATTCTTGCGCAGGAACCACATGAGCATGCCTTCTTAGAGTTTCATTCATATGGTCCCGCCACCTATTCTTTTTTTTCGGCATTTAGAAAGGGGTATGTTTTCATAAAAAGACTGAACGAAATCCTGCCTCGTGTTTTTTTTTTTTTTTTTTTTTTTTTTTTTATACCAGTGGTGAAGAAAATACAGCCTGGTTTTATCAGTTAATTTACATGATAGGGTGTAGCTTTAAAAATCACTTATCCGGTCTGGGCACTCGAGGAAGTTATCCATGTAAGTTCTACACGAATAATAATTGAAAAGAATTGAACAGAGGAAAGAAGGTGAGTTTCTGAATACAAATTTGTGTAGCTTTGTTAGAAATATTTAGACCTACCATACCCTGAGGTGACAAATCTTAAACTAACAGCCCAAAAGAAGGGTTTTCTCTGTCTCGTGTGTGACATACTTTAAACTGTCAGCTCAAAAGAAGGGTTTTATCTGTCTCTTGTGTGACATACTTTAAACTGACAGCTCAAAAGAAGGGTTTTTTCTCTGTCTCTTGTGTGACATGTATTAGACTGAGAGCCAAAAAGAACGGTTTTCTCTGTCTCTTGTGTGACAAGTATTAGACTGAGGGCACAGACGAATAGGTTTCCTTGTCACTCACGTCACATTTAGGATACCAACAGCTATATTATAGATGAAGATGTGCTATGTTCCCCTGGGAAAAGACTGAGTGGAATTATCCTAGTTAGGTTTGTCTCTAGATAAAAGTGTGATGCATTATTGTTTTGTAGGGCATTGAGAATATCCTTTAGTCAGTTCAGAGTAAATTCAAGTGTATGGAATTTACATGTATGAATTAAAGTAGCACCATTAAGGGGCTTTTATTTCTACTACTGGTATAGGCCAAGGCTTTCAATGCCCATGACATTACCTTCGAAGGCTCAAATCAAACGCGAATGCATGTTTTACGCGAGTGTGAGAGCCTTCTGTGAGTTTCGCGCAAGAGAATTTCCCGCGAGTGTCCCTAAATAAAGCTACTACAAGGAGTCCTGGTCAGGCCAATACTCTACCAGGCAGATTGATATACACTAGCAAATATTTACTCAATTTTTACTGCCTGTACAACAACTACTTCTTTTGTGTCGCTATCGTAGAGTGATTTTTTAATCAGCTATACCTGAGCCACCACCATAAACAAATCCAACTTGTTTACCTATGATAGTTTCTGTTGTCACAAATCCAGCATCACCGAGATTCATATTGGCCGTGGCGGTGATTCCGCAAATAACATAAGCGGCCACACTCACCCTTTGTATTTTTTAGTCAAACTCAGTTTCTTTGGCGATTTCATCTCGCAGCTGTTATTACGCTTTCTTTATTTCTTATCGCGTCGGTAACTTTGAGGGTCAATCATAATTCTTTTATTAATGTTGTCATCGTGAGACTAATTGCTCGACTGGATTGTCTTGTGTTTGGCTGCAACACGCTCATGTACCTCGTACCAAGCATTTTTCTTTACTAGTACAACCGTCATACATTCACAAGGCACATTACAACAATTGTCTCGGCACTAAATAACCTACTAATATTGCTCTGCCGTAAAAAAAATTAAACCCAAAAATACAATTAAAGAAAATATCTACCCGCAAAATATTTAATTCTCTGATGATTGTGCGTTCTGGGGTGTTGGCAGATTTTCATTTAGAAACACAACAATAACGCCTTTACTTTGTGCCTCTTTTGATCGTTACCTTCCGAAAACTTTTATGCGGACAACTTCGTCCTTGTAAGATAGTAGTTTTAATCTTTCACTTATTAGCTGAGTCAGTGTTGGTTTAAAATAATCGATGGGAAATATAAGCGGAGCACCTATTTTCACCCTTGTATTGTTTCGTTGTAGAATCAACATCGTCACCACCAGAGTTTTTGACAAATGCAACCGACAAGCTAGTCTTCGATTCCCTCCATTTCCATTAATTTTAGGTAATTTGTATCAGGCAGCTTCAAAACAACATCTTGAATGTCCACATACACATTTTAAGCTTTCCAGTTTGATCTTGATAAATCACAAACTCGCCTGGGTCGACGTCAACAATAACCTGGCTAGTAAGCACGATGAGATCGCTTTGATGTCTTACCTGGTCAGATCCACATAAGGAGCCGCGTTTGGTCTTTGTGATGCAGCATCGATAAATGTTAATATGCATTTACTACGTTATTAATGATGATGTAAAATCAAACGATCGAGTGCATGCACTGCTACAACAACAACACGTCCACATATGGGGCCGTCCAGCCAGTTTGCATTGAATAAAAAAGTTTTTGTTGTCTGGCCAAGTTAAATGATCGACAACTTCAAGTGTTGATGCATGTTCTTAAGAGTGAAAATCATAGGTATTACCACGTATACGACTCAGTGACTCCCAGGTCTTGTTGATGAATCTAGGTTACTGTTCCGGTTCCAGTGTGCGGGGAATCATCGATAGACGTTCTGGTCAATATCGGGTTTATGTGAACTTACCATTACATTTGAGAAGGTATAACACAATGTGTAAATTTGACACAACTCATATCATTATCAATGGCACAATGGCGCTTACTTTTTGTCACATCGCTTATAACCAGCTAATTGTTTTCTTATATCGCCGTTAATTTCCTGATTATTATTCACAGTATCGCAGTTATCCTGAATAACTTCAAGAACAACACTCCGCTGCTGAGACATTCTTCTGACTCCAGATACTGCTAGATAAACTAAATTGTACCATTCCATACGATCATCAACAATCCAAATTTTAATATCCGAAATAGTCAATCCTTGTGATGAATGAATCATTATCGCATATCCTAGCGTCCATGGAGATGTATCCATCGTTAACGCGTTCTCAACAACACTCACAGAAACCATAACAATATCATTTAATACAAGATTGTGTTTCCTCGGTTCTACCAAACGTCCCGGAATCTCAACTTCAATATTCTGACGTCGTGTATCTGCTGGGTGATAGCACAATGGTACTGGTAAATCTGAAATTTTTTCTTTATGCAACAAATAATTGCTGTTGAAGTGTATCATCAACTATCTTTCTACTTGCGACTATAAAATCATTTGGTCTCAACATATTCCAAAAATCATTCAGAGGAGTTTCTGGAATTACATCACACATTATTTCACATTTAATTTTATCTAGTTGTAGTGTGATTAATTTTTATAAATTCCCTTAATTCTGGATCTTTTATCTACTCATAATAATCTACGATTTTTTCAGCCATTCATGCCGAGATGATCCAACGAAAGGTAGTGGCTGCCCATGATCAGCGGACGTGACCAGAGCTGTATTCCCAGTCAATAACCAATCAATAAGAATTTGTAATACCTCCACGGCTACCATGCATATTTCATCCCAAATAATAATTTTAGGAATATGTTTTTCGCCCATTCGCTCAGGATTTCACGTATCTCCCTTCCACCTAAAGAAACTGTGACAAGTATGAGATTTCACTCCACGTTCGTTAATTTCTCTGGCGAGTCTGGCTAGTCTACGTGTAGGCGTAAAAAAAAACATATAAAAATTCAGAAATAATTCAATCTCACGAGTTATTTTAACAGAACCACCACATCCGTTAAGATAAGATAAACTGTTTTATGTCTGGATACCGGATCTTACACCGACGGTGCTAATGATAATTGTGACATTCGACTTTTTCCATAATATATATCCTCAGATTCAACGTCGCCGGATTCAGAATATCTACTTTTTATTTTTCATTCTCCATTCGCCCCATGATACATCGGTACCAATCTTTAACAAATCCGTATGTTTTTCATCTACATAAAATTAATCTGTTTATCGTCGATAATATGGTAATAATCATACGCAAGCATCGATGATCAAAAATTAGTAAACTGTGGTGATTCACCATCAATGTAGCTCACAACTGTACCTAATTTAGTTCCGTCCGGCAAGTAAACAATTTTCCAACTTATAAATATGCCTTTCTCTGTTGTATCAGTAATTATAAAATCGAGTTTTGCATCGTCGATAATTAATCTCGTGCAATGTCTTCAATGATCTTATGATCCTCTTTGTGTAAATTTCCCAATTATTTTTTTCCAAGATCTTTTGCAAGTTTATTTTCATATTCAACTTCATCGGGATTACGCTCAAAGATTTTGTCAAGAATAGATCTTTCAACGAGACGTAACCAAACTGTGGACGATATGATATTGCTTCACTTACAACTAACGACGCTAAAATTCCAGCATCCAGCATATATCGTAAAATTATTGTTGGAACCCAACATTTTTCTGACCAAACCAAACATAAACAATTTTCCGTAAACTCAAATGATTCAACATATGTAATCCAGTTAAATCAAAATCCGGTAAATATCCATTTATCGCAACTCTGGTCATCTCGTGTGCTGGATGTCCAAATCTCATAAAATATTTAGAACACTCTCCCGTTCCAAAACCCTTCCAGGATACGATGCAACCATATCAACGGAGATAAGATCCTTATGATCGTATTTAATATTCCACAACCCGTCGTGTCCGTATTCTCAGCAGCTCAGCTGCACATCGACAAGAAATTCCAATCTTGTAGGTCTCCATGAATTTTTCTCCTGAGCAAAGTGATCAGCAAGTGACGGAACGGTAAAACAACTACCGAGTAATCGTTCAGCATCATTGGTATATTTCAACGCAAGATTTTTCATTTCCGACTGGAGAGATTTTGCACGAGACATATCTCTATTAGGTCGTATAAACTGATCATAATTTTCACATTCGGAACTTTGAAACAACCACACAGATACAGGATCGCTTTTACTAATATTTTTTTTCATAAAATCAAATATATCACCATTATAAAATTTAACAGTTCTATCTCGTGGAAATATTGTTACGTCGGTCGACCACGCATGCGCGTTATGATCAACGATTTCTATCGAAGCTCCCTTTTATTTGTATTTTGATTCGTACAAAATCTCAACGGTTATTGTCTTTACCCTTATCAGAAATTTTAATTTCTTTTCCAGCGATCCAACGTTGTTAATGATACCCTATTGTCCCTTGACACGCTCAGCCCACTCATTAATTTTTTGCGTCGTAAATCCGTTAAACCAATCCCACGTTTTGCATTTGAAGAATGTTCTGTAACTCCCTCCGCTACGCAATTTAACCTCTAAAGTTTCATCAGTTTGAGAGTATCAACGCTAGGTTCATCATTCAGCGAATATATCGCATAAACAAGTGCCGTCACAGGATACGCTAGTTCATGATATGGTTTGTCAATAACAGTCAACATTCCTAGTTTGGAGTTTTTACTTAATGTTATAGCATCTCCAGCGTTATGTGATTCTCGAACAGGGTCACGTTTGTTACGGATAATCGATGTTACCTCAACGTCGTCTACCGCTACAATAAATGTTATTCTAAAAAACGTATCTTCGTTCGTCGAGATAATTCATAATTGTCCTTGCTCGCTGGTCATTCATTGTAGCATCAATTTGAGAGTTATCGTCTTGACTAATTCTGAATGTTGACCATACGTGAGCCTCACTATCGTTTCGAAACTCTTTCTTGGCTTCACGATCAGATTCTGATTCGGCAAATCAACCAGAGCTCGCCACTGCATGTCAGGGATTATTCTGTCAAGATCGATTCTAGCTTGAGAAGCTTAATTGCTGATAATCTCGTAAATTCTTCCATGTTATAATTAATGCAAACATATATTTAATTAAAGTCTTATTTGATAATGCACAATGATTCAAACATTGAATAAGTGTAAGCGGTTGATAATTGGTTCTGCAACTCCTTGTAATCGGACTTGTGTAAATGAATTCGTTGGATATCACATGCAAAGCGTGCAACGAGCTAGTCAAGGACCAAAACCATGTTTAAAATGTAAGGAGTCCGGGGAAAATCGCAGTCGTGTATTGACTGTGGTGGTAAAAATGTACAGATCGCTGAAACGATATTATAATAAAAATTGATAGTAATGAATCTCGAATAAAAACGCAGGAGACCATTCCGCTAGATTTTCGTAACATGTCTCTCCGACAAGGGGGATACTTTTTCTAGTAACAAGATAATAATTCAAACAAATAATTTATACAATATAAATGGAGCAAGATGAATTTGTAACACATCCCATCGTTAAAAATTATGAGGCATCGCATGATGGTGTGATTAGGAAATGTCGATTGAAAAGAATCAGTCGGTTTTGTTACTGATGCTGATTATCTCATGTTTGGTGTTAAAAAATGTATCACTGTCACAAATTTATCTACGAGTGTTTTCACGGACTGCTCAAAGATGGACTTGTGATTGATAATATTGATTCAGATTCAAAACATAATTCTTTAAATAATTAGCAAGCTATTGCACCGAGTCAGAATTGGAAAATTGGAGGTACCGGTAATAATGATAAGAGTGCAAGATCAGTTAAATCTGTGATTGTAGAGACAGGCAAAGAAATAATATTTCGATATTTGCCGAGCTTCAGTACAACGTGCCGCAAATAATATAACCATATCAGCATTTTCAGAGAAATACAAACAACGAATAATATTTCAGTATTTCACTCATGAAGACAGGATACACTATCGTAAACGAAGAATTTCAACGTCCTTGACAAGGGAAATATCTCTGTCAAGGATACGTAGAGAGATTAAAGAGTAACCTCGCTTGTACTTTACAATAGCATTCTCTTATCAATGAATTATTTTTCTTGGTTTTGGCGTAACAAGATCCCTTACATCGCCTTTCGCCTTATGAACTTTGTTAATACCCTCAAATACTTGTATTTATTCTTCTAATTGTGGTTGATCCACAGCTATTTCACCTGGAAGTTCTTGTAGAATCTTTTTTGTTTTCTTAGTTCTTTTCGCGATTTTTCCAGTTGCTTTAGCGGTTTGCTTTAACGTGGGAAGAAGACCTTCAGTAGCGTTTCTAACTCATTCGGTAGCCTTTGTAACCGGTTTCAATAACTGTTCTGCACATTCTGCAAATTCCACTCGTGCTTCCTGACGCTATTGTAGTTGCTGTTTGACAGGATCACGGACATGGAGATATTTCTTAATTGCGTCCATTCGTTGTCGACCTAATTTAGCTGTTCGAGACTCCATGGTTAGCGTTATTATTGATCTCATAATGATCTAATTATGCCACAGGTTTTACAAACATGGCAGCAGAGAGGGTGAGCGAGGATATCGCAGACAAAAATAAGCTAACCCGATTAGACGCTTGTCTGTTCATTTTCGTAGGAAGTTTTATTTTCGCGAAGAAACCTTCTTACAAACTGGTCTGTTCACCCTTCATGCTGCTTTCGGTGCTCATTAAAAAACAATCACCCTACGAGATTTCGTCAAACTCGGTTGCTTGGTTCACGTCGTATCCCACCAACAGACCTCGTGTTGTTTGCAAGGGTAAGTATACTTCTGAATCAAGTAATATTTTAAGTGTTGTTCTCAAGGATATTTATTAGGGACTATTCTTTATCTACTGTTAATCAATGACTTAGCCTTGCATCCCGTGGACTCTAACACAGATCTTTTCGCTGAGGACTCCACTGCATTCATCTGGTAAATCTCTCGAAGCCATTGAAAATATATTTTAAATCAACCTCAACAATATATCAGTTTGGTGTCAGCAAAATGCAATGCATAGTAAAACCTCTAACACGAAATGTATGACAATCAGAACAAGGCAGCGCCTATATTCTAACATGGTTTTACGTCCCACTCAAACTGGCTTACACGTATCTAGTATTAAAAATAAAATAAAAAACTTCTTGGTATCTACAATGACCAACATCTCAGCTGGGATACACATATCGATCACTAATGTGCAACGGTCGTCAAAAGAACAATTCTCATATACTTACTGTCGAACTTTCTACCTCCCTGTTACTTGAGCTTTATTTTTCGGGATATATACTACCACTGATAAACTACGGTTGAACCGTATGTGGCACCTCATCCAATTATAATCTGTCAACAAAAATGCTGCTCGAATAATTCTTAAATTTAAAACAACTCACTTGAATTTTTTGTTTTCACGAATAAATTGCCTCCTTATACTAAAACGTATTATTTATTTTAAGGGGAGCCTTTAACGATCTTTTTCCAAAGTATGTCTCTAACCTAACTGAACTAAGATCATAAAAGCTACAAGTATACTCCGACCAAAAACTAACAACGATCTCGTTTCCATGATCGAAAACCAATATTTTCAAAAGCTCATTGACTGCATCAACACCTACTCTTTGGAATTCTTTACTCCTGGGGGATACGTAATTCAAATTCCCTTGATTTGTTTAAAACATCATCAAAAGAATTATTTCATGACCAGCTAAAATGATCCATTGAAGCCTTCCAATAGGGAATTCTATCACTGTGTCCAGAAATAATATGTGCACGTTTTATTCGATACATGTATATTTTATTTCTGACATGCTGAAGTGTCTTTACCTGTGTATAGTATATTTTTCATATATGCATATCTTAACCACTATAGCAGTGCTGACCAACCTTTTTGACACCATGGGCCACTGAAAAATGTTTTTCTTGAAGCCAAGGGCCGCAGCAGAAAAATGAAAAGCAACGATTATATAGCTACTCGAGCTCTGGCGGGCCATTTAAAATCAGCCCGGGGGCCGCGGGTTAGACAGCACTACACTATAGCTACACATATTAATTCATTTGAAATCTGTGTGAGTAAGTGTGCGAGGATACTGCAGTGCATGTAAGTGAATTTTAGAACAACACATTTAGTAGTAGTAGTAGTAGTAGTAGTAGTAGTATTACAATACAGATGTGACTACAGTTTTCAACGAGGATAGGAAATCATGGGGGATATTGCTCTCTATGAGAATTTTAACAGGTTGGATATCTAGACAGATACAAGTCGAATAATACAGAAGAACCACAGTGCAATTCACTAATATATCTGTCGTCTGCTTAACTCTATTTTGAGAAAATCGACATTAATATTAATATATTTTGTCAAAACAACTTTAAATGGTGTGTGTGTGTGTGTGTGTGTGTTGTTGTTGTTGTTGTTGTTTTTTGACGTTTTATGGCAGAGCGATACAAGGCCATCATGTCGATCAGTTAGTCTATTAATAGAAAAATTATAATAGACCCTCAAAGTTACCGACGCGAAAAAAATAATTGAAGCGGAACACATCTGCGAGATGAGCAGCAGAGGAGCAGCAGCAGAGGAGGGGAGCAGACCACTTAAGGGAAGGGTCACCCTTGTTATACAAAAAAAATAGTGACCCTTCATAGAGGTCAAATACCATGTCTACGATTATTGTTTGTCCCCAACATAATTGTAGACGAGCCTCCTCTGCTGCTCAATCTTCATCTGAATCTTGGGAATCTTCATCTGAATCCTGGGAATTTGTTTTATGTTTCAAGTAATATTCAAGTTCTGATGGTGGTTTTTCTATTTTTGGATTTATGTTTTTTCTTTTTCTGTAATATATTATCAAACTTCTGTATCGATCTCCACCGCAATTTTTGCAAATCTGATATAATCCTCTAATGCCGTTGTTACATCCAACACATCTTCGTGGACCAGCATGAGGGCTTTTCTTTACAAGATAATTATGTTTTCTGCAATATTCTCCACGACATTTTTTATCACATTTGTTAGTGGTTCCTTGACGCAGCCACGCACAATTGTTCATTATATTAATGATATCAGTTTAATTTTATCATCACCCCCGTTATCCAAATATTTTATCAAGTCCAATACGATATCTTGTTCTAGGATCGTGCAAATTTATTGTTATAAACCCGTGCGGAGTAGTTTGCGCTCGTGAAAAGAAGTTTCTGAATTTAATTATATCCATATCTCCGCTGCACCAGGTTTGATGAATATTTCGCAACGTGTGTGTGTCTACGCCATTAAATACAACTAAAATGTTACAGTTATCTCTGATCACTTTTGGTATTTGTGTGTATCGTTGAGTAACATAAACAACATCGGTATTTTTATGTCTACCACGGGAAAAAAATCCTAGCTGGATTTGACTGTTTATCTAGCATCACATCGTCGTAGACAACTAAATTATTAATAAATCCGTTTAAAACATCAACGGACGGTGCTTCATCAATATCTGTTATAAACTCTATAACATCATTATTTTCGTCCAGTAATCGCGCGTTTTCGTTAAAATCTTTAAGTACTTCATAACATCGTTGATCATCAGCGGATGGTGCTACCAAATACAACTTATCCCATTTCAACCATCTCATTATCAGATTAAGTAATAATTGCGTCTTACCCGATCCAGATGGTCCCATGATAATCATTCTGATGGAATTCGGTAGTGCAGGATGGTGTTTAACTGGCTCTCGCTGCCGAGTTGCTGAGAAATCAATTATATCCATATATATTATAACATGAATTTATATTGTTTACGCTGTAAAGTTAAAACTCCAACCACTGATTTAGCTACGGTTATAACAAAAAATAAAAAAATAGCGTATGGTGGAAAATGTTCTGTATGCGGTAGAAAGAAATTTTCGTTTTTACCTAATAGGCGCGGTGGTGATATTGCTAATTTGATGTCAAAGTTTCCAGGTTCTCCATGGGCTAAATACAGCGGAGAAAAACATCTACCAGGATATAATTATTGCGGTCCTGGTACTCGACTCGATATCAGGCTTGATAATCAGGATCAACCAAAACCAGGCGAGGAACCAATAAACGCCATTGATCGAGCTTGTCATGTTCATGATGTAGCTTATAAGAGTAAAAATCTACAAGATAGGCATATTGCAGATGTGAAATTAATTCATTCATTAAATTCCATAAAAAATAAAAATATCAGAGAATCATTAGCTAATTGGTTAGTAAGATCCGCGATGAAAAGTAAATTAGCGCTAGGGGCTGGTAATATATAATGGAATCGATTTATTATTCACCAATTGGATACTGGAAGGGTAAATTAGCAATTAGTAAACTCGCTGATGCAGCAGCGGTTAAACATTCTGCCGCTAGCGCGTGGTTGTCCAGGCAGGCAATATGGCAAATTTATCTACCACGTCCTAAACAAATTCAGTACGCGTATTTCAGTGTCAGTGTTCCTAATGAAGTTCATCAAGCTGATATTTTATTTTTACCATATGATACTGTGCGTAGAAAAACGTACAAATACGCGCTAACTGTCATTGACGTTGCAAGTAGATATAAAGAAGCAGAACCGTTGACGACTAAAACAGCTGCTGAAGTAGCCGACGCATTTAAACGAATTTATCAACGAGGTGGTCTGCGATGGCCACAGCTACTACAGGTTGATCCTGGCAAGGAATTTCTTGGTCCAGTATCATCGTTGATGAAACAACATAACACCAAAATACGACGAGGGCATACTGCAATTCATCGTGATCAGGCGATTGTTGAGCGATTTAATCGAACACTCGCTGAGCGGTTATTTGGATATCAATACGCGAAGGAATTGATTCAGGATAAAAGATCTCGTGAATGGGTGGCAAGATTACCAAGCGTAATAGCTGCATTAAATAATGAGATTACACGAACAACTAACATGAAACCCATTAATACAATTACCAAAACAAATATACCAACACAACGAAAAGATATTGAAAGACAAAAAATAGTGGGTGATGTTACAGTTAGATATTTATATGAGCCCGGCGAACTTGAAGGCGGTAAAAAAAGAGCGACTGATCCTATTTGGAGTGTTACCACGCATAAGATATCCACCGTGACAAGATCGCCAGGTAGACCCGCAATCTACAGACTAGATTCGGCTGCTCCTCAACGCGGATTTGTGCGTGAACAATTACAAGTGATCCCTACGGATACACAATTACCACCAAAATCACTTAACTAGCACCCAAGGCGCTGGCGCCTCTGCGTCGATTACATTCAAGACAGGTCAACATGATATTTTCTCGTGTATGACCAAGATTGTTATTTTTTCTATCTATGGTAAATTGTCTTGGATCATTTTTCAGATACCGCCATAACATTATACAATTACAACTTGCACAATGATTATTCTGTTGTTGTTTTAGCGCATTAATAAAATCAACATCAAGATCAAAATTGCGTTTATTTTTTTTATCACACTGTCTATAACCAGATAATTTTTTCTTATTATATCACCGTCAACATCATCATTGATCACTGACGAGTCCATGACGATTCGTCTTAATTGAGATATTTTTCTAACTCGAGACACTGCGAGATAAACCAAGTTCGACCATTCGATGTGATCATCAACGATCCAAACAACTGTATCAGTAATAGTTAATCCCTGAGATGAATGAATCGTCATCGCGTATCCGAGCGTCCACGGGGATTTATCAGCACGTAGAGCATCTTCAACAACATCAACGTCGACGGCAACAATATCATTCAGTACAAGATTCTGTTTCCTCTTTGACTCTCCTGGTATATCAACGTCGATATTTTGCCGTCGCGTATCTGCTGGTCGATAACATAGTGGAACTGACAACGTTGGAAACTTTTCTCGTTGCAACTGAAACAACTCCCGCTGAAGTGTATCACGAACTATCTTTCTACTTGCAACTATCAAATCGTTTGGTCGCCACGTTTGCATAAAGTCTTTCATGGGTGTTTCTGAAATTATCTCGCGCATTATTTCACACTGTATTTTATTCGGTTGTAGTCCGATTAATTTTTTAAATTCCTTCAATGCTGCATCAAGTGCTCTATGATCATCAGTTATTTCTTCGTAGTGGTCGACAAAGTTCTTTAGCCAATCATGTGGAGATGGTCCAGCTACAGGTGGTGGTTGACCGTGATCGCCGCACATTATCACAGCAGTATTTCTTGTTAACAACCAATCAAGAAATGTTTTTAATGTTTCTTGCGGTACAGTGCATATTTCATCCCATATTATAATCCTTGGAATGTATTTCTCACCCATCCTTAAAGATGTCCATGTATCACCCTTCCATCGAAAAAAGCTGTGATAAGTACAGGAATTAACACCGCGTTGTTTCATTTCTCGCGCGAGTCTATGTGTGGGTGTTAGCACGATCATATCCGAGTTCTGAAATAGTTCGATAGCTCGAGTGGTTTTACCACTGCCGCCAGGTCCGTTTAGATAAACCGTTTTGTGTCTAGTTATTGGATCGTATACCGATGGTAACAACGAAGTTGTCAACGTTTGATATTTTTTACAGTAAATATCTTTAACCGCAACATCAGCGGATTCGGAATAATCGAGCATATATTCATTTTTTATTCTCCACGAACCCCACGATGCATAAGTGCCTATATTTAATCCTTCTAACAGCATTGAATGTTTTTTGCTTATATAAAACGAATCGGTAGCAACTCTGACGGCATGCGTAGAAACTTTATTTATCATCGATAATAGATTTATTGAAACATACGCGAGCATCGATGATCTTAAATGAGTATACTGAGGTGACTCACCGTCCATGTAGTTCACAATTGTACCTAGTTTATTTCCATTTGACAAGAAAGCTGTTTCTCGACTTACAAACGTGTTCTTGTTCGTTGTATCAGCGATTATAAAATCTAACTCAGCGTCGTCCATGATCAATCTTGTACAATGTTGTCTGTGATCATACGCTGCTCCTTGGGTAAATTTGCCAATTATTTTTCTACCAAGATCCTTCGAATCGGTTTCATCCGAATGTGGTAACCAAACTTCGGTTTGTTTTCGATATGATATAATTGCTTCGCTGATCGTCAGCGATATTAACATCGTGCAATCAAGCATATACCGTAATAGTACTATTGGTGTCCACATTTTTTCCGAAAAATGTTTTCCAAACCAAACATAACAAATTGCATGGAGTCCTTTAGACATTTCGAATGACTCGATACGAGCAAATCCAGTCAGATCAAAATCCGGTAATGGTCCATTTATCGATACTCGCGTCATTTCGTGCGTGGGATGACCGAATCGCTCAAAATACACAGAACAATCTCCGTATCCAAGAAAACTTCCCGGATAACACGCAACCATATCAACTGAAATAACATCTCTATGATCGTATTTAGTATTCCATAGTCCGCCGTGTCCATATTCGACACAACTGGATACTATGTCATTGAGAAAATCAAACCGAGTTGGTTTCCACGAATTTTTCTTTCTAGCAAAATGAGCCGCAACGGACGGAACAGTAAAGCAGTTGGTCAATAATTCGTCAGTGTCATCAGTGTATTGCAGTGCAAGATTTTTCATTTTCTCGTGAAGATGATTTGTTCGATAAATAACACCATTAGGTCGTACAAACTGATCAAATTGATTATTTTCTTCCACGCAAGAATGAAATAACCATACTGACACAGGATCGTTTTTACTTATTTCGTTAATAAAATCAAACATGTATCCATCAGAATTATCTATGGGATAACATTTAACAGTTCGATCTCGTGGAAATATTGTTACTGCGTTAGTCCACGCGTGTGAGTTATGATCAATAATTTCGATCGAAGCTCCTTTTGATCTATATTTTGATTCATACAAAATTTCTCCAGTTATCGTCGCTACGGTTATTGGAAATTTTAATCTTTTTCCTAACTCAGCGACATCTTTCATAGACGCACCAGTATCTTTAACCATTTCTCCCCACGTGTTTATTATTTTACGTCTCTTATCCGTTAGACCGTTTCCACGAGTCAAAACGGTAAAATGTTCTGTTACTCGTTCAGCTACACAATTTATTTTTGAAAATTTCATCGGCGCTAGTTTATCAACGCTAGGTTTTTCATTTATCACATAGATTCCATAAATAACCGCGGTCACAGGATATGCTCGTTCATAATACGGTTTGTCAATACCTGTCAATAGACCTGGTTTGGAATCTTTACTTAGTACGACAGTTTTTTTATTACCGTGGACAGGATCATATTTGTCACGGATAATCCAATCATTTGTTTCTGTCAAAACGACGAATTTTATTTTGAAAAGATACTTGCGATTACCTTGATGAATATCAAAGAGGTAGTTAATGATAATTGCTGCTCGTTTGTCGTTGATCATAGCGTTAATGGCGCCGTTGCGTATAATCTTGAACGTTGACCAGACATGAGATGCACCATCTGTGTGAAATTCTTTCTTGGCGTCGTGAATTTTCGAGATCAAACTTTTATTTTTCGGATCAACCAGATCTCGTACTGGTAAGTCTGGAGATATTCTGTCGAGGTTAAATTTATCCACGCTCCAGGGCTTTATTCGGGATAATCTATCGAATTCGTTCATACTATATTTCAGACAAGTATTTAAATTAAAATATTATGTATACAATGTCTCAATGCAGATGGCTCATGGTGGGTTCATTGACTCGTTGTAATAAATCCTGTAAAAGGGAGTTCTGCGGACAACACATGCAGTGCGTTAACCGTGGAAGCTTAGGACCAATACCATGTCTGCGATGTGGTACTGGAGTGCGAGGAAAAACAAAATTATGTGGAAAGTGCGGGGGAAAACGGTTCAGAGAACTTAAAAGATATTATGACAAAAAAAATAATAATAGTGAAAATGCTATAAAATCCGTGGAGGATTATCTAACTAAGTTTTCAGACAAACAATAATTTAAACAAATAATATTATCATATATGGAGCAAAATATATTTATCCCACATCCTGTCGTGACAAACTACGAATCAAATATTAATGGTATCATCAGAAATTGTATGCTTAAAATGCCGGTTGGTTTTGTCACTAATACTGGTTATCTAATGTTTACTGCTGGAAAGAAACATTATCTGTGTCATAGATTTACCTATGAGTGTCATAACGGATTGATCAATGACGGTCTTGTTATTGATCATCTTGACGGGGATCCTCAGAACAACTCCTTATCCAACCTTTGTGTTGTCACGCAAAGCGTGAACTCTGCGCGTGGTAATACTGGAAGATGTAAGACAGTTTCTAGAAGGGTGATCAAGGCTACAAACACAGAAACCGGTGAAGAAATTATATTTCAGTCTATGAACGCGGCTGCGAAATATTTTGATATTAACTCGCGTGCGGTGAAATACGTCGCAGAAAATATAACCAAATCTGCTTCCTCAAAGAAATATAAGCAGAAAATCACCTTTCAATATTGTTAACTATCATTACCACCTCGAATTATATTTAACCACATTGAATTATATTAGTTGCTTTATGTCCCCCTTATACTACTGAATTTTTAATTATACAAAAGGGAGATTACTTTGTAATATATAGTTTTCTTCGTAAATTTCCGATTTTTATGGTCAGATTAACCATTTACGTCGTAATTAATTACTCGTAGAAGTATATTTATGGTTTCTAACTTACAAAATAGAAATTTCCCATCATACAACATAGTGAGGAACTGAGGTAACTTGACCGTTGTTATTGATCCGCAAGTAGCTGTATATGCTGCATTTACAAACCGTTGTTATGCACAAATCGATCACTGCACGCAGGTTTATATTTGCAGTCTGTTACGAAAAACACTGTTATATTCAGAAACCGTTTGTTATATTCAGAAACCGTCATTTTAATGTAGAAACAGTTATTTAAATGTAGAAACTACTCCGCTGTTTTAATTCAGAATTGCTGTAGCTATATATTAACTTCCGAAACATATGTTTGTAATAAGATTTGATAGCTCAATCCGTATCGAATTGGACTGTGACGCTCGCGGTCCAGAATCGAATCCCATGACTGACAATTGGTCGGTGGTTACGCATATTAGCGATTTTTATAATTAATTGGGGCACCGCCAGCCTCTCTCCGCTCTCAAAACCATCCAAACCACGTATCACCGGTGGTTGATACATGTTTTGTACCACCCACGGGTTGATTATTGGGGTAGGTGGTTCTGTTGAGCGGAGAAAATGGCCATTCATTCATTACATCTCATTATATATATTTCATTCATTACATCTCATTACATTCATTCATTCATTACATCTCATTACATTCATTCATTCATTACATATTTACTGAACCTGCTAAAAGACTCGAATAGAGGTTCATTCATAATATATGTTTGTGCCGTCCCCCTTCTTGGGCCTCTAGACCGTTGTTTGACGGGTTAGAAGCTCTCGTAGAAGGAATATTTCATGTGCCTGGTGAACTTGATAGAATGCGATGGCAATCTATGAGTTCTTGGCTGTACTGTCTTTCATTATATGTTTGTACTGTCCTTGAAACATCCCGACGAACTCGCTAAAGACTCGATAGGGGTTTAGGGATATTTTTTTTTATTTTAAAGATTTATATATTATATAATGAACCATGAAAATATCGAAGACATTATTTCTGCCATCAAAAAACTAGAAGAAAACAGAATTAATATATCTGATGAACTAAATCCTGAAAAAATAATATCTGATTTTGAAACGTTAGAAGAGCTTAAGAATGAAAATAAGTACGTTCTATCATCTCAATATAAGTTCATAAAGCGGATTCAGGCAGCTATGTTTCAGTCGCTAGCTACCGTAGAAGATAATCAGGTGAAGGAATTCGTTCCTCTCTCCGCCGCAGTTGAAAAAATTAGATCGCTGTTATCCCACGAGTACGAGGAAAAGAAAACAATTAGTACTCGCATAAGACTATTAAGAAAAATTATGTTAGCGAGTAACCCCGTCCAAAGTAGTAATTTTGAAGATGACTGAGATCTTTGATGGGTTAGTTGGTACTTAGATTTATTATTTTATTTCTGAATTATTATTTTATTTATTCTGAATTATTATTTATTTCTAAAATTGATGGGTTAGTTGGTACTTAGATTCATGCAATTTGTAATTTTGATGGGTTAGTTGGTACTTAGATTCATGCAATTTGTAATTTTGATGGGTTAGTTGGTACTTAGATTCATGCAATTTGTAATTTTGATGGGTTAGTTGGTAGTCAGATTTATTATTTATTTACTGAATTAATTTGTTTTTTTTACTGAAATTTAACAAAATTGTACAAATTTCTTAATTTTGACTACCATTTACCCCATCAAATTTACAAAATTGTACAAATTTCTTAATTTTGACTACCATTTACCCCATCAAAAACATAAAATTGTACAAATTTCTTAATTTGAGTACCATTTACCCCATCAAAAACATAAAATTGTACAAATTTCTTAATTTTACAAATTATTTATTTCTGAATTATTATTTTATTTCTGAATTATTATTTATTTATTTACTGAATTAATTTGTTTTTTTTTACTGAAATTTAACAAAATTGTACAAATTTCTTAATTTTGACTACTATTTACCCCATCAAAAACATAAAATTGTACAAATTTCTTAATTTTGACTACCATTTACCCCATCAAATTTACAAAATTGTACAAATTTCTTAATTTTGACTACCATTTACCCCATCAAATTCACAAAATTGTACAAATTTCTTAATTTTGCAAATTATTTATTTCTGAATTATTATTTTATTTCTGAATTATTATTTATTTATAACTCTGATGGGTGAGTTGGTACTTAGAATCGAAGATTCTGATTTATGCAATTTATAACTCTGATGGGTGAGTTGGTACTTAGAATCGAAGATTCTATTTATGTGAAATGATCAAATTTTCAGAAAAAAATAAAACATTTTAAAAAAGATGAATTACCTCATCAGATATATTTATTCGACTTTGATGCAGGAGTGCGCCGGAGTTCATTGTGTTAATAATAAATCCTCGTTTCCGTGGCTAAATTGTTCTATGTTTTGTGAAAACGCGCGTTTTCAGGTGTATAAAAACCCTCACGTGCTGGATCTTTCTACGACTTTACATACAGATTTATTACAAGCTCTTCTCCACGTAGGTCAATTAAGCGATTAAGGTGGTCCGTGAGTTTGAAATTTATTCGTGACAAATACTGATTATGTGTGCGTAGATAGACAGGATTGGTTGGTACTTGCACGATCAAATCGCCAGGGGGAACTTGTGGTGTGAACGTGTATAGGATGTATCCTTGTTGAGCCTGATTTGATCTTCCGAGATCTATTTGATAACTGCCATCAATTACGTCACAAACTAGGTTAACCGCGATCGTCGATGTTATATTAACGATTCCCGGAGATATGTGTCTCCCGCCGCCGAGTGGATCATTATTATGTCTGAGAACAGTTGCTGGTGGGGTTATTTTTGTCCATGCACCAAGTATTTTAGGAAAGAACTCATCAATGACATCATTGACAGATTTTCTTAACTACACTATACCCGGGAAATTTAAAATTTGGTACATCGGCTTCTGTTAATTTATATTTATCTAACCATGCTTTTGCATCAGATATTTCAGCAAATTTTAAACTAAGCATCGCTTGAACTATTCGGTCATTAAAATATTCCATATCTGATATAAGCTGATTTAATATTTCCACACGCGTGATGATTTTTTCACGTGATGACGCTGATATGTCAAAAATATGTTCGTTAAAATATTGATTTAGTTGATCTAGTTGTTTTTTACATTCTTGATTGATTTCCTGAAAATATTCAATAATATCACTTCGATCAATACCAAAAATATTTCCTGTTTCCCCAGAATTTATAAAAGTCCACGCCTCAACATCACCGACAAATATAAATAATCTAAGCAGTGATTTATTTTTTAAAATACGTAGTTGTTCCCGGTATGATGGATTAATTTCATGATACGATTGCCTATCAGTGACATAATCAGACTTTTTCGGTTCTGGTGGTATCTGTGTTGTCGGTGGTGTTATTTCAGGCCAGCCTAGCACGGATCTGATTGAAGATTGATAAATATCAACGGCATAATCAGGCTAGTTTATTTCAATCGTCGAGGACAGCGTCGGCTCATGAACATTAATTGATATTTTTGCTTCTTTTCCTGTTATTGATTTTATTCTACGAGCAAATTCATCACTGATTTGTTCGACCTCATAACTACCAGTTGGTATTCCAACAACAACCCAGTCAGGTGTTCCATCGGGTTTGTTTTTATCAGCAAACACAAGCGAATTATTTGCTGGTGTACCATTAAATGATTTTGATCTGATATTTGGCCAGCTGTAATATACTCGTAATTGTGCTAGTGCAATTTCATTCGCGCGAATTGCTGTTGGAAAATTGATGTTAAATTCAGGATTAATCGAACTTAGCGAGATCATCGTGGTTTTGTGCGGGGTTGTGTTTGTCACGATCTGCTGCAGTAATTCCGTCATTATTGATACTCGTACCTTTAATACCGGCGCAATTGTATACGCTGATCATCATTGAAAACTCAAAATCTGATATAATTCCATCATTGAGACTCGCTGATAACAACGAGGATAACCTCGTGTATGCGACAGTTGCTATGTGTAATTTTATCTTGTAATCGGATAATTTTTCGTTCGTGCAAGTACATATTTTTTTTTGCAACGATATTAAGCACACCTGCAATTGTCGTAGTTGCACAAACACAAATAGTCACAGCTACTGGTGCCATCATTGTTACCGCGGATAATATTATTCCGCTTCCGGCAACAACAGCGGATACCGAATAAACAACAACGTCGATGATAACTAATCGTCGTTGATACTTTTTTATTTTTACTGTATATTGTTCGACTCGATCTTTCAACGCTGCCTGCCATTCACGCGCTTGATTGTACCTAAATCCTTGAACGTCGATAGCACTCATTATATTTTATGCCGTAACCAATTGAGGTGTTCCAGCTACAAATTCCAAACACCACCACAAGGATGTTGCGGTTAATTTCTTATCAGCTGCTTCCAGAATAAATATTTCTTCGGTTCCGCTATTTAATATAACAGATACAACCCCGGAAAACCTGTCGGTGGAATGACGCCATGGAAACGTTGTAAATATTTCAAATTTTGCAGCACTAAACACAGACAGCCTGTACACGCCAGTGACTGTTGCAGTATATTTGATAGTATTATTTTGCTGCGACCATGTTGCAAATCCCGATGATACCGTGCATACGATGTTGGTAATATGCCCGGAAGTTATTCCGGTTGGAATTTTAATCAGACTTGTTTTGTTAACGATTTCAGGAATTCCCGCTACGATGTCTTGCTGTGTTCGTTTGATCGTGTCTAGGTTAGTTTTGATATCAACGAGATTTATGTCAACGGCGTGCGGAGTACCGAAGAATTTATCTATGGATTCGTCGGTTTTTTGAAAATTTCTTCGAAATCTTCCAAAAGCACCTACGTGAACATCATACTCGGCTCTCAGCGTGGATAATTTACCATCTACGGTATCAACATAATTTTTCGTTGCAGCATCTTCACCGGATGTTGGATCTCCTAAAACTACTATTTTATTTCCGTTCATGCTAAGTTCACCTGTCATTGTGTCACCGGTATTTTTTACGCGATTAGCAGCAGCTGCCGTAATTTGATTTCTGATGGTTGTAAACGATATACTTGAATCCCTGATTCTGCCGCTGTCAGTAAACACGGGTATATTATCCGTAACTGTACCAAGTACTCGTCGAATTATATCATTCCATTTGATATTGCTGCTTTTTAGTTTACCATGTCGATCCTGGAAAATAACAACCTCATCTGGGTCAACTCCAGCCAGGTTCATAATATCAGCGAGGTCATCCTTAGTCGCATACTTCGATAGATCAACGTCACCGGGCTTTTTCTTAACGCGTGAGGAAGATCTTCCGTAAATATCAACCATTATAATAAGACCTGTTGTTTAAAACGAATCGGTTGCTTGTATAATCATGCACGACTTTATGTGGCGGCCTGGATGATTTTGATATAGCATCGAGTACATTAATTACTTCACGGCCGCATATTGGCGGATCTGTCATTGTTTGTGTGGGTAGCGTTGAATACCAAACTTTGGTTGTTGCGTGAAGTGGTGCAACATACTTGATAAATTCAACAGACGGAGCTAACCCGTATGAATCAAAATAAACGATTCCACGTGGATCAACCGCGTATTATACCCAATGAGTACCAGGTCCGGAACGTTCGTCGAGATTAATAATACCTGTTTCGAGTTTGTTTGGTTGTTTTGGTAATTGATCTCGCATGAAAACACCTCTAAAGGCAGATATTTTTAATCGTTTAGCGGCATCAAGTAAATCAAAATTTGATGCTGGAACGTCTAACGTGGAAGCCTTAGACCTCTTCCCCAACGAGATCCTGGCAATCTTAAGCTGCGTCCCTTTTTTTTGTATCCTTGCCCTGTTGCTTTCTTTAGAGCCATTCCAGCAGCTGTTCCAACAGCACCTAACGCGGCTGCCTTTGCTACGGCTGGCGCGGCAGCAGCTATTAATGCCGGAATGGCCGCGAGAAGTGGAAATATACCGCCTGTTTTAATTGAGTCTTTAACCGCACCCGCAGAGAGATTGAGTTTGACGCCTGTTTTTGATTGTTTAGCGTCGTTGAAATGTTTAAGCTGGCGTTCTGATAATGATAGTTTATTTTGACCACCCGTGATCTGATCTCGCTTTAGTGATATTTTCATTCCGCAGTTTTTTGCTGAATTTGATTGAAGGTTTTTAATCTGACCGTGAGTCAGACTGACACTAACGTGTTGATATGGCATTTTATGATAATACTCGTGTTTTTAAATAACACGATTAAAGATTTTCCACTGGTGCATCAACGACTCTCATTCGACCACTACCACCTTCAAGTAACATGGCTTTATCGCTGAGAATAACCGCGATTGCTTTGTAGGCGCCGCGAACAAGTGGTGGACCAGCTATATCAGGAGGAGGGTTAGTAACACGAGCTCGAAAGTGTATATCAACGACAGATTGTTTGGATAAATCAAGATGTTCCAACGAAAAGTAATAAATCTGATATAGTTTTGTAAAATCTAACTGTGATATTTGCAGCCCAGTATCTACGTTTTGATCACGTCCCATAAATGACATCAAACGATGATATGCACGCGCTACGTGATTTGATCAAAATTTAACAATATATCCTCAGCCGGTTCTTGATGTCCATTTATCCGCAAGGAAACTTCATTAACTCCAAGGTTGTCAAATATCATATGTGAACGTTCTTGATTACTCGTCCGAGCATTATCTTGCAGCGCAATAAAAATATGTCGTGGTGCAGAAACACCCTGTTGTGATGCTATATTCCATGTAAATAAACCATTAACAGAGCTTTGAATAGCATCTGTGGTTGCTGTTAACCATGACATCAATGATTTACCGCCTTGATCCATAAAAGATAGTAATTTTTGTTCTTCAATAATAGATGGAATCATTACTGGCATCCACAATGAAAGCTTTGATATATTTACTTTACCATCAGCGACACCAGCACCTCGCCAGATTGCATCATTATCATTATTTTTTCTTACGAGCACAATTGTGTGTTTAGCTCCAAAGATGACCTTTCTAACATTTCTGCAAAATCCAAAGATGTGAGATAATGGAATTGCACGTGAAAAATTTCTATCATTTCCTGACAACGCTGCTCGGCGTGTTGCAAATCCCAGGTTGTAAGTCGCATTAACACTTTTTATAACATCAAATTCACCACCTGGTCTATCTTCGTGCTCAAAGTCAACCGGTTGATTAACAACTGAAACATTTTGTGGTGCTCGTAACTTAGTATATTGAACATGATCAGCGCTGTCAGTAATATCCTTAGCAAACATCATTGTTGGACCGGCTGATCTTGTGTAATCATCAGAATATCTGGCTAGACCAATTATTGTTGTAGCAACATCGACATCCTTCTGAATTGATTCAATATTTTTTCCATCAATCATGTATGTGGCGCTATCAAACAGTGCCATAATCCCGTTGTTGACAAAACCAACACGCAAATTAGCAGCATATGGCGTATTAGCTACAACATTTGTTACAATTCTACCCTCTATTTCAATAAACGCCTCAGCGGGCAAGAAATATCTACTTGTATCATGAACCTGTAATTCGATTCTCCCCCACTGATTTGGTTGTCTTGCGTCATAGGAATAAAATTGATAATCACGCACTGATTCATCTTTGAGGACCGGTGCATCCATGTCAAATGCTGGGTCGGACATGCGTTTAAACATTTTATTGTAATTACCATTTTTCCAAATGATAATCATCGTCGACGAAGACCGCCTCCCGCTATTAAATTCGCTGTTATATTTTTTTCTGCTTCTTCAGATAATTCCGCTAGTTTTTGATTTGCAGCCTGATTTATTATTTTACTGACATTTGCTGGCATAACCTCAGTACTTGCCAGTTTCACTGGTGGTTGTTTTCGTCTTATTAATCGTGCTAGTCTATCTTTGATCGCCGAGAACGCCTTACCAGCAACATTGACAATTGCACCAGGAGCTTTTTCACGAATAGCCTCAATAGCCTTCATACCTAATTGTTTTACAATCGGTATTGCTTTTGGAGCCATCCTTCTAAATAAACCCTGAATAACATCACCAAGTCCATCTCCGTAAATTACTTTGTAATTTGGCAGTCGTGAGTTTACTACCCTGACCATGATCGGTCCACGTTGAGCAGTATGTATAATCATTTTTATATACTGATTGATTAATTGTTTAGTCACTGTGATAATCATCAGCAATTTCATCAATAAGTGAACGATAAATACTGCGATCCATAATACCACCTTGAAATAATCTTCGACAAATATCAGATATTTCATTGGTTATTTCTGTTGAGTTATTTCCTGCACGTTTTCCCCTATGAGAACTTCTAACCGTGACACGTCATTGAGGATATTATTAGGACAAACAAAATTATTTCCCAGACCACTTCCCGTTGCTCCTTCTTCTTCTGATTTCTTAAATAGTCTTAAGGGTGATCTTTCTTCTGTTTTTTTAAGTAGTTTAGCACTTTTTTTTAAGTTTCGACCTAAACCCTTCCCCCGGTGAAGAAGATTGTTGTTGTTCTATTTCTTGCAGAGGTGGAGGAAGTTGATATGAAGGTTCCTGCTGGGAGGGTTGTTCTTGTTTTAGTTGTTTTATTCTCTCTTTATAAAGTCTTTTTACTTCTTCATGAAGACTTTCGTATTCTGGACCTCTAGCTTGTTTTTTGTTGTAATATACGCGATATATCCATTTAACAAAATTATCATCATTTACTTTTTCATGACTAGGTTTTAAAATACTAGATTTATTAAATATACCAAATAATATCATTTCAGGTAATTTTTCTCTTTCAGTATTTCTAATATCTTCAACAGTTCCTTCGTTAAATCTTGCAATTAATTCTAAATTCTCTCCTACTGGTTTGAATTCAGATGCATATTTTTTTCCCACGTCGGCGACTTCAGTACGAAGTTTTCCAATACCTTCAAGTATTTCTTCACCGACAGGTGGAGGTTGAGTTGCAGCTATTTCCCTGGCTATGCCAGGTGGAAGATCTCGTAAAATCCTTTTTGTCTGTTTAGTTCTTCTTGCTATTTTTTCAGTCTGCGCCGCAGTTTGTTTTGATACCGGAAGAAGATCTTCTTTGATGACTGTTGCAACTTGTTCAGTAGCTGCAGTGACGGGCTTAAACAGTTTTTTAGTTTCTTCTTCGTACTCAACTTGTGCTTCTTGCTGCGCTTGTAGATTTTTTCTAAATGAATCTCTAACAGGAAGAATTTTTTTAATTGCTTCTAATCGTTCTCGAGCTATTCTTGCAGTATGAGATTCCGGATGTACCATTTTATTATAACATAATGATTTAATTATTATAGCAGCAGAGGGGGTGATGATAAAATTAAACTGATATCATTAATATAATGAACAATTGTGCGTGGCTGCGTCAAGGAACCACTAACAAATGTGATAAAAAATGTCGTGGAGAATATTGCAAAAAACATAATTATCTTGTAAAGAAAAACCCTCATGCTGGTCCACGAAGATGTGTTGGATGTAACAACGGCATTAGAGGATTATATCAGATTTGCAAAAATTGCGGTGGAGATCGATACAGAAGTTTGATAATATATTACAGAAAAAGAAAAAAACATAAATCCAAAAATAGAAAAACCACCATCAGAACTTGAATATTACTTGAAACATAAAACAAATTCCCAGGATTCAGATGAAGATTCCCAAGATTCAGATGAAGATTGAGCAGCAGAGGAGGCTCGTCTACAATTATGTTGGGGACAAACAATAATCGTAGACATGGTATTTGACCTCTATGAAGGGTCACTATTTTTTTTGTATAACAAGGGTGACCCTTCCCTTAAGTGGTCTGCTCCCCTCCTCTGCTGCTAGATGACATAGCCAATGGAACTGATTTACTAAGAAAATATAACGGGTGAGTGGGGCTGTAGATGCTATTTGCGGAATCACCGCAACGACCCACATTGACTTTGGTGTTAATGAAATGTGACCACAGAACTATCATAAATACACCAATCGCATTTGTTCTGAGAGATAGCGCAGACATAGCTAATAAAATTGCCTCGCTACGGCAGCATTCAAGAATACGTGTCTATTCAGAGCTTCTTACGACGGTACAGGGTGGTCTCATTACAATTACCAAACTGTACTCGATGGCTATTGAGGATAAAACACTTAGCATGCCTGGAATGCAAATCATGGAAATGGAAAACCACGCCTCCACTTACAGATAAGGAACCGGGGCGATAGCAATACAAAACAAGTAGCTGATTTACATGCAGTGAACATATTCGCCACTGTTAATCTACTTGGTAGTGTATTGGCCTAACTAGGACACGTTATAGTAGTGTAGCTCAGGGTCTCTCGCGGGGATTCTCTTGCGCCAGACTCGCCGCATTCTCGCATACTCGCGTATATCATGCACTCGCATATGATTAAAAAGTTTTCGCTTGAATTTAATATGATACTCTCAATACCCTACAAAATAATAACACAATGCACTTTTATCTGGGGACATAACGATCTATGCAAATTACGTTCCGCCTTTTCCCTGGGCACCTTAAGACAGCTTCCTCCCTTGTATAATTGTAGATATCCTAAATGTCATATCAGAGACAGGGAAAATGTTTCTTTCGAACTGTCAATCTAGTACATGTCACGTTAAGGACTGTGAAAACTATTGTTTTGTGCTGTCAGTCTAGTACATATCACGTCAGGGACAGAGAAAATTGTTCTTTTGAGCTGTCAGTCTAGTACATATCACGTCAGGGACAGAAAATTGTTCTTTTGAGCTGTCAGTCTAGTACATATCACGTCAGGGACAGAGAAAATTGTTCTCTTGAGCTATCAGTCTAGTATATATCACGTCAGGGACAGAGAAAATAGTTTTATTGAGCTGTCAGTCTAGTACATATCACGTCAGGGACAGAGACAATTGTTCTTTTGATTTGTCAGTCTAATATTCTAATGCATTTCATGTCTGGGTGCTATATGTCGAAGTGTTTCCAACAAAGCTACCAAAAGCATTTGCATTTAGAACCTCGCAAAAATTCTTCTGTTATATTCTTTTTAATTATTATTCGTTTAGAATATGCATATTGAACTTCCTCAAGGGTACGGGCCAAATAAGTGATTTTTGAAGCCACGCATATAATGTAAATTAACGGATATAAAAACGAAGACCATATTTTGCCCATCCCTAGCGAGGAATGACAAAAACGTATAACATTGCAATGAAAGATAAATTTATTGTTATACTATTCTTTAGAAAACAGAATGTTAAATATTTTAATTAGTCTGATTCATTGTTTTTTAAACTGAAAGAGTATCAAACGTGTATTCTGAAGCCAATAGTCATCTTATAAGCTTGCCCAGGGCACAATACTCAGTATGTCTTTTACATTAGTCATGTTGAATCCACTTTCCAATGTATGGCTCCACATATGTTCCGTAAAGGAGCATGCCAATGGTCGCCGACGAAAGCCGTTTCTTCGTAGCGATGCACATGCCCAAAGCTCCAACTTCGAAAAGCGGATGGACTTCCTGCATTTATCTCTGAAAGGCTTAAATTTAAAAGGATCTAGTCCGGGTATAAAATATTCGGGTGGAGCAAGATATACTCCTTTTTCCTCCGAAGGCTTTAAAATATAATTGTCTGCTACATAATTCCTATAGTGATGTGTCAGGTAATATGTTCCTGTGGCGGCGTTATACCACATATTTAGTGGAAAAAACGAGGGCAGGTTTTCGATCAGTGTTTTCATGAAAATATGCCCCTTTGTACATGCCAGAAAAGAATCGGTGGCGAGACCATCTGAATGAGACTCTAAGATAGCGTGCTCATGCGGTTCCTGCGCAAGAATACATGTGTACTTTTTCAACAAGGGATCTACCGGACGCAAGCTTCTCATATCCATGTCCATATATACTCCTCCATACTCGTGTAGCACCATATAACGGAATGCCTGTACTCGAAACATGCCTTTGTTGTAATTTGAGTAAAAGGGAAATATATAAGAGTACTTCTGTCGAACTAGTTTTCTGGCGGAATTATCGGTCCAAAAGCGATACTCCCAGTCCTTGTGATTATCCCGTACAGATTCCACACAAGACCAGAAGTTTGCGGGTATATCCCGAATTTTCCACGTTTGGTGAATAATTCGTTCGATGCGATATTGCCCCTTAGAAGGGAACTTTTCTACGAATTTAACTTCTTGTGGGATCTTGTCAAACAAATTCATGTTCAGCTTCGTCATTTGATATTCGGACCAAAGACACGAAGATCCAGGAATTCTTGAAAAGTATTGATTCACATTACTCTCTGGGTGTACGGATGAAATGGAGCACGAGTTTTCTATTCCACACAAATACCATGCAGTTAGAGATAAGTAGATAAGTAGCAGATGCTTGAATAACGAGGAGAACGTAATCAAACTGAGTTTTCTGGGTGGCATCCCTGCAGTGATTACTTACCACAAAGCTACATTAGGGTAGTTTTTCCTCATCACTTCTTGGTGTGTATTTTAACTTGAAACAATCCCAGAACCATAATAATTGCCACTTTTCAGATATTCGCTCGATCGTTTCTTCTTACAAGAGTCTTCATTTAATAATTACTTATATATAGTGATATATCCACTTCTTAAAACTGTGGGTGACAATATAAGTCCAACTCCATTCCACACCACGCCCTTCCATGAATGGCTTAGTTCAAGAGGATAATAGTATATCAACACCATGAGGCAATACAGTATGTCGACTTATGAAAACTGATTAAATTTTCCCTCATGGCAGTTAACTAAATGAAATGTTGTTATTTCTTCTATGAACTGTTTTTACATGTTTCAACGCTGCTGAGTCATAGCTATTCTCTCGTTTCGATTTCTTCAACTAAAATCCGCAATTGCAAATCAATGCATACAGATGAGGGCTTCATAATGGAAGATAACTGTCCATACTTTTCCAATTCAACTCAGGTAGCAAGTTAGATGGCTGGAATAAAGCATGCAGACGCCATGCCAAAGGAGCAAGCAAACCTTTGAATTATGAGTGAGTTAAAATATCGTCTACTCCCTGGATGATTATGTTTGTTAACTCAGCCTTACCACACATTTAATCTTTTTTAAGTTTTGGATGCGTTAGTGTATAGTTCAAATCAATAAAGTTATAATTATATTCTGTTCTGCTAATTTTGCATTAACTTGATAATCTGATAACAATTTCAAACAAATTCCAATTATCACGTGGACAATTTTTGCAAATGTGATTGCTCATACAAAATGTAGAAGAATATATTCGCTTATAATTTCTGTCCAATTGCAAACAAGATAGACCATGATCTGCCGTCACACAGTGTGCAGGCAGATCAGGGTTTATGTTTATTCTACTGAATATTTCTAACACACTATATAAAGCTAGATCTATATAGATCTATAGGCTCATCATGCGAGACTATATATATATATATATATATATATATATATATATATATATATATATATATATATACATATATATATATATATATATATATATATATATATATATATATATATATATATATATATATATATATATATATATATATATATATATATATATATATATATATATATATTACTACGGTATGATGTTAATCACAATGCAACCTCTGAACATTACGAAGAAAAAAAATTCAACACATTGTTAATGATAGCTGGCCAGAGAATTGAATAATTAGGCAGGTGGACTAGGAGCATATTTAAACGTGTACTCAGATTCCCTCTAGTGGTATTATACTCACAGAATGTGGACTTTGTTTACATATCTTTGTCATTATCATGTGCATGGACACTTTACATTAATTTGATATTATTTTTTAAAATTACTTACTTTTGTACATTCGATATTTGTAAAAACGAGAAATATACATTTTATACCTTTTATAGACCGCCAATCTGACATAAAAACGTTTGACATCAGTAATCTAGAACGGGGATCTTGCACAAACAAACATTTGACTTTATGAAAAACGTGGACATTACATACCGAAATCTGACATTATTCATATAGTCAGGTGAATCTTATATACAACCACATTGACATTACATACCGAAATTTGACATCATTCATAAAGAAAGGGCAATCTTATATACAACCACACAGACATTACATACCGAAATTTGACATCATTCATAAAGAAAGGGCAATCTTATATACAACCACACAAACATTACATACCGAAATTTGACATCATTCATAAAGAAAGGGCAATCTTATATACAACCACACAGACATTACATACCGAAATTTGACATCATTCATACAGAAAGGGCAATCTTATAAAAAAAATACCACATGGACACATACTGAAATTGGATATCATTCATACAGAAAGGGCAATCTTATATACAACCACACGGACATTACATGCCGAAATTTGACATCATTCATACAGAAAGGGCAATCTTATATAAAACCACATTAACATAACATACCAAAATTTGACATCATTCATACAGAAAGGGCAATCTTATAAAAAAAAAATACCACACGGACACATACCGAAATTGGACATCATTCATACAGAAAGGGCAATCTTATATACAACCACATTGACGTTACATACCTAAATTTGACATCATTCATACAGAAAGGGCAATCTTATATAAAACCACATTAACATAACATACCAAAATTTGACATCATTCATACAGAAAGGGCAATCTTATATATAACCACTTTGACATTACATACCGACATTTAATATCATTCATACAGAAAGAACAATCTTATATACAACCACAGGGACATTACATACCAAAATGTGACATCATTCATAAAGAAAGGGCAATCTTATATACAACCACACAGACATTACATACCGAAATTTGACATCATTCATAAAGAAAGGGCAATCTTATATACAACCACACAGACATTACATACCGAAATTTGACATCATTCATAAAGAAAGGGCAATCTTATATACAACCACACAGACATTACATACCGAAATTTGACATCATTCATACAGAAAGGGCAATCTTATAAAAAAAAGTACCACACGGACACATACTGAAATTGGACATCATTCATGCAGAAAGGGCAATCTTATATACAACCACACGGACATTACATACCGAAATTTGACATCATTCATACAGAAAGGGCAATCTTATATAAAACCACATTAACATAACATACCAAAATTTGACATCATTCATACAGAAAGGGCAATCTTATAAAAAAAAATACCACACGGACACATACCGAAATTGGACATCATTCATACAGAAAGGGCAGTCTTATATACAACCACATTGACGTTACATACCTAAATTTGACATCATTCATACAGAAAGGGCAATCTTATATAAAACCACATTAATATAACATACCAAAATTTGACATCATTCATACAGAAAGGGCAATCTTATATACAACCACTTTGACATTACATACCGACATTTAACATCATTCATACAGAAAGAACAATCTTATACACAACCACAGGGACATTACATACCAAAATGTGACATCATTCATAAAGAAAGGGCAATCTTATATACAACCACACAGACATTACATACCGAAATTTGACATCATTCATAAAGAAAGGGCAATCTTATATACAACCACACAGACATTACATACCGAAATTTGACATCATTCATAAAGAAAGGGCAATCTTATATACAACCACACAGACATTACATACCGAAATTTGACATCATTCATACAGAAAGGGCAATCTTATAAAAAAAATACCACACGGACACATGCTGAAATTGGATATCATTCATACAGAAAGGGCAATCTTATATACAACCACACGGACATTACATGCCGAAATTTGACATCATTCATACAGAAAGGGCAATCTTATATAAAACCACATTAACATAACATACCAAAATTTGACATCATTCATACAGAAAGGGCAATCTTATAAAAAAAATACCACACGGACACATGCTGAAATTGGATATCATTCATACAGAAAGGGCAATCTTATATACAACCACACGGACATTACATGCCGAAATTTGACATCATTCATACAGAAAGGGCAATCTTATATAAAACCACATTAACATAACATACCAAAATTTGACATCATTCATACAGAAAGGGCAATCTTATATACAACCACATTGACGTTACATACCTAAATTTGACATCATTCATATAGAAAGGGCAATCTTATATAAAACCACATTAACATAACATACCAAAATTTGACATCATTCATACAGAAAGGGCAATCTTATATATAACCACTTTGACATTACATACCGACATTTAATATCATTCATACAGAAAGAACAATCTTATATACAACCACAGGGACATTACATACCAAAATGTGACATCATTCATAAAGAAAGGGCAATCTTATATACAACCACACAGACATTACATACCGAAATTTGACATCATTCATAAAGAAAGGGCAATCTTATATACAACCACACAGACATTACATACCGAAATTTGACATCATTCATACAGAAAGGGCAATCTTATAAAAAAAAGTACCACACGGACACATACTGAAATTGGACATCATTCATACAGAAAGGGCAATCTTATATACAACCACACGGACATTACATGCCGAAATTTGACATCATTCATACAGAAAGGGCAATCTTATATAAAACCACATTAACATAACATACCAAAATTTGACATCATTCATACAGAAAGGGCAATCTTATATATAACCACTTTGACATTACATACCGACATTTAATATCATTCATACAGAAAGAACAATCTTATATACAACCACAGGGACATTACATACCAAAATGTGACATCATTCATAAAGAAAGGGCAATCTTATATACAACCACACAGACATTACATACCGAAATTTGACATCATTCATAAAGAAAGGGCAATCTTATATACAACCACACAGACATTACATACCGAAATTTGACATCATTCATACAGAAAGGGCAATCTTATAAAAAAAAGTACCACACGGACACATACTGAAATTGGACATCATTCATACAGAAAGGGCAATCTTATATACAACCACACGGACATTACATGCCGAAATTTGACATCATTCATACAGAAAGGGCAATCTTATATAAAACCACATTAACATAACATACCAAAATTTGACATCATTCATACAGAAAGGGCAATCTTATAAAAAAAAATACCACACGGACACATACCGAAATTGGACATCATTCATACAGAAAGGGCAGTCTTATATACAACCACATTGACGTTACATACCTAAATTTGACATCATTCATACAGAAAGGGCAATCTTATATAAAACCACATTAATATAACATACCAAAATTTGACATCATTCATATAGAAAGGGCAATCTTATATACAACCACTTTGACATTACATACCGACATTTAACATCATTCATACAGAAAGAACAATCTTATACACAACCACAGGGACATTACATACCAAAATGTGACATCATTCATAAAGAAAGGGCAATCTTATATACAACCACACAGACATTACATACCGAAATTTGACATCATTCATACAGAAAGGGCAATCTTATAAAAAAAATACCACACGGACACATACTGAAATTGGACATCATTCATACAGAAAGGGCAATCTTATATACAACCACACGGACATTACATGCCGAAATTTGACATCATTCATACAGAAAGGGCAATCTTATATAAAACCACATTAACATAACATACCAAAATTTGACATCATTCATACAGAAAGGGCAATCTTATAAAAAAAAATACCACACGGACACATACCGAAATTGGACATCATTCATACAGAAAGGGCAGTCTTATATACAACCACATTGACGTTACATACCTAAATTTGACATCATTCATACAGAAAGGGCAATCTTATATAAAACCACATTAACATAACATACCAAAATTTGACATCATTCATACAGAAAGGGCAATCTTATATACAACCACTTTGACATTACATACCGACATTTGACATCATTCATACAGAAAGAACAATCTTATATACAACCACAGGGACATTACATACCGAAATGTGACATCATTCATACAGAAAGGGTAATCTTATATACCATCACTTCTTGCTTCATTCGTACAGAACTGGGACTCAACATACACACGCTTTTGCTTCAGCCATACTGAGCGAAGCTATTGCTTATGGTTGTGCCATGATAAATGCAGAACGTCTGTATGCAATCACACGCATGCACGCGCGCGTGTGCTAGTTTATTTGATTTGGCATATGTAAAAGCAACATCAGGAAGCGAAAAAATCGACATCTAGCAACAGTTACGTACCATATACCTAATATATCGGTGAGCTATCGGTCAGGATTTTGAGCTGACAAAATTACTAATTTAGCGCAATCGTCATTAAACAAAGGTGACTGCACCTTCAAATTCTAGTTTGTACATTTCGATTTAAAATTAAATACGATGAAAAACTGCCAAATATTAATTTATGGAAACTTGCTGGACAAGTCTCGAAAGTCCGTTAAAAGTTACTATGCTCTAGAAGACAGCATCAGGAGCTAGTATCAGGATATCTGCCGTTTCCATTGTGCTTATGTCAGTCTCATGTCCGTATGTATGATACCACATATGCTGTGTGTACGAAAATGCATAAGGCTTCCTCTCGTATCCCCTATTTGCCAGGGATTCACATGCCCACCGAGTCATATTGGGCAAATATTCGGGACGATAGCAGGTCATTCGAAAAAAGTCAAACTTGTCCGAATCAAACGATGGGAAGAAGTACTCAGGTGGAGCCAGATACACTCCGTCATCATCTGTTGAATCGAGGAGCTGGTTTGCTGCGATATAATTCCTGTACTGAAGAGTTAGAAAATGAGGTCCAGTAGCGGCCAGACATATTGGAAAATGGTAAAAGGATGGCAAAGACTGAATCAGTAGTTGCATGAATGGGTGTTCTTTCCGGCACGCCATCAGCGCATTACACGCTAAACCGTCAAAGCGACTCTCTAGCATAGGATGTTCGTGTGGTTCTTGTCCGAGAAGGCAAGAATATTTTCGTAAAAAGGGATCGAGTGGACGCAAACTCTTTACATCTAGATCTGCATACACTCCTCCGTACTCGTACAGCAAAATGTATCGTATGGCATCAGCTCTGAATATGCCATGACTATAGTGGTCGTAGAATGGAAGAAACATGGGATATTTGGTGTGAACCAACTGTCTGGCACTTTCATCTGACCAGAAACGATATGTCCAGTTCTTGTTGTTGTCGAAGAAAGACTTTATCCAAGAATGAAAAATAATAGGTATGTTTCTTGTTTTCCATGTTTGGTGAAGAATTCTCGGGATGCGAAATGCTCCATTCTGTGGAAAGATTTCTTCTTGAGTTACTTCTTTTGGTATTTTATCCAACGAATTAACTCTCAGTCGAGCTTCCAGACTGATGGGTTTTGGGGGAGGGCATTCATCCGTGGAGTCGCTTGGTCCTTCTGTTGATGAGGGCATAAGAAGAGTGTCGCATGCGTCATAATGAGTAATTTTGGCAAATATTATTATGAGCAAACCGAGAATAGTCAGTTCCTCCCAATTTGCCAGTAGAGTCAAAGGGAATCCGAATACCCTGTGTAGATGCATGAAAGACAGAGCTCCTGAAAAATACATTTAATATACAGCCAACGTCTTTTTAATGTTTTGTGTTCACGAATATTAATGGAATGTATGAAAACGTTAGCACCCTACTGCGATATATTATGCAAGATCATTTTATTTCATCTAAATTGTCCTCTTTCTGTAATGCAAAACGTCTAAGTATATTCTAAATCATTGTTTTAAAAATGATTATGAAACTGTATTGCAAAACGTCTAGGTATGTTCTAAATCTTTGTGTTAGAAATCGGAATGAAACTCAGAACTCTTTTACTTGAACAATACGTTATATCTACTCCGACTCTGCATGTTTGGTATCTTTTGGTAAATCAAAAATTATATTGTCTAGTTATCAATGTATTTAACCATACACAACAATACATACGTAAAAATAGAGACCGGAAGCGATACCAAACATCACCGAGGTGGAGAATATTCAACACAGTAGTGAAGGATAAATATGTGAAGGGTAGCATTATTTGCCTCACGTTGCGAAGATGCTCTGAAAAGTAGCACACTGTTTAAATGTACTATGTATCACCCCTCTGGCTTTTTGTGCAATGTTACAATTTATATCGATAGTCGAGTTTGTGGAAAAATGTATTGATTGCTTAATATATTAATTAGCACGCAGCTCATTAGAAAAAAAAAAGTTATAAATAGGAAATATTGCGTAGATTATGAACATACAGTCTAAGTTGTTTCCGTTTGGCCATTTTTAATTCAAAATTAGAACGTATCACTTGCACGTGCAGCCTGTAGTAGCCACGTTTGCAAACGGTAATCATAGTTAAACTTTGCTGTTTTTATATCTAATTATCCGTTACATTCGTCATTATGGTCTTATTTGCAGGCGCAATATTATCATCCCTTTGCAACATATGCCAATTTATCAAAGTTTTGCATCCTAGTGAACTTTATGCCAATTTATTAAAACTTTCATTTGCTGACAAGATCTTTAGTCAATCAGGTCAAAGCCAACAAATCGACAGAATCAGAATTCAATAAGTGCGGAAAACGTGAATTAAATGGAAGACACTGCAAAGTTCAAACTATTCTACTCAACATGCCTATTTACATTAGGCAGTTTCACAAACAGAAATTTTCTCCTTCAAGATGAGACTTGAATGATGAAAAGGCAAGCCTCCTCTTCCTCCTCAATGTCCAGACCCAACTGAATGTTTGCATCGATGATAGCAACTCGACAACCCTTATGTATCTGATCGAAATTAAATAAATGTAGTAAAGATCGACTATCCCGCAGTTTTCAGCCCTTCTCAACTGGTTTGATTTGTAATGGAACAGATGTGATCGCTTTTTTCCAAGACTATGCAATTAAGTTTTTCTTCATTTCTTTTGAAAAAGTATAGGCCTACAAGGTGACACTAGACTTTTTGATAGGAAGCTATCAGCCTTGCAAGCCGTCAACTCTTATTTTTTGTGGCATGTTCCCATGCCATTTTTTTCTGTAAGAACCTGCTTGTATGTTCTCAGAATAATCTTTGCATCTTTCAAGGAATTCATCACACTCTTCTGTTTATGTTAATTGATGCATAGTCACTGTTGAAGTTTTCGATGATAGCTGATCCAGATGAAACTTCAGTTGGGTGGATAACTCTTCAAATGATCTCAAGCTTCTGGAACGAAAGGACCCGGAAAACCTGAACCAGAAATCGATGCACGGGTTGAAAGTGGTTGAAATGCCTGCCACCTATGTGGCCATTGCAAAACCTGGAATTTGTATTTCTTTGTCAGCGAGAATATAAGATGTACCTGATGAATGCAAGGAAAGCATAGCTCAAAGACACCAGTCCATGTCCAAAAAAGCATACATAACATTAAAAGGACCATACCAGATAAAGATTATGTCAAAAACGTCAGGGATTATTGGACATGGATACGTGTTGCTGGATTCACAATTGCTAGATCAATGTGAACAATCGCAAAACATTTAAGGCATTCCCTTGTCTCTCTTTGAGAAACTGTCATCATGCAGGTACTATATCAAGCCTTGTAGGCTGATGACATATTCTACACATAGACTGGTTTGCAGTGGATCATTTGGGCATGAGAATTCCACCCAACCCACATAGTACATGATATTATCCAGTTTATTCCACGCCTCTCAATCTGAAGCATATGATCAGGGTCTCACCAGCATCTATGTTGAAATTCTAGATGTCTTCCTATACGCTTTAAGCTGCGCCATTTCAGCTGTGAAACAGGTCATCTTCTTCGATCGATCGATATTTGTTGGAGATTTAAACCGCCACGTCCCTTGACGAGCATGAATTTAAATTTAAAGAACACAGCTCAGTTGTGTCATGCAGCGTTTCACAAACTGAAAATATCTCTGTATTTTCATTGTAACTAGCCCAGGCAAGATCTGTTTGATTATACTGTTGTTGATGGGGTCCATCAGGACTCGACATGTCGATGCCGGTCAAGACCACTGCAGCATCAGTTTTGATTTCCTTTACACTATATAGCTTACACAGTGCCCTGCATTCTTCTGACCATTAATATAGCGTAAATTTGCAGACTTGTAACACAGCGTAAATGTACAGACTAGTAATAGCGTAAATGTGCATACTTGTAACATAGCGTAAAAGCCAAACCATGTTATCGTATGGGTAAAAACGTTACGGAAAATGTTGCGTTTCAAAATGTGAATGTTTCCATGCAAAAGGAAAGTTATAATTATATTCACCTGCGTCTCAAAATAACAAGCATGCGTCGAAGTTAAACAAAATATGATATCGTTTAGTACATCTCGTACATTCTGAGCTTGATTTTGGGTCTGCTAGCCTCTTGTAGTTCCTTGCATTTTACGATAAGTTACGGGTACAACGGTTACCCATATCATAATCAAATAAACTATCAAATTAACCAGAGGCCATCATATCTTAAAGAAGGATAAAACATCGATAATTACACAACTGCGAATAGATTGTAACGTGGAATTTTAAATGGGTTAGTTGACTTCTATCCTTTTTATATCACATGTCATTGACCCTAATGGCGGCACGAGGGTTCGATGCGCAGGAAAGAGGATGTTATTTAGTGGCGCCCCTACTGAGGCACCCGGAGGCGTGGTCCGATAAATCTGACACACAAATCTGTGTTGATACTGATGGACTATTTATGTCTGATTTCACCTATTCATAAAATAGAAGAAACGTTTGCAGACAAACATGTCCGCAACATATTGATGTACGTTTGAGACACTTACCGATATTTCTCGCGTCGGTTGAAGAGTCCTTATGGCGACATGTATCCTACGCTTGGCGACTTGTACATCCACACTGAATAACTCAACCCTATGCACTGTGGCCATTTTGAATTTCGTGCAAGATACGGCTATTATCAAATACCTGTAAGTGTTTAAACTGTATGAGTTATCCGGAAAGAATTGGATGCAGAAAACTTGGATATTTTAATAAACAGATGAGATCAGACCAACAATCGTCCATCAATATCAACACAGATTTGGGGGTTTGATTTATCACACTTAAAGAGACAATGCTCTAAAGAGCAAATTTATTGGAACCCTACTTTGCAGTAGATAATTTTTTTTTTATGTCAGTTGCCATCCTCCATTCCCCCCTCCCCACTTTTAAATAAATGTTTTATGAAGATTTGCCCTCGTTACACTATGGTGAGGCGCAAAACTGTGAAATTTTTAACCTAAAAAGAAACGTTGATTTTCGCCTGGGGTAATACCTCTTTGATCCCCCTCGCGTCCCTAGTGAATGACCGCTGACCCTTCATTGCCTTTAACCTTGCACTTATTTATTGACTCATGTGTATGTAATTAAATATTTAATGACTTTATCGTTACCATCAAGCAGCTGAACGCCAAGGCTACCAGTACAGAAATTGTCCAAGTTTATGTGGGGGACTGGTTCCAGACAACAGTGGGAGTGCGTCAAGACTGTCTCCTGTCACCCACTATTTTCAACATCTACTTAGAGCGCATCATGAGCGAAGCCCTGGAAAACCACTGTGGGACAGTCAGCATTGGATGGCGTAACATCACCAACCTCCGCTTTGCAGACGACATTGATGGGCTGGCAGGCAGTGAAGACGAGCTTGCCACCTTAGTGAAGAACCTGGATGAAACATCTTCCAGATTTGACATGGAGATAAGCGCTGAGAAGACAAAGCTGATGACAAATAGTGACAAACAAATCTCAGCCAAGATTAAAGTCAGAGGACATGAACTGGAAACAGTGAGCCAGTTCCAATATCTTGGTTCCCTAATCACTGAAGAGGGATCAAGAGCAGACATTTTGTCAAGAGCAGCACAAACAATGGCACCTATGTCAAAGCTAAGACCCATCTGGAGAGACAAGAATATCTGTCTGAAAACTAAAATCAGACTATTGCGAGCTCTAGTCATCTCAGTCTTTTTGTACTCATGTGAGGCATGGACCCTGACAGTAGAATTACAACGAGAAATCCAGTCACTTGAAATGAGATGCTACAGAACCATCCTTGGCATCTCTTACATGGACCACATCACAAATGAAGAAGTGCGTAACACCATCAGGCGCGAAGTAGGCCAATATGAGGACCTCCTCACCACCGTCAAAAAGAGAAAGCTGAAATGGTATGGCCATGTCACTAGAGCCAACAGTCTATCTACAACAGTCCTGCAGGGCAGCGTCCAGGGTGGCAGAAGGAGAGGTAGACCGAGAAAAAAATGGACTGACAGCGTCACAGAATGAACCAGGAAAAGTTTTGCGGAGACACAGGCATTGGCACATGATCGAGACAAGTGGAGGGAACTGGTCAGATGTTCAGCAGCACAGTGCCTCGACGACCACACTAGGTCATGAGACTGATGATGATGATGATCGTTATGTCGAATTTAACCCTAACCCCATTTTTAACATTAGCAATTCGAGATTGATATAAAGGTAAGTAACTCAATTTCTATTTTTTAATGAAAAGGCAGAATTAACTAAAGCTGTTATTTTCGTAATCTACACAAAATTTACTATCAGAAACATGTAATGTTCTGGCTGCATACAGTACATTAACCACCCCAGTAATAATTCTCTCTCTCTCTCTCTCTCTCTCTTATTACGCTCCGGGTTCACTCATTTTCGATACGACGAATGAAAAATACATGATCAAGTAGTTTAAATTATATATATATATATATATATATATATATATATATATATATATATATATATATATATATATATATATATATAGTGTGTGTGTGTGTGTGTGTGTGTGAGAGAGAGAGAGAGAGAGAGAGAGCATACTTTACCAAATACTACTTCACGCTTGCAAAAGGATTTTGAGAGTGTATAACGCAAAATCGCATTTAAATTCGTGCGATGCTTTATCGATCAATATCGCATTTTATAGACACAATGATATTGTTGTGTACGTTTATTGATGAATGTGGATTTGAATCAAACAGATGACTGCTTGGCGTTCTATGGTTATGTATATGAAATCATAAAATTCATGGGCTGTTTGGTTTGAAAAGTCACCAGTAGCTCAGTAAACACTGACATGAATAACATGAATTTATAATTCTAACACCAAACCCGCTTCATTATAACTTATGGAGACAAGAGGGCATTTATCTGGTACTTTAGATAGTGTAGTAGCAGACACCAGTTTCAGTGATAACATTGTATTTTTATTTCTCACAGTAGTCTTCTGTAGTGTAATAGCAGACATCAGTTTCAGTGACAAAGTTGTATTTTTATTTCTCACTGTAGTCTTCTGTAGTGTAATAGCAGACATCAGTTTCAGTGACAAAATTGTATTTTATTTCTCACTGTCGTCTTCTGTAGTGTAATAGCAGACATCAGTTTCAGTGATAACATTGTATTTTTATTTCTCACTGTAGTCTTCTGTAGTTTCATAGCAGACATCAGTTTCAGTGACAAAGTTGTATTTTTATTTCTCACTGTAGTCTTCTGTAGTGTAATAGCAGACATCAGTTTCAGTGACAAAATTGTATTTTATTTCTCACTGTCGTCTTCTGCAGTGTAATAGCAGACATCAGTTTCAGTGATAACATTGTATTTTTATTTCTCACTGTAGTCTTCTGTGGTGTAATAGCAGACATCAATTTCAGTGACAACACTGGATTTTTATTTCTCACTGTAGTCTTCTGCAGTGTAATAACAGACATCAGTTTCAGTGATAACATTGTATTTTTATTTCTCGCTGTAGTCTTCTGTAGTGTAATAGCATACCTCAGTTTCAGTGATAACACTGTATTTTTATTTCTCACTGTAGTCTTCTGTAGTGTCATAGCAGACATCAGTTTCAGTGACAACACTGTATATTTATTTCTCACTGTAGTCTTCTGTAGTGTAATAGCAGACATCAATTTCAGTGACAACACTGGATTTTTATTTCTCACTGTAGTCTTCTTTAGTATAATAGCAGACATCACCTTCGGTGATAACATTGTATTTTTATTTCTCACTCTAGTCTTCTGTAGCGTCATAGCAGACATCAGTTTCAGTGATAACATTATATTTTTATTTCTCACTGTAGTCTTCTGTAGCGTCAGAGCAGACATCAGTTTCAGTGATAACATTGTATATTTATTTCTCACTGTAGTCTTCTGTAGTGTAATAGCAGGCATCAGTTTCAGTGACAACACTGGATTTTTATTTCTCACTGGAGTCTTCTTTAGTGTAATAACAGACATCAGTTTCAGTGATAATATTGGATTTTTATTTCTCACTGTAGTCTTCTGTAGTGTAATAGCAGGCATCAGTTTCAGTGACAACACTGGATTTTTATTTCTCACTGTAGTCTTCTGTAGCGTCATAGCAGACATCAGTTTCAGTGATAACATTATATTTTTATTTCTCACTGTAGTCTTCTGTAGCGTCAGAGCAGACATCAGTTTCAGTGATAACATTGTATATTTATTTCTCACTGTAGTCTTCTGTAGTGTAATAGCAGGCATCAGTTTCAGTGACAACACTGGATTTTTATTTCTCACTGGAGTCTTCTTTAGTGTAATAACAGACATCAGTTTCAGTGATAACATTGGATTTTTATTTCTCACTGTAGTCTTCTGTAGTGTAATAGCAGACATCAGTTTCAGTGATAACATTGTATTTTTATTTCTCACTGTAGTCTTCTGTAGTGTAATAGCATACCTCAGTTTCAGTGATAACATTGTATATTTATTTCTCACAGTAGTCTTCTGTAGTGTCATAGCAGACATCAGTTTCAGTGACAACACTGGATTTTTATTTCTCACTGTAGTCTTCTGTAGTGTAATAGCAGACATCAGTTTCAGTGATAACATTGTATTTTTATTTCTCACTGTAGTCTTCTGTAGTGTAATAGCATACCTCAGTTTCAGTGATAACATTGTATATTTATTTCTCACAGTAGTCTTCTGTAGTGTCATAGCAGACATCAGTTTCAGTGATAACACTGGATTTTTATTTCTCACCGTAGTTCTGTAGTGTCATAGCAGCCATCAGTTTTAATGACAACATTGTATTTTTATTTCTCACTGTAGTCCTCTGTAGTGTAATAGCAGACATCAGTTTCAGTGATAACATTATATTTTTATTTCTCACTGTAGTCTTCTGTAGTGTCATAGTAGCCATCAGTTTTGATGACAACATTGTATTTTTATTTCTCACTGGAGTCTTCTTTAGTGTAATAGCAGACATCATCTTCAGTGATAACATTGGATTTTTATTTCTCACTGTAGTCTTCTGTAGTGTAATAGCAGACATCAGTTTTAGTGACAACATTGTATTTTTATTTCTCACTGTAGTATTCTGTAGTGTAATAGCAGACATCAGTTTTAATGACAAAATTGGATTTTTATTTCTCACTGTAGTCTTCTTTAGTGTAATAGCAGACATCCGTTTCAGTGCTAACATTTTTATCATGAACGCTTTGGTACTGATATTTTTGCATAATGTTTTTTTATACTTGTTAAATCACATAGGGCAAAAGTTGAACCATGTTTTTATCTACTGTTCCGAATTCTTTGACAAGATCTGCCTTCCTAAATGCTGCACCACACAATCTGGTCCTCTTTTGATTCTGAAATTTATTGTAGTCAATCAGGTGATCATTAGATTCTGAATTTTATTTGACGCAATTTTAAGTCCTCATCCGATGCTAAATTCAGGTCCTCGTTTGATTATGAATTTTATTTCACGTAGTCAGGTCCTAATTTGAACCTTAATTTTACTGCGCGAAGCCAGATCCTAGTTTGATTTTGAGTTCTACTGTACGCAGTCAGGTCCTCGTTTGATTCTGAATTTTACTGTGCACGGTCAGGTCCTCACTTGATTCTGAATTTTACTGCACGCAGCCAGGTCCTAATTTGATTCAGAAATGTATTGTACGCAATCTAGTCCTAATCTGATTCTGAAATTGTATTGTACGCGATGTGGGCATATTTGTAAGTAGCCTTAATGCGTTTTATGATCTGGCTCCACTTTTCTGAAAGCGGCCTGCGATTCCAATGCCGTAAATAATCGGAAAAAATGGATTAAGGTTAAAGCATGTACTTGCAACATCTGCAACGCTAAGTGCCAGTGGAAACGCGGGCAGCTAAAAAAAAACAAGCGCTTGTAATATCGGTAATATTTCTTAATACAGTAAGCTCGTTTGTAATATCGTCATTAATATGCAATAATTTCTTCGCGTTGTTATTTTTCAATATGGCTGCTAATGTGATTGTAGTTTATAACATCTTTCATCGTATATAATTTTAAACAACCATTTCTTCCCCCTCTCGTTGTATTTCGTCCTCGGGAACATCTGGCACATGCGTGGAGGCGCATCAATCTTTTCCATGATTTTAAAATACAAATCAGCTTGAGCAAGAAAACGTCACTGATTATTCTCTCTGCGCTTGCTTGCAAAACAGGTATGAGTAGTAGATCCACCTCTACTGTTTGTGATCTTAGGACCATCATATAGGACGTGTCAGGCATTTTGAAGTGGAAAAAGATCTGCAGTTAAATCTAGACTGGATCATATTTTGAGCGTAATTGATATATCCTGGTGATATTAGATATACGAGCCTGCAATATCGACAGCGAAATATGTATTATTCTAACCAAATTTTTTTTCTCAACGTTCCCAAGTTTCATCTTTGGGTTTTGTTACTTCAGGCTTAGGTTCTAGGATTTCTGCTTCAGTCTCAAGTTGTGGTCGTTCAAGATACAGCTCTTCTGCGTCAGACTCAGGGTGTGGTCAGTCAGGTTGCTAATCGTCTGTCTCAGACTCAGGTTGTGGTGAGTCAGTTTTGCTTCTCCTCTGCGTCAGACTCAGGTTGTGGTGAGTCAGGTTTGCTTCTCCTCTGCGTCAGACTCAGGTTGTGGTGAGTCAGGTTTGCTTCTCATGTGCGTCAGGCTCAGGTTGTGGAATTTCTACTTCAGGTTGTGGCTGCTCTGTCTGTTTTTGTATTTCGTCCAAGGGTTGTATTTTTAATATTTATCGTATTTCACTATCATCCAAATGAGGGTCATTGTAATCCTTATTAATTGTACAAATAGTGGGTTTTTTCTTGTAAGCGCTTATTGGTATTTAACAAGTATGACTGTATGATAAAAGCAAAAGAGTCCAGATCACCCCCTTGTTCATCTAGGTGCTGTTGTGTAAATACTAACTCATTAAGGTGAAGAAAAAAAATGTGATATGAAGTACGTATTTGACACATTTCTTGAAGAAATAAATCTCGTATTGGATGTTAAGATGCTATAGGTAACTCCTTATATTTATCACGCGCTAGAATTAGACAAATTCTGTCTCGATTTAGCCCCAAAAATAGTTATTTTGAGCAAATGCGTGCTTACAAATGCATAACGTAATCTACCAGACCTATTTGCTTACAAATGCATAACGTAATTTACCAGACCTATTTGCTTACAAAGGCATAACGTAATTTACCAGACCTATTTGCTTACAAAGGCATAACGTATTTACCAGACCTGTTTGCTTACAAAGGCATAACGTAATCTACCGGACCTGTTTGCTTACAAAGGCATAACGTAATTTACCAGACCTGTTTGCTTACAAAGGCATAACGTATTTACCTGACCTGTTATATGTGAACTGCAGAATAGCCACGTTGCCTGGCAGAGAGTTACCAAGACACGTGTGTATTGCATTGCAAGTACAAGATGAAGGTCAAAAAAAAAAAAAATCCAGGTAATTGACAACACGGGTTTAACTCGCATTGCTGTCAGAGTCATTTTCAGACAATATTCCGAACGTGAACTCGAGTTCAGTTTTATTGCAACAAATATAAATTATTCCAGAGTGTACTTTGTGTTTCAAGAAGCTATGCAAAAATATCAAGACGTAGACACAGGTACTGAATTATCTTTGGAAAAGGTGTTTGCTTGTATCCTATGTGCCATTTTGACATAGAACACACGTACGTTTCTATGGCAGTGAAGTCAAGTGGACTATAAGAACCTACTGTACTAGTTAAGTATCATGCCTACTTTGTTGTTACTGCAGGTAGGTTTTAGACACTTGATGCTCTAAATGGGGAAAAAGACAGGGATTGTTTAACAATTAGATTTCAAAAATTTGTCTCAGGATATCACGTGATTAGTTACATCTTATTAGGCGTTATGTTGATGCCAGCGCAGCAGCAATCATTTAAGACAGCGCTCAAATAAAAATCAGACATGTCAGTCAATCTTGGAAGCAGACAACTGCTCCAAGGACAACACGTTATGGTGTTGACCAAACATGAACAAAAAAGGTCTAACATTACATTTGTCCGTAAAATAATTATCTCTATTTGGTGGAGTTTTCCCAGCGATCTTCCTTTGCTTACGCTTGGGGTCCAGCAATTAGTTCTACACTTGGTTCGTTTTTGCGCAGACGTTTTTCTAAACATTCGACAGAGAAATGACGTATCAAACTCTCTCTCTCTCTCTCTCTCTCTCTCTCAAAGTAAACAAAATTGCACTGCCAGCTTCTAGAAGAAGGCCATTATAATGGAGTAAGTGTTCAGCATAACAAATGTCATTTGGCAGCTACATGTTTATGCTGACAACGTGCCAGGATGACAAAATAAAGCAACGTGAAGCATGAACTGTTGTTGTGCTTAATTTGTCTGCAGCGCAAATTAAGACACAAGACATCGTCTTACCGTTGTTGCCACTGCTAGCTGCTGGTGGTGCAGGTGCTCTGTTGCATGCGATACTTGGAAAGATTTGGCCGTAACGTACGTAAAAGGGAAGCAAGGGCGAGGTCTATCACAACCAGGAACGAAACACTGCTGAGTAACCGTGCCATTGAAAAAGCGCTAAAGGATATGAAATCATTTCGTGGTTATTGTTGTTTTGTTTTTTTTTTCTTCATATGACACGCTGCCAAATAAAAATCGGGCGCGATCAGGCGTGTTATCAACAAAGAAACACATTTTGATGGTTCCGGAACACATTGGAGCGCGATCGTTGATCTGCCTCTCTCTTTCCACAACGGCAAGTTAGTTCTATGCAAGCTTAGCAAGCAGCAGGTCATGTGATCATGATAGGTCACGTGATCATAATATGTCGCGTACAGTTTTGTCAAAAAATCAAATATAACGACAGCATCGAAGTGATTACCGTGGAAGAATAATACAGACAGCATTGATGAAACGTTTTCTCACACTAAAAATAATCTATCTCTCCATGGTAAATACAATGTGCGCTGAGTGCTGCAAGAAGAAGAAAAAAAATCTCGTTTTGTCAAAGCTGTCGTTAGCAATAGCTCTCCGGAGCAGCCTGTAGCAGTTCTGGATAATTCAGGACTGAATGTCGCGAACTATTATGTCACAAATAAGCGACGCATGTTGATAAATAAAATCGTACTATCGTATAGTATTTCTTGACCCAGCTTAGTTCCTGACCACCATTGTAAAAGTCCATAGCGGTCGATAATTTTCGTCTGGCAGTTTCTCCGTGACAGTTAAGATGCAGAGTATTCAATAGTCGGGATTAAAAAGGCTCGTTTTATATAAAATTAGTCTATTTAATTTAGAATGAGTCAATGTGCATACATAGCCTATATGACTTTTACTGCAAGTGGCCGTGATTGTTGATGTAGTGATAATGGAAAGCTTGGAAAGATTGGCACGTGATAACCTCTTGGAGTGAGTTCAAGAAGTTTGATGCATTTGACTCAAATACTTTAAATCTGCAAAAATGTCTTGTAGCTCAAATAATGTTATGTTTTCAATCTCTCCTTTCTGTCCTTCTTCACACTTCACTATCTCTTTCTGTCCTCCACGCTTCATTGTCTCCCTTCCGTCCTCCTTTACACTTCACTGTCTCCCTTCTGTCCTCCTTGACGCTTCACTGTCTCCCTTCTGTCCTCCTTCACTCTTCACTGTCTCCCTTATGCCCTCCTTTACACTTCACTCCCTTCTGTCCTCCTTCACGCTTCACTGTCTCCCTTCTGTCTTCCTTCACTCTTCACTGTCTCCCTTCTGTTTCTGTCCTCCTTCACGTTTCACTATCTCCCTTCTGTCCTCCTTCACACTTCACTGTATCCCTTCTGTCCTCCTTCACGCTTCAGAAGTTTCCTTATCTCTTCTTATTCTTCTCGTTTTCTTCTTTCCTCTTCTTGCTGTTGCTGCATAAATAAATTACTTTACCGCAGGTAAAAAGAAAATTGCGAAGATGACAGAAAATCAGCTAAGTCCAAATTAAAGTTATACTCTTCTGGAAGCATTACGGTTGCATTAGTGGCTGTAATACTATCATCGTATCCACACACCCCAATACATGGTCTACCCTTGTACTCATATGTACATCATTATCTCCCCTTGTCCTCATATGTACATCATTATCTACCATTGTCCTCATATGTGCATCATTGTCTACCCTTTTACTCATATATACATCATTATCTCCCCTTGTCCTCATATGTACATCATTATCTACATTTGTCCTCATATGTGCATCATTATCTACCCTTGTCTTGATATGTACATCATTATCTACCCTTGTCCTCATATGTACATCATTATCTACCTTTGTCCTCATATGTACATCATTATCTATATCTGTCCTAATATGTACATCATTATCTATCTTTTTCCTCATATGTGCATCATTATCTGCCCTTGTCCTCGTATGTACATCATTATCTACCTTTGCCCTCATATGTACATCATTATATACCTTTGTCCTCATATGTGCATCATTATCTACCTTTGTCCTCATATGTGCATCATTATCTACCCTTGTCCTCATATGTGCATCACTATCTACCTTTGCCCTCATATGTACATCATTATATACCTTTGCCCTCATATGTACATCATTATCTACCCTTGTCCTCATATGTACGTCAGTATCTTCCCTTGTCCTCATATGTGCATCATTATCTGCCCTTGTTCTCATATGTACATCATTATATACCCTTGTCCTCGTATGTGCATCATTATCTTCCCTTGTCCTCATATGTGCATCATTATCTGCCCTTGTCCTCATATGTGCATCATTATCTGCCCTTGTCTTCATATATACATCATTATATACCCTTGTCCTGATATGTACATCATTATCTACCATTGCCCTCATATGTACATCATTATCTACCTTTGTCCTCATACGTACATCATTTACCTTTGTCCTCGTATGTACATCATTATCTACGCAGTGATTCAATATATTATCGCAAAACCTCACATATGAATGTTGTTTTGTCACGAGTATGAATCGTAATGAACACACTTCGCCTTTCACTGATACAAAACAATTTATCGCATTTTAATTTAATTTAATTTAATTTAACACGATGACACATTACAGGCACTCGAGACAATCGGTACAAAGGGGGAAACTATCGATAACACCCACTTTGCCCCCAATTTACACAAGGTAACTTATTCTCGCTGTTCCAAATCAGACGCCTCAATAACTAATTTTCTTATATCATCTTCGCATTGGGTCACTCATAACTTACACTGCCGTAAAATGGACATTTCAAACCATTCCCCATGTACGATATAAGCACGTTACACTTTTTATAATGACAACATTTACTCGCAGTTTCTACGTTGCTTTGGTCTTGTCTGCTTTAACTCTTGCTTGAAGGACAACGCTTCCAGTCGACTTCGGAGTGAATCGAGGCATTTTGTATAACAAAAACGAATATGCAAAATAAAAACAAGTGAAATTGAAATTAAACTCATTTATTTTCCTTCAGTAGCATTCGGAAAAGAACAGTTCGCACATTTGTTCAACTGAACTATTCATTTACTTTATTATACACGTTTACGTTGCGATCATGACCCTTGTATCATTTGCATGGCCATGGCTATTCGCACGGTCTACCTTTAACTTAACTGGCAAAGACTATTCGCACGGGCGCCTCGTATATAATTCACGTACGATTTACGTAAGATTATTTGTACAGCTGCCGCTTACCTGGTCTGCAAAATATATTAATTTTTAAAACTGATTACATTTAAGTGTTCTGTTATTCACTCAGAACAAACAATGTTTCGTTTTATGCTCAAACGAGTTGGCTAGCCAAAGTGTATTAAGAATTTGAAAGTAGCAGACTTCTTATATAATGTCAACTATTTACCATATATATTCTGTCGTGTTTTGTGTACATTCACACTGTATATCTGTGCAGCATTAATTCAAGGAAACAAAGCTTACACTAAAAAAGTTGGTACATGGCGGCCGTGCAAGTAGACACTTTCCATTTGCAAAGAAGGGGAGCTGTTACTGAAAGCAATCACGTTATATGCGCATTCACTCTGAAAGGACTGATTTCGAACCGCTATAGTTAGTTACCTTGTGTTAACTGGGCGTAGAGGACGGTGTTATCACGAGTTTGGTGCTGTAGACTAATAGAATGGGGTCCCTGTGGGACACATACTAGACCAACAACTTTAGTATATTGTATAAGTTGTATAAATGAATATTAATACGAACATAGTTATTGTCTAGAGCATGTGCAATAAATAATAACTTCATTATAATGAAACATTACACCAACAAATCTATAATTTGGACTTAAATAAATAATAAAAATGTTTAAAACCACCCATAAATTTATCCAATAAATGCATTATACTTTATTTGCAATGAATGTACTGAATGAATTATGCTGCTGTTTAAAGAACATATATGAGTTAGAAATCAACTGCAGAGAAATGTTAAGCAAGACCTAACTATGTGTGTAACAAAGTTGAAGAGAATAAACACGACCCAAAGAAGCTATCGCAACAGTTGAAGTTTAATAGTTTACCCTTTGACCTTTGACCTTTATGAACCTGATCTGTTCCATCCCTTTTCAAACTGTAAAATTTATTGTTGATATCTCAGAAATAATTCTGGCTAGTTTCATGTTCCTGTCTTTCGGCATAACATTGGTTCCTATGTTGACAAAATGTAATGTGCATTTTTAAAATAGCTCACTTTTTATCACCGGGGAGGGGGGGGGGCTGGACTTGTTAGAGAGTCTGACACTCATAAATACTGTTCTGTGTCTGGGGGGGAATACAGGAGAACTATTCAAAAGGACTGTTTTGATGCTTGCGACTTAAATGTTTCAGCCATACAATCAGAACTAAATCACACAATAGTAATACCTATCTTCTCTTTAAGGTGGCGCTCACGTTATTATGTACTTTTGAGAGATTGACGTATGTAAGGTGAAGTTGTTTGCATTTAAAACATGCACAATGGAGAGAATTTTGGCATACCTCCAAGCTACATTAATGCAATGTGTACGATATTTCTTTGGATATTGTACTTTTGGAAACTGTACATGATCTAAGCACACTGTTAACTAAATGACGGCTCCCTTGTGCTAAAAAAAAAATCAGCCTGAATTAGTCTAAAGTACACTATCCGTAGCAGCTATTAAAATGGGGAAAATGAATTTTGCCAGACTAGACAATACTAGCTTCTGAAAGTGCAATGAATGAATTACCAAATATATAAAATGTAAAAAAATTATCGGCTCTTTTTTATACAATTTACTAATGAAGTTCAGGAAGTGAAAATGACCAAGTGGATCTAGCACTCTTTTGAAAAGTGCACATCTGAAGTAAGGAAAAACTGTATACTCTATAATCCATATTACGCCATCAATCATACACCAAAATAAAGGGAATAAAAGGTTCTTTGAACTATACCTAAGATATGCATGGTCCTTTTTAAATAGCCAGTGTAGCCAGTGAGAAAAGCCAGGGAAATTATTTTTCTTTAAAATTCTAACCCTATGCAAAATACGAAACTGTAGAGCGCCACCTTAATCCCAGAGGCACCAGAGCGCCGTAACGTCGATATAATTCCAGGAATCGTATTGGATAACAGTTGTCGAGCATTTTTACCTGGTTTTCTATGTCTGTAGGATATTTGCCACGTGATCATCTAATTCACCATTAGATTTGTGAAATTGAAATTCATGTTCTTGTAATTGCTTTTTTTTCCAGCAGCCTAGTAATATGACAATTATTTTGTTCATCATCAAACACGCCTAATAATGCTAGTATGTTAACCTTTCTTGCACCTCATGGTATACGCATATTACACGCACGTGGAAATTGTTTCAGTTGTTGTACCATAATCGATCGATTATCAGGAACAACTATTGGTCCTAATGACGTAAGTATTCGGCTTTCGCATACGGCTTCGCATTCGTACTTCACACTGTTGTGCGATTTGTTTTTCTTTGAATCACAGTCGGCATGCTTGTATAAAATGTAAAACAAGCTTTCTCTAATTGAAAAGACCGTTGAGAACTTGTTTTAATTTTTTTACTTTACCAAGATTAGAAATTACAATCACTTCAATCCTTGCTATTAATTATTTATTTTGTGTCTGTTTCAATAGAGCTTCATGTTTGTACAATCAATGTTTCCAAAACAGTTGTTAGGAAGTATTTGTCGACGAGCGCGGTAATACTCGCGAACAGATGCGAATGACCAGGAAAGCTAATTATATGATTTGACTCCGATGATGCATTTAGGACATGAAGCTGTACCTGTGGCAACAAGATACGCGAGGAAATAAGATTTAAAATATTCATATTGGCGTTTTCTGTTGCATAGTTCATATTCCAACGCACACGCCTGTGCAGTTATTTCGTTCCAGTGCCACGGAACTCTATAAACACAGACACGTCGTTATCTAATTGGTTGATTTTTTCACTCACAGCTGGTGTATGCTTTTTTCGACTTGCTGTTGTTAGTTTTCCAGTCGCTGTTGTTAGTTTTCCAGTCCCTGATTGTGCATCTCCTCTTCTGCATAGTGTGGTACATGGATATAGAGATCAATATCCAGTCTACATATTGACATTTAACGGAATCTAAGTGTTTGGCTTGATAGTAATTCGAAATTGCAACAAATAAACAGGCTCTTTCACTTTAGAATGATAAAATATCTTGGGAACGTTTAATAAAATTTCTTTCAACATTGCGTGAGCGCAAATTAGTTCAAATGACCCATCACAGCAAGGTATTATAACAACTCAAATACGATCGGACTGTTTGTATCCAACAACTATCAAATGTCTTGGAGCGTTTGTAAATTTCCTCAATATATTTTGCTTCATTGCTTTTAGCAATCGCTTCGGAAAATTGTTTCCATTGCTTCTGTTGCTTCTCTTCTGCTGATTGTATACCATTACATAAATGCATACTGAAGATTGGTAAGTGTATCTGCCATAGTTATATTAATACTACAAGCATATATCAACTGATTTACCCATGGTGATCTTAATTATTGAAGTTAATACATTCATCTGATATCAATGTCTTCATCCGCATTGCAGTATCCATCTATATACAACGTTATAACGTCATAAACTAATGATTTATGAGGTTTTATCTCAAATATTTACCAAGCTCACATTCTTGCCTTGTAAAAATCATAGTTATGTCGAAAATAAATGTAAATAAAAGAAAATTTTAAAAAGAGATAAATCACAAGGCCAAGACTTATTATAGAAGTTACGATGGCAGAAAGTATCCGACGACTGATAAGCCATTATTCAGCGACAGTGGTAAAATGGAGTAATCGATTTACAATCGAACTTGGTGCAAAGAGAGGAAAAGTTTACATTATACACTTTGTATGTTAACTGGTAATCTGCTAATAGCATATATCAGAAGATTTTCTAAAATCAGTAGAATATTTAGCTATTGTTTCTGGGTGTTCGGGGCTCAATTTTCCTACAAATGAGCAATGTTAAACGTGGCTATACAGAAGCACGTGAACAAAAGTAAAGACACTGAAATTGTGTAATGGGCTGCAAACTTTACTTTCATCTTTAAAGGTCTTTGACAACTGGGAAATGGTTTTCATTAGAAAAACTGGCAAATGGTTTTCATTAGAATGCTCGTAACTGAAGTATGGAGTCAACTTTATCGACTCTGCTGTCAAGGTTAACAAGCTGCACAAACTCAAATTAAGCTTTTTGATCACCAGCATGTCAGAAAAGGAATCTTTCATGTTTTTTTTTGTTTGTTTTTTTTTTTTTTTTTTTTTTTTTTTTTTTTATTTCGTTGTATGCTTTGTTGTCAAGACCGAGAGAGGGAATTGCATATAAAGCATTACGTTAATTAATGCAAAGAGACATATCTCTTTTTATATATAACTTTGAAAAATCAAAGAATATACTGAGGAATTTTTAACAGATGTAAGGAATTATTTCACTACTGGAAGCTGCTTGTGAAAACAAAAATTGTTTCCATTTTACGAATTAAATAATTCCTCATATTTATTCGGAATTTTTTTTATAAATATTTGTAAGGCCAAAACCTTCGATTTGCATGGATTTATTTCTCCATTTTGTGTCAATGCGATTAATGGCATCATTATTACATCAATAAAACAAGTTCCAAAATTGTACAATAATTTTAAGAAAGCGACATTTTACAAATTTACATTGTACGTATCATACTTTAAATTGTCTGTCAAATTAATACATGTTTTCATGGGAAAATTAATAAATTTTATTTCGATGAACACAATTCTTGTGAAGATGGATATAGTGAGCATTGCGACCAACATTTCTTCAGGGTGGGGGTATTAAAAATAACATATTTTAATGATTGCGAGTTACTTGTAAGGATTTTAACTGCTATCTTGGTTTTTTGTGTTTGTTCAGACGTTAAGTGTTTTGGTTTGGCAGGCAGCTATTTCAGTAACAGACACTGTACCCTAATTTCAGTTGTCACTTAATTTCGGTTTGAAATTGACGCAAATAAATGCCTGATTTCTCCATCTTTTATGATTATGATTGTGACGACAGTTAAAATCGATACTTAAAATCTGATATTACTATATGTTATCAAGAGTCGTTGTGTTGTTTTTTTAAAATTTGTGTTCCAGTTGTTAAGTGTAACCTGCGCATGTACGATACTATACGAGAGACACTGAATGTCAAATAGAAAATGGGTCATATAAATTCAGTCATTGAAAATTTCCATGATTCATGTGGGAAAGAAATTACACAAAAGTTAATAACCGAAGCAAAAACTTGCTGCTTGTTTTAGGTTCGTTTTTATGCATTTCTTCGGTGCCTTTTCATTTATTATATAAACATATTCTAGAGAGTCAACAGTGCTGACATAATGTAAGAATGTAAGATCTAATCATTCTGAGCGAGAGAGGGAAGGAAAACGAGAAGAAAAAATAAAATAGGCATAAATATGGAAATACATTTTTTGAAGAACAGTATACCGGTAATGGCAGATGTACTTCCTACATGAAAAAAAAATATCGGTTCCATAGTGATATCACATCAGTGGCAATACAAGTGTTTTCGCCGGTGTGTCTATGTTATCTTTCTCCAGCTGATATATTTCAGTATCTCACTATGAAATGCAGAAAATACTAGATCAGTTCATTACCTTTTTAATATTTTAGAAAGGTTAGCACACCTTCCATGTTTCTCCACTCATATATGATTTTATCACACGAAAAATAACCGAGTCCAAATCTCTGAACTCATCCATCCTGAAATTTGTGTCAATAAGAAATTAATTACAACTTTTGTCGATCGTAAATTTACATACACGCCATGTTTCTGCCCCGCGATTGTGCGTCATTTTGGATGCGATGAACTGGAACCAGGTGTTGGATATTGTTGCCAACAGGTAGATACGTAGGTGGGTAGGCAGACATGTACATAGATTTATCGAAACTGAAGACTGTCTTCTGACTGTAGTACATGTCCTATTCACCTTAGATTCCAACACACCTTCTAATGCAATAACTGCATATTAACGCAAAGATTTTAACAAATTATATTGATGACGGAGCATTAATGCGAAATGATTAATACGACTCTGAACTTCCAACGGACTATGCTTTTCATCGTGTCCGTGAAAATTAATACTAGTAATCAAGTTTTTACTCGGTATTGAAAGTGACAAACCCGAACCCATATTAGATTTCTGTACTTTTGTCTTTCTTTCTTCACTTTTAGAACCACTGTTGCTCAATGAATTCCACTTGAAGTTCATCACAGTCATAAAACCTCGTCAGCACAAAATCTGAACTCAGAATCCTACTTTACAATTTTTATCAACAAAACGTCTCTGAAAATACAGGTCAAAAGAGAACATGTTAGGACATAACGTATTATTGTACAATCGTTATAATTATCATGATTTCATCGATTTTATAACATTAAAAATATGGTTCTAATGTTCTAGTTTGGACTTGGGCTTTAAAATGTTGGTACTTAAACAGTGTTGTGACTACGGGGTCAGGTTGTGCTCAGAGAGTGTTGTAACGACGGGATCGTGTTGTGCTCAAACAGCATTGTGACTAAGGGGGCTAGTACTCAGTTTTGTAACTATTAACCCAGTTCTCAGTGTTGTAACTATTAGCCCAGTACTCAGGGTTGTAACTATTAGCCCAGTACTCAGTGTTGTAACTACTGGGTAAAGACCCTGAACGAAGTCTGTGAAGGTTGTGTTCATTCTCAAAAGACCAGAACTTTTTTGTCCTTTATATATCTTGTCATATGCATGTTTCCATGCTACCATTCGTTCTCTGCTTTGTTCCGCTTGTAATACTCCACCCTTCCCTTGAGGTGACAACTGACACGAGTCTTTTCCTGATTCGACGAAAAGCCATTTTTATATCCTCTTGCTTTTAGATTTGTAGTCATTTCCACATTACCGTTTCCTGGCTTTAGTTCCGTAACACCTTAAAATTGAGACTAAGTATTATAAAGAATATGAGTGATCAAAGCAAATAAAAGTGTCCACGCTGGTGCAACGATTCCTGGATTATTTTAAATCCCATGCTTGCATATAACTATGGTTTCTAACAACTAGCTTTTTACAGATCCTCGCGTATACCAATTTAAATCCGTTCCCATATCTTCCAACCTGACTCCCCTTTCCATGCATGAATCTGCCTTTCCAGGTGCGCGATTCTGTGGTCTCTGGCATACAGGTCTTTCCTGAGTTTGTCTATTTCCTCTTGGAGCTGTGTTTCCAAGGGAACCTTCCCGCCCATTCTCCTAGTGATACTTCGATCATAATCCCATATCGTGGAGTTCCTGGAATATAAATTGATTTACCTAACAGTAAAAGATGTATCTATTTGAAATCAATGTGATCGGCACATGTAAGAGGTACTACATCACATGAAGGCCACTATGCTAGTCTTTATTGCAACAGAGCAACTTCTTAAAATAATTGCAATTGCATTATTTGGTAAATGTATCTAAGATTTCCATTGGTCAAACGTAACCACGTGATTATGTCAAGATGCTTTTATTTCTGTATAAACTGTATGGAGAACTACTTTATACCAAGTCCTATAAAGAATCATGTGACGTAAACACTGGAACGCTAGCACTTGACCTGGTGAACCGTCGGTATTCTGCAAGCAACTGTTGCATCCGAGTGACGGAATTAGAAATTGTTTTGCTACATATTTAAAAATCAGATAAATTTCTTGTACGCAGACAATGAACACACTAACCCTTCAATAACTAAGGTGACTTCTGAAGTGGACAATATTTCACAAGCTGAATTATCAACCATTCCGAATGAACCAACGAAACTTCAGTCACTTGCCAGTTCAACAGATGGATGATCAGAAACCAAAACGAATTAAATATCTCAAAGACAAAGAATGACCAGAGAAGTGAAGTGGGATACCCTGGAGACAATGGGAATTACCATTACAGGACCCCTTGGGATAATCTGGAGACAATGGAAATTTAACATGGGGAAAAATCATGGGACAATCTGGGGACAATGTAAATTTAACATGGGAACAGATTGTGGGTCTGTTGAGCGACAAAATGGAACAGGGTCGGGACCCTATTTTAATAAGGTCCCGACCCGAGGGGTCTATGGAAAGGGAACAGGGGAGAGGGATAGAACACACACACACACACACACACACATATTAAATAAAAAATGGGGTAGGCAATTGAAAGTCGATCTCTTTTCGAGAAATGTGGGTGGCCCTGAAAAGGGCCTTTGGGTTTATATATGCCCTTAACATAAAGGGCATCTGTGACTTCTTCTTGTCCTTAGGCTTCGTCTCACTGTAGGACCGTAAATCAGGACTCTTTTGAGGCATCCTTGCCTCTCCACGTAAATCCTACGTATCCATAGGTTGCTGGCGGTCCTATGGACCACTGTCCATTCGGATCGGACATACATCGGTATGTCCGTCCTGAATATCATCGAAGACACAAGGGTTGATGATTCGACTGTGGTCCACATCTTGAGGCGCCGAGAACAGGTGAATCAATGCAGTGAACTGCGCTTATTTATAGGTAGAGGAAGGATTGAAACGGATTGAGTTCATTGACCAATCCAAACACGCGTTACAAAATTCAGTCAGCCCGCATCCAATCCGAAGGGAACAGTCTGTGACGTCACGTGGTCTGTATAGATTCGCTAGCGCCTGTGCGCTGTCAATCCATGCGACAGTTATTCAACATGACGGAAACTCAGAAAACGATCCATTGGGGTGCACCAGCAGTGGAGACTACACAAGGGAACCCGGATTTACTTTCAGAAGAGGTACATTGGGATTTTGTGGATTTTCTTACCTCGCAAGAATTTGTTCCGGAACCTTCATTACCACACGTGGAGAATTTTAGACAGAGACAGAAAGAAGAATTGGAGAAATTTATACAACGACAAAAGGAAACGGAACAAGCTTTTCTTTTACAGCAACAACAGCAAGAAGAGTTAAGAAAACAACAACAACAACAACAACAACAACAAGCAGCAGCAAAGAAATAAGAGGGTGAAAATCAAACGGTCACGGTACTGTTAGACATTTTAGCGGAGTTAAGAAGTCTGAAACAAATGTATCAGACTTCTTTATCACGACCGAAGAGAATACGACCTTCCCGAGCTAAACACGCCAACCCTGTGACTAAGCCTACCGTACCACCCTTAGTGATTTCAACCCAATCATCATCATCAGAAGTAGGCATCGGCCGTGGCAAAGGCTTAAGTCAGTTAAAGTTGATTGCTTAAACTCACCCCTTACACCAAAAACCAAAGGCCCTTTTCAGGGCCACCCACTTCTCTCGAAAAGAGATAGACTTTCAATTGCCAATAACTCAAAAAAAAGCAAAAAAAAAGACATTTTACCCCTATAGTACGTGTATATGAGTGCGTGAGTGTAGCTTCTTATTTAAAATCAAAACTCAAAGACACTTACCTTATATAATTAATGTATTCTTTTATCAATAGTTACAATCCAATTCACAATTCACAACAGAGCACTTAAAAAGTACATTCACTTCTTCTGTCTCACTGTTTAGTCTCTCTGTTTTTTACATTTCTTCACCGTCACAGTCTTTTCCTCCTCTTCCTCCTCACTTTCTTCCCTTCTTCTTTTCTTCTCCTGTTTCTTTTTCTTTACCGGGCTCCTTTCTTCCTCTGAAGAATCCCTCTCTTCTTCTGAAGAATCCCTCTCTTCTTCTGACTCCTCTTGTTTCTTTTTTGGGCAATCTGGAGACCAATGTCCTTTTTCTTGACAATAATAACAGGTATCTTGACTTTTGTCTTTTCTAGCCCCTGTGTTTCTTTTTTGACGGTCTGGACACTCTGAAGACCAATGCCCTTTCTTCTGACAGATATAGCAAGTATCTTGACTTTTATCTCGAAAGGAAGGAGAGTAGTCCGTGGGCTGGTCTGAAGAGAATTTTCTAATGACCCCTCGCAAAGCTCTGATGAAACGTTCGATTTGGCTAGTCTCTTCCATCGTTGTGCTCGGTTAGAGAGTGAAATGAATAGTGAAAGGACAAGACACACACCCTTTTATATACGCTGGTCTGCCATGACTATAAATTAGTCCATGCTGTTTAAATTTTAGTCATTTGACGTTTTTCACTCAAGATGAAACGATCCAATTCATTTGAGAAGAAAGAAGAAGAAAGTAAGAGTCAGAAACGTGATCTATCACCTCGTACCAGAGCTGAAGTCTTGGCACAAATTCATGCCAGTGATTTTGAAGAGGACATGAGTGAACCAGAATCCAAACCCTCTAAACAAAGTTCACCACCCTTAGTCAACCCTGAAAAATACTATTCCATTCGAGAGACGGAAAAGCGCTCCTCTAGAAAATTTAGAACCACGGCTTACAAATACAAGGTTTAAAGATTTCAAGTCGGAAGTACCGTTAGAGAAAGCAGAAGGGTTCATCACTGGGGTGTGGGATTCTTTGCTCACCACACTCAAGCGACAATGTCAACCCAAAGAAGACGATCGCTTGAGACTCTCCATACAACACGATGGTTTGAAATCCCCTGTTTGGATCGAGTTTAGCACCCCTGCAGAATTGACCGCTTCCAAAGTCATGGACAAAATTCAACACGTACAACAATCCAATGACCAGTTTGACATCACCGATGGAAAAGCCACATTGGACATGACCCACGTCTCTCCTCCTCAAGGGACTGGACGCAAAAAGATGTTATTGGTGGACGAGCTTCGCAGCACCAAAACAAGTCTCGTCCGAATTCACAACCCTCAAGACCAGATGTGTTTAGCCAGGGCTATCGTGGTGGGACGAACCTATGCCAACAAAAACGACACGGTAGAATGGAAAAGAGCCTGGAAAACAATTCAAAAATCGGACCGAGCCAAACAACGAAGTGAAGCAGAACTCCTGTTGCAACAAGCCGACTTGCCCAAAGACAAACCCTGGGGCATTCCTGAAATGCAAAAATTGCAAGATGTCCTAGCTCCACGATACACCTTGAAAGTGTACCCATAAGAAGTGCGCGGACCTCTGTTGTTTCGAGGGAAAGACTTTAAGGACGGAAAATACATTCATGTCTATTATAACGATGACCATTTCGATACCATTACCAGTATCACTGCATTCCTGGGATACGGTTATTACTATAAGAAATGTGACTATGGCTATAACAATCGAGAGCAACACAAACATTGCGGATCGAAATGCTCAGGATGTTTGGCCTCTCCACCCTGTCTGAGCGAAGGACCAGTGCATTGTCCAGCTTGTCTGCCCACGTTTGTCAGCCCTGCCTGTTACCAGCAACATCTCAAGACGCAAGGTTCACAGAAGAAATGTGCTTGTCAACTGCTGAGATTGTGTCCTACGTGTGGACAAGGCATACGTACCAATAATGCCAAGGCACACGTATGTTCAGGAAAGAAAAAATGTCAGATTTGTCACCACATCGTGGACTTGGAACACCAATGCTACGTGCAAAATACCAACCCCCACCAGAGAAAGAGGATGGACACAAGAAGAAAGGCAATTTCATCTTTTTTGATTTCGAATGCATGCAAGAGACCGATATTCACATTCCTAATTTCTGCGTGGCTCATGGAGCGTGCGAGAAGTGCATTCAGGAACCTATCTTCAGTCATTGCCCTCACTGCAACAAGATTCCCGGAGGGCGTGAAAAAATCTTTCCAGGGCCGAACACGTTAGCCGAATTTGCACAATGGGTCTTAGACCCCATCGACAAGACGTGGAGCCAAGAGGACATCGAACGTTACGGAGATTGTCATCGTCATGCCACAGTGATGGCTCACAGTTCCTCCGGATACGATGGACAGTTTATTTTGAGATACTATACGGAACAAGGCACCGAGCGTCCTAAAGTCACTTTGAACGGAGCCAAAATCATTTTCATGCAAGTGGGACAAGTACAGTTTAAAGATCGGATGAGTTACTTGGCCATGCCTTTGAGCCGAATGCCTGAAACGTTTGGAATGACAGAAATGGCTAAAGGGTACTTTCCACACTTTTTCAATACGGAAGCCAATCAATACGCTGTTCTACCCCATTTACCTGAGGCTCACTATTACGACCCCGACAACATGCGTACCGAACAACGAGAAGCTTTCTACGCTTGGTACCAGGCTCATGCCTCGGACCCTTTCGACTTTCAGGAAGAAATGTTAAAGTATTGTCGTTCCGACGTGGACATTTTACGACGTTGCTGTGGAAAATTTCGAGAACTGTTCATGGAACACGAAGGGGTCGATCCTTTGAAAGAAGCTTGCACCATTGCCAAAGCGTGTTCCTTAGTGTACCGGCAACGATTTATGCCTGAAAAAACCGTAGCTGTCATCAGTCCTCAAACGACCAACTATGTCAAACGTCAATACTCGGTCAAAGCCCTACGCTGGTTACATTACTTGTGCGACAAGGAAGACAAATGGATTCAGCATGCCCGCAACGGAGGGGGCGAAAAGACCATCGGAACGCATTCGGTCGATGGCTGGGACTTAGAAAACCCCAAGATCGTGTACGAGTTTAACGGTTGCTTATTTCACGGATGTCCCGTCTGTTATCCTGACCGTGGCACTAAAAATCAGTTTTTACAACGAACCATGGAAGACTTGTACCAGGCCACTTGTCAGCGACGCCTAAAGTTAGAACAGGAAGGATACCAAGTGGTGGAAATGTGGGAACACGAATACGATCACCGTTTGAAAACCGATCCCGAGTTTAAACGCCTCGTGGAAACTTACCAGTTCATGGACCCCCTGAACCCGAGGGATAGTTTGTACGGAGGAAGGACCAATGCCACCTGTTTGCTGTACCAAGCCGACGAAGAGAAAGGAGAAGAAATCAAATACTTGGACGTGTGTTCGCTGTATCCCTACGTGTGCAAATATTGTCGCTTTCCTGCTGTACACCCGCAATTGTTCACGGAACACATCGACCTGAAAAAACATTCGACAATACGAAGGCTTGATCAAGTGCAAAGTTTTGCCTCCCACGGACTTGTACCATCCCGTGTTACCTCACCATTGTCAAGGCAAACTGATGTTTCCGTTGTGCCATACGTGTGCCGAAACGTGCAACCAAGATCAACCTTGCCAGCACACCTAGGAAGAACGCGCCTTGACGGGGACGTGGGTCAGCGTAGAATTGTTCAAAGCTCTGGACATGGGATATCAACTGTTAGAAGTGTACGAAATTTGTCACTTTCCCAAGACACAACAATACCACAAGGGTGACCCCACGCAGAAAGGCATTTTCGCCGACTACGTGGATACCTTTTTGAAACTGAAACAAGAAGCCAGTGGCTATCCTTCCTGGTGTCACACTCCCGAAGACCAAAAGACATTCAAAGAGAAATACTGGGCACAAGAAGGCATTCCTTTAGATCACATCGAGAAAAACGAAGGCAGGCGATCGTTTGCCAAAGTGATGTTAAATTGCTTGTGGGGTAAAATGGCACAACGTCCGTGTTTACCCAAGACGGAGTATTTGACAGAACCTTCCCGCTACTTTCAGATGATTCACGACAAAACCAAATTCATGAAACACGTGGACGTCGTTCGCGAGGATTTGATTTTGGTCAGTTACGAAGAAGATCTGGACTTTGTACAAGACGACCCCTTTGGAAATGTCATCATTGCGGCTTACGTGACAGCTAATGCTCGCTTAAAATTGTACGAAGCTTTAGAACTGTTAGGGGAACGCGTCCTGTACTTTGACACGGACAGTTGCATTTACATCCATCACCCGAGTCACCCTGACATTGAAGGAGACCGTTTAGGAGCCTGGACAGACGAGCATCCCGACGACAAGATTCTAAGTTTCGTCAGTGGCGGTCCAAAACATTACGGCTACGAATACCGGGACCCACAAGGAGAAGTGCACACGAAGTATAAAGTGAAAGGATTGACTCTGAATTATCGTACCAGTCGTGTGGTCAACTTTGGGGTATTGAAAGAAGCCTTGCAATCTGGAGAGGATGAACACTTTAAAGTGACCACCTATCAACCCACCAAGATTGTACGTTTACCCACTCATCACATCGTCAGTCGACCCTTGGAAAAAGTCTATCAAATCGTGTACCAGAAGCGAGTGCGACTTCCCAATCATTTCACCTTGCCGTATGGACATGCCGGTATTGGTCTGTATATAAAAAGGAACCCTAGGCAAGATCGATAGTTCATTGTGACTACCAAGACCAAGTGAACAAGATGAATACTTTCAGAGAAACACAAAACAAGTTTAGAAAGGCACAATTTAAGTGTGGGGCTTCTGAAGTGGAATGCGATTGTGAGCCTTGCGACTTTTCAACCTGTGTTAGTGACAGTACCAGAAGAACCCGTCACCCAGGACAGGACTGTCGTGGACATCCCTGAAAGACCCTATCGGGAGGACACTTGTGTGACCTTACCCCCTATAGAACTGGTCAGAATATTACCCAAAACATGTTGTACAGACACTTGTTTTTATTCCACGTTGATGGTTATCATGTGCCTTTTATCGTTGTACTTAAGCCTTTGGCTTTTATGTATTTTTGTCTTTCGTATTCATGTTTTAAACATTCAATAAACATGTCCTGAAAAAAGTATATAAACTCTCGTCTTGTTTGTTTTCATGTCACATGTGACATTCCTGACACTATGGCTACCTCTGCTGTCTCTGCTCCCTCTTCCTCCACTGTCAAAGTCATCGACGAACACTTAGATCGTGCCAGTTGGGAGGCTTTGTATCTTCGCCATCCTTTTAACATGCTCATTGCTGGACCTTGCGGTTCAGGCAAAACCGAATTCGTCAAACGCTTGATCGAACATAAACATCATTTGATCGATCGTCCACCTCAACGCATCGTGTGGTGTTACAAAGAGTGGCAATCGGCGTACAGCCTCTTGCGAGAAAGTCAAAGCGATTCCATCGTGTTTGTGGAAGGCATTCCTAAAGAAGACGACGGCATCGTCTCTGACTCCCGTCAAACCCATTTGGTCATTTTTGACGACATGTTAGGAGAAGACGAAGAAGAAATTAAACTGTGGTTCACGCGCAAAGGTCATCATCATAATGCCAGTGTCGTTTGCATCACTCAAAATTTGTTTCAACAAAGTAAAGCCCATCGCACCATCAGTCTCAATGCGCATTACGTGGTCTTGTTTAAAAGCTCTCGAGATAAATCGCAAGTGCAAGTCTTAGCCAAACAGTAAGGGACACCTTGGCTGACTCAGGCGTACGACGATGCCACTCAAACTCCACACGCCTATTTACTCGTCGATTTGAAATCTACGACCCCCGATGATTTGCGATTTCGTACCCACTTGTTTCACCACTGGTGCCAAGACGTAGGGCCTGTCCTGTACACGTCTCCGTCCTCGACTTAACTTCATTCCACAAAAAAAATGTATAAAATCCTCAGACCCTTTTCGTCTGTCTCACACACATTTTGAACATGACGTCCCTTCAGTCGCATCTTCCCGTCAAATTGATTCGTGCCTTGTATGGCATCTGTCGAGAAAAAAATCCACAAACACGAGCTCGTGTCTTAGAAGCTAGTCTCAAAGAAGTCTTACGATGGTTCACGGTGACGGCACGTCAATTACTGCAAGGGATCAGTCAGATTCCTCATCAAACCAAACGCTTTTTTGATCGAAACAAAGTCGCTTTGACCCAACTGGCCGCTCCCCGCATCGACACTCAAACCAAAAACCAAATCATTTTGAAACCTGGAGGGAGCGGTACTCTAGGAGGGGTCATCATTCGCTCACTCTTAAGATGGGATCCTAATGCCCCCAAAGTTCTCCCCAAGAAAAAAGTCAAACGAAGTTCCAAGAAGAAGCAAAAGACCAGGTCCCCAAGGAGACCCGTGTCTCCAAGTACTCCTCCAGTGGCGGGACCCTCCTCTTACCAGACACCACCCCGGAAAAAGAAAAGAAGCCCCCAGAAAAAGAAACAGAGAAAAAGCCCCCAGAAAAAGAAAAGTCCACAGAAGAAAATTAGTCGCAAGAGAGGCACTTCGGCCAGGAAGCAACCTTACACTCGCAAACCACGACCTGCCACGGCGGTGACTGCGTCTCCGGCACCCTCAAGTTCATCCACTTCTCCGTTGATGACACCAAGAACTGAAGAGTACTTGGAGACGTTGATCACACCAAGAACTTCTCCGTTGATGACCCCAAGAACTTCCCCAGTGGCAGGACCCTCCAATTTAGTGGCAGTGGCTGCTGCTCACAAAGTACCTTCTCCCAAAATCAAAGTCCATGAAAGATCGGGCATGTTACAAAGTTTACTGGATTTGTCCAAGCAAGAACTGGCTCGATTTAGTCCGTTATGTACCCCTGCACGACGTGTCATGCCTGTCCTCAAACTGATACGACGTAAAGACAATCAGTGGCGACGCGTTCCAGTATAAAAAGGTGTGTGACCAAGTCGGGGTATCAGTGTTTTGGTGCTCCTGAAGATGTCACCCTCCAGAAAACATGCCTCTTCTAAACAACCCCAAGGAAAGAAAAGGAAAGGACTGCCACCACGTTTAGTCAAACATGGGGACATGTTATCTGTCCTGTCCAAAGCTTCTCCACCCCTACGAAAAAAACTCATTCAATCAGCTTCCAAAGAGGTCATCGATACCGTGTGCGAATGTTGTTTGAACGTCTTGAAAGGTACGATCCTTTTGTCCAAACACCAGAAACAATGCTTAGGCAAACATCGTCACGTTCTTCGCCAAATGGTTCAAAAGAAAATCCCCCTTCGTCAAAAGAAGATGTTGGTCCAACGTGGAGGCATTTTACCCCTCTTGTTAGGCCCAATGCTGAAAGGAGTCTTGGGAACCATGTTGGGAGGACTGATGGGAGCAAGATAAAAAGGCCCTCTGAAGTCCCAAGATCTCAGAATCGACCCTTGACAACCCCATGGAAGGACGAAAACTAGCTTTAGTGCCTTACAAACGATGGATGGAATACCATTGTTGGCAAGAACAACACACCCCGCATTTACCTCCCAATCCCCATTTTAGCGAGATGTCCCAGTTACAACACGAATTGCAGTCCTTGATGGATTGCCAAGATTTGTCCGAAACAGAAAAATCGCAAAAGTACGGTCAACTCTTGCAACGACTGCAACTCTTTCACCAGAAAGCTTTAGACGAAACAGCTCTACCCACTCTGAAAGATTTTAAGACCTTGATGAAAAGTCCAGCACCATCACCAGTACCACCACCACTACCAATGGCCAAGACAGAAAAAGAAGAAGAAGAAGGGTTTCAAACTCCACCAGAAAAAGTACGCAAGTTAACAACACCACCTACCTCCAGAATTGGATGGATTAAAAAGATGATGACCACCCCTTCTTCATCACAAGAGAAAAAGAAAGTGAAGACAGAAGTGAAGACAGAAGTGAAACAAGAACCGATATCCCCTGTTCCGACATCCTCCTCTGCGACACCTATTGCTGGTCGCACACGCAAAGTATTGCAATCCAAGAAAGTACCCCAAGAGAAAAAGAGTAGCATCTTCCAAGAGTGGGTGCCTTATTAACACACAAACACAAAATGCAAAAAGTGTTAGCCAGCATTTACTACGATCCCTCGCATCCTGCAGGTTACGCAGGAGTTCAAAAATTGTATCGTGCTGCCAAAATGAGACTGAAAAGTCTCCGTTTACCTCAAGTGCAACGATGGTTACAAGAACAAGCTACCTACACTTTACACAAACCCATTCGACGCAAGTTTTCCAGAAGTCGCACCCGAGTGGAAGGCATCGATCATCAATGGCAAGCCGATTTAGCCGATGTCTCTCATTTGGCCAGCTACAATCGTAGCTACAAATATTTGTTTTGTGTCATCGACGTCTTTTCCAAATTTGCCTGGGTCGTACCCTTGACTTCCAAATCGAGCAGCGAGTTAGTGCGAGCCCTGCAACGAGATTTGAAACAAAGCGGTCGTCACCCTCTTCGATGGCAAACGAACAAAGGCACCGAATTTCTGAACCAAGCTTTCCAAAAAGAATTAAAGAAACGTGACATTCATTTTTTTACCACCGAGAATCCCGAAACCAAAGCCAGCATCGTGGAACGTTTTCAACGCACTTTGAAAGAACGCATGTGGAAATATTTTACGCATCACCACACTCTGAAGTACATCGACATCTTACCGCACCTGGTGCAAGCGTACAACCAATCTTACCATCGAAGCATCGGACGTGCCCCGCAAGAAGTGACTCCCGAGAACGAAGTGCTGGTGTTTGAGCGCCTGTTTGGTACGTCCCCGACGAGGGCTGCCCCCCCCCCCCCAAGAAAAGTGGAGTGTTGACCGTAGGAGATTGGGTACGCATTGGCAAATCCAAACGCACTTTCGACAAAGGTTACTTACCTAACTGGACTACCGAATTGTTTCGTGTCACTGGACGAGTGCATGGCCGTCATCCTGCCGTCTATAAATTGGAAGACATGAACGGGGAAGTGCTCAAAGGAACGTTTTACTTACCCGAGTTACAACGTGTCACCAAAAAAGAAGACGACGTGTACGACATCGAAAGCATTCTCGAACGCAGAACCCGTAAAGTGGGTAAACGACGTGTCAAAGAAGTCAAAGTACGTTGGAAAGGATATCCACCCAGTTTTGATTCTTGGATTGACGCTTCGCAAGTCATCGACTATAAAAAGAAGTGACCATCATGCCCTTTCACACAGACGCAGCTACGTCGACCACTCCTTCACCTAGTTCTTCTCTGCAAGATTTACAAAAACAACCCTTGTGGGTGTGGTGTGGAGAACGTGTGCCTAAAACGCAAATCGTCTTTTTCTACCAAATCTTCGTGGTGTATTGTGTCATCGGGGCAGCCATCGCCAATTTAAGTTTGCAACAAGGAGAAAAACAATTGTGGACCATTTTATTGAGCAGCTGCATCGGTTACCTGCTTCCCAATCCCTCCCTGAAATTCTCTTCCAACCGGAACCACGGGAACCTTGTGTCCAGCGCCAGTGTTAGTCACCACTCCAATAACAACAACAACAACCCTATTTTGGGCGGAGACACGCCTCTGACGTCCAGTAACCCCTCGGACAGCCACAGAACTCTGGAATTATGAGTCACCAAAACCAATTTTACTTAACTTTACCCAGTGACAGTTCCATGGAGGTGTTTCCCAAGAACACGTTGTGCTGTTACACGGCCAAATTACCTCAGACCATCCCATTAGACCACGAAGCCCATTGGGAAGTGGCTTTAGTAGAAATCATTCACCCGACTCAAGTCCTCATTGTCCTTCCCAATCAAAATTTTTTTGATGTGGAAGTTCATGACGAACAATTGCAACAATACTTGGATACCTATGGCAAATATGACAAGAAAACCCCTGGCACAAAAAATCAAAAGTACACTACCATCACTTGTTCGTTCCCCCAGGCTATTATTTTAGTGGTCAACATTTGGTGAGCACTATAACCCCCAGGTTTAATGTCGTGTTTCTGAAAGCTTTGGAAAGTGTCAAAAAAAGTGTTACCATGGAATACCACAAAGCAGCTCGTCGCTTCTTGATGAAATTTGACGGGGGTAAAATCGTGTCCATTTTATTTTGTCCTGAATTGTTTGACATGTTGGGCGGAGACATGGACATGAGAAAGGCCAGGCTCAAGAAAAACGAATTACCAATCATTTACGACAACGAGTCTTTTAGCAAGTTATTTCGTGCCCCGGTAGAACTGAACCAAGGACTGAATTTGATGTTTGTGTACTCCAGTGTGGTGGAGTATAACGTGGTGGGACACACCTCTGTGCCGTTACTGCGTGTCATTCCTTTCAAAGTGGATTCTGCCACGGTCACTGACGAGGAAGGTGGAAACACTTACCATGTTCACAGCGAATTTGTACATCCTCACTATTTGCCTGTCAGCAAGTCGTATTTGGACACGGTCAACATTGCTATAAAAGGAGATCTGGGACAAAATATTACATTCACCAAAGGAAAAGTCACGGTGAAACTCCATTTTCGAAAACGGTTCTCTCACGATTCGTAAGTCATGTATCCAGTGTACCGAGGGGTTGCTCGACAGCGAGGACACTGTTTAGGAGATATGTTAAAATCGGCCTTTCGTTCGGTGGCCCCGGTGTTGAAACCGATGGTGACACGCGGATTGCACGCCTTGAAAGATGCGGCACTGACACAAGGCAAAGAATTTCTCCAAAATGTCATCATCGACAAACAAAATCCTAAAGAAGCCTTCATGAGGGCAGGCAAAAATGTCTTGCTGCAAACGGGCAAAGACCTTTTGGGCCGACGAGACACACCTATAAATGCCCTGCACGCTACCGTGTCAGGCATTGAGCAAGGACAAGGCAGAAAGAGACGACGAAGAAAACACCCTTTCACCAGACTTCACACGTCTAAAGCTAGAAAGGCAAAGAAAAGAAGAACCGTTCGAGACTTAGACGTTTTCGATTATTGAGAAAGAGAAAAAAATGACGCACCGAGAGTGTTGCGCTTGTTCCAAGTCGGAACTGGATCTGTTTGCCATGCCCCCCCACCATGATGACCATGCAAGAATCCCAGTGGGTGGAATTTCATCCCGTCTCCTCTTTGACGGATTCCGCTCTCATCGAGTTTGAAATCGAAGGACAGCCCGAAGATTACATCGATCTGAATAGCAGTTACCTGTACTTGAAAGCCAAAGTGATCAAAACGGACAACACCAATCCAGGAGGCGATGCTAGAGTAGCTCCTGTCAACAATTTCATGCATTCCTTGTTCAGCGAAGTGGACTTGTACTTGAATAACAAACTGGTCAGCAGCAGCATGGATAATTACCCATATCGTGCCTACCTGGAAAATCTCTTGACGTACGGAAAAGAAGCCAAGAATATTCATCTGGATGCTTGCGTGGTATGGAAACCTGACACGGCAGGTGTAGGCACGTTTAACGACACTGTCCTAACAGAAGATGAAAATCCTCACAATGTGGGGTTTAACGACCGTCGTAAGAAAATTCTGCAAAGGCGAAGTTTAGAAGTGATGGATCGTTTGCATTTGGACATGTGGTTACAAGAAAAGTATTTGCTGAACGGGGTTGATATCCGTCTGAGACTGAATCGTAGCAGTGCCGCTTTCCATTTGATGGCCCATGCCAATGAATACAAAACTATCATTTAAGAAGCCCGACTTTACGTGCGTCGTGTGGAAGTGTTACCTAAAGTGGGAAACGACGTCAGTCAGACGTTGAGCAGAACGACCGCCAAGTATCCGATACGACGTGTAGAAGTGAAAACGTTCACCATTCCCGCTGGACAGCGATCTATGATCGAAGATCATCTGTTCCAAGGACAGTTACCCAAGCGTTTGATTGTTGGTATCGTCAGGAATTCAGCCTTCAACGGAACCCACGATCAAAATCCTTTTGACTTTCAACATTACAATGTGTCCAAAATCGAAGTCAGTCGCGACGGCAAGACCTTGTGTACCCGACCCTTTGAGCCCAACTTTGGTGTCGCAAAGAATTATTTGAGATCGTACTTGTCCCTGTACGAAGCCACTGGACAGTTAGGAACCAACACCAGTCACGGTATTTCGTACGACGATTATGCAGGAGGCTATGCTTTGTGGGGTTTTGATTTCACTCCAGACCAAGGCAGCGACGAGGGACATTTCCACCCTATAAAATCGGGTCAGATTCGTGTGGAACTTCAGTTTGCAAATCCACCTCCAGATCACACAGTGAACGTCCTCCTGTATTCAGAATTTGACAATACCATAGAAATCAACAGTTTGAGAGAAGTCATTCTAGACTATTAGAAGCCATGGAAGACTGTTATCCCTCTTTACTTAGTGGAGAAACTTTGAAGATGGAATGTGAGGATACCGGGGAAGAAGAATCTCAAGACAAAGACGAAGAAGTTCTCATGATGAAGTCAAGATGGCCAGAACAAGAAGCCCATTTAGTCTCCTGTTTTGCCAAACACTTGGTCGAAAAAATGACGGAATTGATCAAGAAAGATTGCTATGGATGTCACAACGATCATCCCAGTCAAATTCAACACGATAAATGCCTAATGCTGAGTCAAGAAGAAAAATTGAACGAGTATCTGGACGAAGCTTGGAGTCTCATCTCGGACGAAGTCGTGTTGCATCAGTGGTATAAAGACTTGCGTGAACATTCTTGTCCACCATTAACCACTCAAGAGATCCATCGTATCGAAGCTCTCCTGAATCAGAGTGGGGAGACGAAGCGAAGAAACGGTTATTTGTCAGACATTTTCAAGCAAAAAGTCAGGATCGAATTGGTGACTTACTATTACCTGTGAAGAAGAAGAAAAAAAACACACAAAACATGGATACCTGGGAACTTTATTACCTTTTGAACCACAGTTCGTACACGGCCTCTTGGAATCCTGTCGTCTGTGCTAAAGATGAACTCCCTCATCGCAAACCTCAAGACCATCTAGGTTACGTGATCAACGCAGACGACAGTCATCTCCCAGGAACCCACTGGGTAGCCATCTACGTTCCTCAAGAAGGATGTGTGGAATATTTTGATTCGTATGGATTGCCCCCTTTGGAAGACGGTATCATTGACTTTATGAGAAGAAATGCTCAGACCACCCGATTCAATAATGTGAAATTACAAGGCACAGATTCCTTGGTGTGTGGACAGTACTGTGTGTATTTTCTGCATCATCGCAGTCTGGGTTATTCCTTAGAACATTTAGTGACTCATTTTGATCCTCGTTCTTCTGCTAGAAACGATGTGAAAGTAGATCGATGGTTTTGTGACCATTATGCTTATCTTTTGTCTCAAGCTAGGAAACGTAGTGTCCATCAATGGCCTAATGACTTCCAACAGTGGAAATCACAATTTCATTCACAACGTTGTCAGCCCTGTTTAAAGTAGAGTGTTAATTGAAAAAAATGTTTGATGTTCTATTGTTGGATTATTTTAAAAATGTTATAGTTGTTTGTTAGTGTTAAGTGATTTTGAATAAAAAAAATGTTTTGTTTTGAAAAAAATGCCTTTGTCTTTTGTTTGGCTATAGGAATTTTGATTCATGCTCTTTGACTTCTTACTATCCCTCTCATGACACTCATTGAACGTTGCGGCTCGAAAACCGTGGAGGGATGTTTTCCTTCACGTCCGCGCTTTGACTTTAAAGCCGGGGGTAGCCTCCAGTCTAACCATCCATTATCGACTCATCCTCCTACGAAGATGTGCTCCAAACTAGCTAAGCTAAACGAAGCCTACGTGAATTTGCATAGGGTCAGACACAGTCTGATACCGAAGCCAGAAGAGATAGAGAATGTGAGGATGTTAAAAGTCACTGAAGACCTGATAGAAGAGCTCTTCAGAGAAGAAGTGAACAGGGAGAAAGAAGAATGGACAGAGAAGTACAGACTTCAGAAACAGCAGAGAGAGCAGCAACAGCAGCAGCAGCAGCAACCTGAACCTGACAGAGGCTTTGTCGATTGTCGTATCGACACCAAAGAGTTCTTCTTCTCTTTCCGAAGAAGCAGACCTATCGCCAGAAAGTCTATCCTCAGAGGACATCGCATTCTTAGAAACTAAAAGATTGCCATAGCAAACAAAAAAACAGCCCTTTTCACGGCTACCCATACCTCTAGAAAAGAAATAGTAATCCATTTGCCAATGTGTGTATGTAGAGTAGTGTGAATATAAACACTGGCTCTTTTTATTTGTGTGTGTGTGTGTGTGTGTGTGTGTGTGTGTGTGTGTGTGTGTGTGTGTGTGTGTAAGCGCTCACGTACGTTTGTGTGGATAGCAGATTTTTTGATTTTGTAAGAGCTTAAGTTGGTTTGTGTGAATAGTAGATTAGGGTTTCATTTTAATGCTTTGCGTGTGTGGATAGTAGATCATATGAAATGAGAAAAGTAGGGGATGTTTTCCTTCACGTCCGCGCGTTGTTTGGTTATGATCTAGGTAATATAAATTTTGTTTTAGGGGATGTTTTCCATCACGTCCGCGCTTTCACTATAAGAACCCACAGTGTTCGTCGTTCAAACCATTCTACAGAGAATAAAAAAGAAGATGGCCTCAAACCAACTTGATAAAATGAAAACATTGCAAGACGTCCTGGACAATTTGGGTATGATGGAGCAAATGTTAGTGAGGCTAAACGAGGATCACTATTCTTATAGTCCCCATCGAGTGAAGATGGAGATCAACAATTTAAGAAAAGTAAAGGACATGATCAGTGCTCTGATGAAAGAAATAAAGGAGGAAAAGGAGGATGAAGAGGAAAGGATAAGGATGAGAGAATGGAATGAAAAAATTGAAAAAGAAGAAGAAAATGAGAAGAGGAAGAAAGAAGAGGAGGAGAAGCAGAAAGAAGAGAAAAAGGAGGAAGAAAAGAAAGAAAAGAAGAGAAAAAGTGTAGACAGAAAATAAGAAGCTGGTGCAGAAATAGAAGAAATCAGAAGAAGAAGAAGAAAACCAAAGGCCCTTTTCAGGGCCACCCACATTTCTCGAAAAGAGATCGACTTTCAATTGCCTACCCCATTTTTTATTTAATATATGTGTGTGTGTGTGTGTGTGTGTGTTCTATCCCTCTCCCCTGTTCCCTTTCCATAGACCCCTCAGGTCGGGACCTTATTAAAATAGGGCCCCGACCCTGTTCCATTTTGTCGCTCAACAGACCCACAATCTATTCCCATGTTAAATTTACATTGTCCCCAGATTGTCCCATGGTTTTTCCCCATGTTAAATTTCCATTGTCCCCAGATTGTCCCATGATTTTTCCCCATGTTAAATTTCCATTGTCTCCAGATTCTCCCAAGGGGTCCTGTAATGGTAATTTCCATTGTCTCCAGGGTATCCCACTTCACTACTGACCAGAAACCAAAACTATTTGAACCTCTAAAGGAGTAAGATCTCTCTTATATATATATATATATATATATATATATATATATATATATATATATATATATATAATAAGAGATCTTAAGAGAAACTCAAAATCTGCAGAGAAAAACATTGAGGCTACAACACTTTCACTGCAGCTCGTTACAAATTAAATTAAAACCGTACTAATAAAAAATAGCTTTAAGTTAAACTACAAATAAAGGAATTATCAAAATTATAAAGAGTTGCAATTATAAACGTTTAGTGTGTTTTTTCTGGAGTTTATTGTGGTATAAACTGTCGTTTGCCGTCTGACATAGCTTACATGACGCCTTTCGGGTGTTATTTGCTGTGTGAATTGGCAACTGACAGTTTATACCATGATAAAGAAAAAACAACACTAAACTTTTAAATAACATCTATGTAGAAAATGCGAAGAGTAGTTAAAGTATTTTTTAGGATTAGGGATATTTTCATCAAGATTATAAACTGCTGGTCACCCACCATTGTATGAAATTTCAGAGATTTAAGAGATGATTATGTGTAAGCATTATATAATTTTTGTAAGATGTCATGTGCTATAGGATTTATCTATTTATCAAGGCCCGGAAAAGCTGGACATTATTCGGCTCGTTTCATAAATTCAGTGTTAGATCATTACCCATTAGAGATCCTCTATATATATAATTACGGTAAGAGACGTCATAGCGTCGTATTCATGAGGTCACTCAGCTAAAATTACATTTTCATATTGTTACGACGATTCTATGGTCTTACATTACAAGAAAGAGCAAAACTAAGAAGTTTTTATAACTGAAAATATCATTTATTTCTCTAAAGTACAAAATTAATGAATTAAAAATAATTTTCAGCATGGTGAATGAATTCCTATAATCCTAAAATTTATATCTGTTCCGATAGTTCTGAGTAATCCGAATAAGTTCCCAATTTATTCGGAACGTTACTAATGTATTGATGTGTCAACAATACGGAAAAAGAATCAATGATATATGTCTTTAAATGAAAACACGGTTATTCCAATACAGGTATTAATCCAAGTGGATTTGCATGAATTCACGGTAATTCCTTATAGCTGTTTTATATATAAATAGTCTTGAAATTAATGTTAGAGCACTGCAATTCCATAGAAACAACCCTGTCAATAATTCGTTAAGACCATTAGTACTACTAATGAAGCCTAATTCAGCCTGATAATTCACTTATAAAGAAAGATAATACGCAGCAACTAAAATTGCAATACATGGCTTTGAATAAATCATTCTTGGTATTTCGATATATTCTATCAGTAAACAAATCAGCTGTTATAATTCTGGTTATTTGCAAATTAAGTCAGGCTGGCCTTTTCCAGAACTAGTGTACTTGTCGGATCACGTGATTTTTACTTGCATTTAACAGTTCGACTTAGCCTTGATTTTTATGAATGAATGGATTCACGCATTTGATACATGACTCATCTTACGTACAAACTAGGATCATACGATTTTAGCATTAAAAATGTCATTAACTAAAAGATCCCAATAAAAATTATTAGTATGACAATAATACACATACTATATACATAATCCAAAACAAACTGTAATACATATTTTTAATTAAATAACTTAATAAAACAATTGTGGAACTTTGCTTCAGTAAATACTTATTTTTTTATGCACTAGTAAACCTGTCATACTCACTTCGAATACCGCTCCTGTGGCCTAGTGGTTAGAGCGTCCGCCTCAGATGCGGGAGGTCGTGGGTTCGATCCCCGGCCGAGTCATACCAAATGCTTACAAAAATGGTACTAACAGTAAATCGCTTGGCGCTCAGCATTAAGAGGTTAGTGGCATTATCAACTGTTTACACATTTTGTTCTAGTGTTAGGACTGGTCGGCCTGGTGTCAGAATAATGTGAATGGGTGGGACATCATGCGGCATGATGCCCCAGTGCTAGACATCACTATAAACTGTCACACTGCAGACATCGTAGTGATATGACTGAAAAATTGTTAAAGCTACGTTAAAAATCCAGATCACACACACACACCTCACTTCGAATCGGTCGATAGAATGTTCACTGGTTAATAATATTAGTCACATGTTAGTTTATCGGGGTGTACAGAATGGTGTGACCGTCACCGTCTAAATTGTAGAGTAAATATTGAGTGAGGCATCATGTGTTAAAAACTTCAGTATTGTCACCCAATTGATAAATGTTTCCGTTATATACTCTCGTTCAAGTTTGCTATCTAAAATTTATAAAGAGTTTGAAAGCATCAAATTACTTGGCAGTATCAGCTGTTTACAGTTTTTGTTCTGCTGTGTTTTATGTACATTCGCACAGTAAACAATTCTTTCTTAATTCAAGATAGCAAAGCATACGCTTAACAAAAAAATAAAAACATAATTGAATTCTATCCATGATCTTTTGAGTGAGAGATCGACATATTTCCACCCGGTTAGAGTGATTAGTACGTTGGAAAATAATATTTCGTTGCTTATGTCATGGACTGTTAAAGTAAAAGTTAATTTTTAAAATTGTGTCTCATTTGGAAAACAACTAATTCACGAACTAACCTCTAATTGCTTACACACCATATCATAATTATTATTACAAAACTGCGAGACAGACACCGGCTGCTGTACGAAATAGAACATAACGAAACAATTCTTTTTATGGTGGCTGTAGTCGATAAAATCAGCCGCCAAACCTGTAATGGTATTGATGGGTATGTGCTATGTTTGGAAGAGTTTACATAATTGGAATATTTAGGACTCGTCCCTAATGCACTAACCAGTCGCTTATATTGTTACCCTGGCCTCCCATGGTCCTCCGCACAGAAGGCCATGCACACGCTGTTGAACGGCCGATACCGGGTAAGAAATTCAAGATAACGGAAAGATTATTTAAAAAATGCGTTGGCAACAAAAAAGAACATTTATGTATTACTACCGCCTTCTTAAATCTCTACCGGCATCGGCCATTCATGGGAGCGTGTCTGGCCTCGTGTGCGGAACATGATGTGAAGCTAGGTACCGGGCTACCCGTCGCTGTGCGGATAGTCTTCACTACTGTGGTCACACATCAGCATTTCAAGAGTTAGATAGTAAATGAGATATTTGTCTTCTAACATCTGAAGCGGAAAGTATCCGCCAATCGTTTCACCCAGTTGTGTACCACTAGTCGTCATATCACTTACTTACACATCGCTTGTAAGTCACATAATCTAGTTTTGATCATATTTGAACTCCTCGCTTGTAAGTCACAGGATCTAGGTGTTATGCATATTTGATTAATTATATCTGATTTAATATATATTTAATTCAATTTAATTGTTTGTCAGTTTTACATTTTTTATTTTTCATTACATGATATTGTCATGTAAAAGTATTCACTACAGATGATACTTTTTCAGAAAATAGTTTGACCTTGACTGTTAGTTTATAAACACCAGGTGTTGATCAAAATCCTGACCATGTTTCAGAATTGGTAGCAACCTTCGTAAACAAGTTCTATTTTATTTTAAAATGATCGGTTGTTTCCAAGGTCATGGTGGGACTTTGTCTCTAAGATATAAACAATTCTTTTTATTTTTTTTATTTCTTAGAGTAAAAATGATTGGTTTTCGTCAGGGTAACACTGGGTAAACGTATCTGTAACAAGTACTTGCTTCTATAAACTTCCAGAAGATGATCACGTGACCCTTGTTTACGTTTTAGAAAGCCCATATAACCCATGTTTTGGAGAATTAATCTCAGTAGAAGCTGGGCTGTTAAACTGTTAGTTATATGTTGTGCTGTTTGGAGTTATTTCAAATTACTTGGTTTGGAGTTATTTCAAATTACTTGAATTCAAAAAGTTTTAATTCCATTATTTTTCTGGAAAATACGTGTGCTCATGTAATATTGTGGAACAAGGACATTTTTTTTATAAAGAAAATTTTCAGCTATCAGAAAACGGAGTGATAATTTTCATTTTCACAAGGAACTATAGACTTCAACGATACAGATTGCAGCATACGTCATCGTCTTCCATCTTGGATTCTTCGTCGGGATTCGAACGTGAAATCAGTAGGACATTTTGTTATTAGGACTACTAAAATTTTAATCTCGGATTATTTTTGGATTAGTTTTGGATTTTATTCTATAAAACCGTAAGTTCGTATTTTTTTTTATTTTTACAGAAGTTTTCCAGGAAAAAATAAATTATTGCATTTTTCAAAGCTTGTTGTTTTCACTCTTTCTTGTGTTACTGTTTATTCGAGCCTAAACAAGTGACATAAGACTAGGTATGATCTTTGAGTTTGTACACACCTCTAAAATTTCGTTGAAATAAAGCGTGGATTTTAGCTCATTTTATACAGTTATAACCTCGAATTTGTTCCACTAGCAGTATATGCAAATGTTAGTATCGTCACCATGTCAAAGTCTGTGAATTCACTTATTCACTTGGTTTATACTAGCCTAAAAGTTAAAGTGTTAGTATCGTCACCGTGTCAAAGTCTGTGAATTCACTTATTCACTTGGTTTATACTAGCCTAAAAGTTAAAGTGTTAGTATCGTCACCATGTCAAAGTCTGTGAATTCACTTATTCACTTGGTTTATACTAGCCTAAAAGTTAAAGTGTTAGTATCGTCACCGTGTCAAAATCTGTGAATTCACTTATTCACTTGGTTTATACTAGCCTAAAAGTTAAAGTGCAAACAACATTGATTTTCAATCTGCTCAATAACACTTTTTTTTTGGCTCGATCTACCATAAAATTAATTTATGTGCATTTCTAAGAGTTCATGACGTATACAATGTACTAGATTGCAAGAGGTCTTGATTTGTCATACTCAGTATCCGTACATTCCAAATGTTTATGATTGACCTGTAGAAAATATACAGTAGATCTCCTTTATGACAGTCCTGCCATTCGTTTAGATAATAAAAAATGTATACAACTTTAACATTGAGATTTATCCAGTGCGTGGACGGACGGACAGGCATACATATGCCAAAGTGATCACTATGTCGAGATTTCCCAATGCGAATTCGAAAAAACAGTGTACCTTACCATAGCCTGTGACTGTCCTTAACAAATGCCCTTTCATGGTCTCGTATGTTTCCACGATCATCAGTTTGGCATTCGATAGTACGTGTTTCTGCATGTCTTTTTTCCAGTTTCTTCTCTAGATCCTTGCTCAACAGCCTTAACTTTCTGATTTCAACTTTCAAGTCAGTGTTCTCGTGAAACATGTGCTTGCAGTTGGGGCAGGTGGTTTCGAAAGGATAACGGGCTTCCAAATCTATAGCCCTGACCTCAGGTTCAAATCCCTCAAAAAAACGGAAATGGGATATGTTTTGTTTCTTTGGGAAAAAAGGCGACAATTTTCCTTGCTGAAAAGTTATTTCATTAATAATGATTAATTAGTCAGTAATGACAAAGTAGTGGCAGAAAATGAAGATCTGTGATTTTGCTAAGTCACGACAGGAGCGTTTTAACTAGACTTCGTGAGCATTTGGCGGGTGGCATATATTTTTATCTCCGTGAGAAGGTACCAGACATACTTCCTTTTATATTCTTGTTACCACTATACACCATAAAGGAAAGGTCTTTGTTCCATAGGTAGTATTAATTTTCATCGTCCGATAACATCAGCAGGTTGATATTTTCATCCATAGTTTTATCGGAGATGCGTGTAGGGAAGAGAGCGTGGATCAGACAAGGACGTTGACGGTGATGGTGTAGTTTAGGTTCTCAGACTTGGTAATGTCAGAGACCTTCGTACGATACTTAAACTTATAGCGTTCCCATATACTTACAGTAATTGCTAGTACGATTGGTTTAGTCATAGGTATGAGAAAGGGCGATGAAAGTGACTCATCCAAAACGTCGTTGCTTTTACGTTAATGACGACTTTCCTGGAAATCCACGGAGGGGGGGGGGGTATTTCCCTTGTCTAGAAACGGACGGTAGTGCGAAATGCAGAGCTTTGCCGTCTCGCATCTGACAAGCCTCGAGCCTGAGCCGTTGTTGGTAAACTTTTTCAATCGTTCTTCCATATGGCCATAAGGATCAGGTCATCAAGGTCAACAGCCAACGACGGCACTTCTGCAAGGCTGGCCATACGTAAACCGGTATGTAGATAGCTTCCCCTTCTCATGTAACTTTTTCTTGTCTTAAAGCTAAGATTAAACTTGACACACTTCTTTCCATGACCCTGTGTAAGGATATTTATCAAACCGGGGGTCAGAGCCTGAGCAATTTGGAGAGGTGTGTTTCTACAGGGTAGCCTCGTGGCACCAGGGCCCGATAGTCGACGATGGTTTTATCTTTCGAGTGCGACTTTCTCTTTTGTACAAGAGTGGGCAGAAGGTTTGGGGGAGAAGCCGTTGCCTCCTTGGAAGCCTTCAGCCTTACCTATCGTTTAGCCACTTCGGATAGCCTGGAGGTCCGTATGTGTTGCTGTTCTGGAGTCGGTGTGTGTGATTGCCTTGGTGCCGGTATGAGTGGCTGTCTTGAAGCTGGTGTGCGCTTTTGCAGCCTAGGAGCTGGCATGGGTCGCCCGGTAGCTGGTGGGATTAGCTGTCGTGCTTTGTCGGTCAGTGTTGCCTCCATCATATCATGATATTTGTTATCAGTGTTCTGCCTCTCCTTAAGAAGGACGTTCATTATCTTTACGTTAGGCATATATAGCAAAGACAGTTGTATAGCACTGTGCACTACCAATATCGAAATGCAAACTCTAACGAAACAGTAAGTGTTAAAGCATTTCTTCCCGCGGAAGTTATACAGCCTAATGGCATCTTGGCGAATTACTGAGTTCGTTTGCGACTCATAGTTTACGATAGTATATCATATGAATATCTCTAATTGATGTCTTGTTGATCACTTATAACCTGATGAGGCTGGTCTTTGTTACCCTTCTTTGTGGCTATCACGTCCTCTAAAATCCTTACTCCTAACTAGCGTTATATTACAAGATATATAAAGTCTTCCGTCTCTCTGGAAATTGCCTGCCATGAGATTTTATGATGTGGGGATCAACGTCCCTCTAAGCGAGTATTAGATGTGCTCGCTATGCACGCTGCATTGTGCAAGCAGTACGGTGATTTTAGCATTAATGTTGGATTGAATATTTGGTAATTTTGATCTGCTGCGCGGAGAACAATTCAGCTGCGCGGGGATGTCTGAGCACTTGCGCGGCCGCGCGCGCGTGCAGCTTATAGGGAACGTTGATTGGTGGGGATGGGTGGGTTAGTGATATATATATATATATATATATATATATATATATATATATATATATATATATATATATATATATATATATATATATATATATATGGGGGTATAGGTAGGTAGGTAGGTATGTGACACGTTTGCTCAGCCCCAGTTCGAAAGTCGTGTATAAATTAAGGTATTATTACAAGCCATGCTTTGATGCTTAAACATTGCCGCAGGTTAGAGTTAAAATGAATTGGAGGGATAGGAGTCCGACTTAAGCAGCGACATCTCCGGATTAACCATTCATATATACTCGCTTAATGTCATGATGATCTGCCACAGACGCCTATCGTCTCCAGTTAGTATGTTGGTGACAGTCACCTACTTTATGCTATGTTACCATGACTGCCAAGAGCCTGCCTAGACCAATCTTCCGCCCACCTCCACCCCGCCTAAGAAAAGATTCACGGTGTCTAGTGAAATCGTTGCGACTGCGTGACTTGACAAAACGGTATTAAAAAAACTATTAAAAAAATCCATACAATTTTAATACGAGTAATTAGTAACTTAACTATGTGTTAACATTTTAAAGAAAAGAAAAAATATATTTAAACATTTGTATTTACTTTTATAGGTAACATAAAGCATACAAATTACTATCGATTATATTTGTCTTAAATAACAACCTAAAGCTTGAAGTGTATCATTTTACTATCAGTTTACATCGAAACGTAGTACCTTAACATCTGACATACAACGTATAATGTATTTTTCTGCATACGGTAACAAGCTTGATCTAGTCTTAAAAAAAGGACCAGGAATTCTATACCAGGAATGTCTCATTAGTACCAATGAATCGATCATTTTTATTTTCGATGTCACTTATGGTGTGAAAATAAATATTTAAAAGATTCCTCCATTATCAGACTTTAACCGACTTTAGATCGTACTGGAATATTTTTTGACCAGTCAGAAGCTTGCATTTTTACAAGTGGCGTGAGATTTCCAAATCTGGAAAACACCTATTACTCATAATAATGTTGAGAAACGTTTTCGGGCCAGGAGACTAAGGTCTCACTGGATAGTTTCGTATTTTGACCCACCCCCCCACCCCCCATTTTTAAGGTAGAAGGCATGAACCTAATTATCACAAGCCTAGCATTTATAAATTCACACATAAGCTAAATCTATAATGTGGTTTAGATTTACTTTGAGTTAGGCTTGGAAATAGGTTGGCTTGTTGGTGACTGCCTGTCACAGTTAGATGAGCATTGGAAATCAAATGCGTAACTCGGGCTGCAAATGAGTTGCCGACTTGGCTTACGTATTTATGTGTGTCTGCTACAGAGGTAAATATCTAAGGATCTAGATGGTTGAGGGGTGATGAAAAGTATGCTAATTTGTTATAGTACTAGTGAACTTTATTCATGCATAAGACACATACTGATTCTTTTAGCTGCCTTGTCACAGAAAAATATTCAAAATAGCTATTTCTTGTCAAAAATGAATGTCAAATTTAGGGGTTGGTGGTAGTGTTGGTTCAGTATAAAGACCACCAGTTGCATCAGGAATTAATCCGATTACTGCAGTCAAAATCTCACATGTATGCTTTCTACAAAAATCATTAGTTTGTTTTTATTTGTATCTTCAGTGTAAAATTATTCTCATTTTTCTATAATTGGTCATTGTCGGATGAAAATTCACCAGATAAACTGTCCAGTGAGACCTTAAGAACCGGTGTCATTTTTTTAGTCTTGTCAAATGTGATTCACTGTGCCATAAATCGTTTCCTTATTGCCTCCATGTCTTGAATCTGACATAGTTAGGTATTCCAAACATACACTTCCTGTAGATTTGATAGCACTTAATTACAGTAGAAGAAGGGAGTTAACCCAACAGTTTTAATGTTACCAGGTATTGCTCCTGATCCATTCTCCTAATGAACAACATAAGTTTCATGCAATGTGGTTTAATTGAAGTATTTCACATACTTATTCAGTTTATCAACATTTTCAGTACAAACTTAGTATATTTTCATAATTTTATGATGATTGCCTTAATTTAATGCTCTTATATCCATATCTACTCATGATGTAATGTTTCAATACATATATTTCATCTTATTTACAGAAATTTAAGTTATAATGACCTTTATATAAGAAGTTCAGGGTTTTATTTTCTGGTAGGCCTCAAGGTGTATGGGAGCACACTTGCCGAAGTGATATTGCTAACAGCAGGACAACATAAAAAATTTATTGAGAGTCAGACATGCCAATTGTTGTGGAGCTATCACAGGAACAAATATATCTGCACCAGTTTCATGAAAGTTTTTGGTGAGTTATGTTAAATGGATGTCCCTTTTTACATTGTGTTTTTTCTCCTCCCCTTTTTTACTTTGCATGATTTTCTATTTGCTTTAGATTCTATTCTATGCAGGTGAGAATCATTAGCAAAACAAACTTCTAAATAGCAGCAACTTCAACAATATTATGTGCCGGCCAGTTTGAAAATGATTTAAAGGTGACCTTCTTAGTGTTCTTAAAATACATTATCCATGAATATTGTTTTATCAACAGATGGGATAAATCTGGGTATTGAATTTCGTTGTTTAAGTTTCCCAGCTGATGTGGTTCAGTTTACAAAGATTGGTCATACATTTGATGTTACCTGATGAGTTGCCTCCCTTAAGTCTACCTCGGATTTCTCTATTCTAGAATAGATTTGACCTTCTTCATGAAATCAGTGAGAGAGTTCTGGTCAGTTTATATATGAAGTGCATCGATATTATTCTTTCAAGTACTTAGCATGTACATTCTGCAGCTATTGTACAAGAAATTCAGCTTGGCTTCTTTTACATCTTTTGTTCACTACTATATCAGATTGCATGAAGAGTTGTATTATTTGTGCTCTCAGATATCTCTGATATCACCAGGCATTAACACGACAGGGTGTATTAGCTATGAAAAATGATGAAACTGACATATTATAAGGAAATTGTATGTTTCAGAGGTGAAAGTAATACATGAAGTATGAAGCTGTCTCATAGCTGTTGCTCTGTTTGATAGCCTTTGGTCATCAATAAATTCAATAAATCATTGGACACAACCAATTTTGAATTTTAAACTTCTTAAGGTTGCGTTTTATTTAGGATTGGCCAAAGCTTTAAAAATAAGAAGATTTTCCCTTAATCAGACTGCTATTTGAATTCTTAAGGTCTCATTGGATAGTTTCGTATTTTGACACCCCCCCCCCCCCAATTTTTAAGGTAGAAGGCATGAACCTAATTATCACAAGCCTAGCATTTATAAATTCACACATAAGCTAAATCTATAATGTGGTTTAGATTTACTTTGAGTTAGGCTTGGAAATAGGTTGGCTTGTTGGTGACTGCCTGTCACAGTTAGATGAGCATTGGAGATCAAATGCGTAACTTGGGCTGCAAATGAGCTGCCGACTTGGCTTACGTATTTATGTGTGTCTGCTACAGAGGTAAATATCTAAGAATCTAGATGGTTGAGGGGTGATGTGATGTGATGTGATGTGATTTTTGATTTTTAACGTAGCTTTAACAATTTTTCAGTCATATCGCTACGATGTCTGCAGTGTGGCAGTTTATAGTGATGTCTAGCACTGGGGCATCATGCCGCAGACATGTAGCATGATGTCCCACCCAGTCACATTATCCTGACACCAGGCCGACCAGTCCTAACACTGAAGGGTGATGAAAAGTATGCTAATTTGTTATAGTCCTAGTGAACTTTATTCATGCATAAGGCACATACTGATTCTTTTAGCTGCCTTGTCACAGAAAAATATTTAAAATAGCTATTTCTTGTCAAAAATTAATGTCAAATTTAGGGGTTGGTGGCAGTGTTGGTTCAGTATAAAAACTACCAGATGCATCAGGAATTAACCTGATTACTGCAGTCAAAATCTCACATGTATGCTTTCTACAAAAATCATTAGTTTGTTTTATTTGTATCTTCAGTGTAAAATTATTCTCATTTTTCTGTAATTGGTCATTGTCGGATGAAAATTCACCAGATAAACTGTCCAGTGAGACCTAACGGACGACGTACGTCCTTTGGAACAAGTTGTTTATATCCCCTTTAACTTCATTGATAAATACATCTATTAAATAGCTGTTTTTGTGTTTGTTTTTTGTTTTTAGAGAAATTATTAATAGCATTATAACTTTGACTGTTCTGATTTTGAAATTAACCGAGATTAACAGTGTTGTACACGAATGTGGATCAGATCTGTGTTAACCGGATGCTTGTCCCTGCCCCAAAGATTTAACTTGTGATTTATTGTTGCGAAAGATATTTTCAACTTATTTCTTATATTAAGTCTGGAATCCTCGATTTCTCTCTGTGTGTGTGTGTGTGTGTGGTTACGTAGTGTATTGTTATAATGATGTATTTTGGTTCATAAACAACAAATATCTAATTACTGAAAATGATGTATGTGAAAGAAGTAAACTTCACTTACATCTCTTCTTGGCTGCATACTTAGATATACCCAGTGATGTGATTATGTACCGTATTAATCAGATGGCCTGAAGTAGAAATATGAGAAATTCTAAATTAAATAGATTTGACATTTATGGGGGGAGATACAGACAGACATACGGATAAACACAGACAAAGGGAGAGCGAACTAGAGGAACAGACCGAGAGAAAGATAGAGAAATCGTCAAATCAAACTTAGCCTT